>JAHIAL010000100.1:552411-842411 GCA_021605145.1 Aegilops bicornis
GATAAGTAATTTTTTCAAGCCAATTGCTTCAAACTCTACAGTTGAAAATGCAAATGCAACCATGGAGGTCGATGTCACAGAGCAACCCACTGATCATAATGTACACAATCTCAGTTCAGTTGATATGCCACCCCCTGAGCAAAATACTGAGGCATCTGTAGAAGTAGAAGTTCTAGAACAACAAAGAATCGGAAGCACACCATTCGAGTGAGACCCTGGAAAGCGGAAATAGATTTGGAAACTCCCTCTTGATAAGAAAAATGAAGCACACCAATTCTATATTTCTGAAGGCCGATACATGCCATACATGAGAGAGTATCCATATAATGATGATCCACCGAAACATCGTCGGCGTTTCCAGTACAGTAGGTTCAAGGATTTTGAATGGCTCGAGTTTTCACCTTACACGAAGCGTGCATATTGCTTCCGTTGTTTCCTCTTCTCAAGAAAGCCGGTTGGGAAGTGCGGCTCAGAAACATTTACTGTTTTGGGCTTTGATAGGTGGAAGAAGGTGAATAATGGGAAAGAGTGTGCTTTTTAACTTATATGGGTAAAGATGCTGGTTCAGCCCATAACTTCTCAGTTCATTGTTATGATAATTTTAAAAACATAATGACTCATATTGATAAGGTGTATGGGAAAGCATCCGCAAAAACGATTTTAGATGCAAGGCTAAGGCTCAAAGTTACAATTGATTCCATCCGGTAAGCAATATTTTTCTTCCATCTTCTGTTACAATAATTAAAATATTGTATGTTGTAGTATCCTAACAAAACAATTATATGATATGATGAAGGTGGTTAACATTCAAGGCTTGTGCTTTTAGAGGGCATGATGAATCTCCGGGATCCATTAACCGGGGTAATTTCCTAGAACTGGTAAAACTTTTGGCTTCTTATAACAAGGAGGTGAAAGATGTTGTCTTGGAAAATGCCCCTGGAAACGCAAAGTACACATCTCATCAGCTTCAAGAGGAAATTCTTGGTATACTTTCTCGTAAGGTGCAAAGAACAATTAGAGAAGAAATTGGTGATAGCAAATTTTGTATAATGGTTGACGAAGCTCACGATGAATCCAAGAAAGAGCAAATGGCGTTGGTCCTTCTGTTTCCTGACACTGAAGGGTTCATACAGGAGCGTTTTGTTGATGTCATTCATGTGAATTACTATCTTGCATTTACTCTCAAGGAGAAAATCTGCACTGTTCTAGCAGATAACAATTTAAATGTGGAAGATATGAGAGGTCAGGACTATGACGAGGTCAGTAATAAGCGAGGGGAGTGAAACGGATTGGAGGCTTTAATTCTGAAGGCGTGCCCTTATGCATATTACATTCATTGTATGGTGCATCAGATTCAATTGGCCCTTGATGCAGCATCATGAGAGGTACATGAAGTGCATAATTTTTTTCAACATGCCATTTTTGTCATAAATGTTGTTAGTGCTTCACCTAAACGCACTGATGAGTTACTAGCAAATCAAGCCGCCGAAATTGCACATGAAATTGAACAGGGGGATCTTGATACGGGAAAAGGGGCAAACCAGATAGGTTCTTTACAGAGACCAGCAGACACTAGATGGAGTTCACACTTCAAGTCAATTCGGAGCTTGAGGAAGATGTTTGGTGCCACAATTATAGTCCTACGAAGTATAGCGAATGATCGTTCGGTGACACAATATTCCCGTGGAGACGCTGGAGGCGCCCTAATGATAACTGTTTCTTTTGATTTTGTGTTCATTTTGCACCTCATGGAGAGGATTATGAAAATCACGGATGTCTTGTGCCAAACACTCTAGAAGAAATCTATGGACACTTTGAATGCATTAGATACACTCTCTAACACTAACACTAGTAGAAAAAGGGCTTTTAGTCCCGGTTCATAAGGGCCTTTAGTCGTCGTTACTAAAGCCTCCCCCTTTAGTCCCGGTTCTTACATGAACCGGGACTAAAGGCTCTCCACGTGGCGGCTGCCTAGAGGTCCACCTTTAGTCCCGGTTGGTAACACCAACCGGTACTAAAGGAAATTTTATGATTTTTTTTAATTTTTTTTGAAATTTTTTTTAGAATTTTTTTTGTTTTCAATTTCTGAATTATTTTAACCTCTCATCTCTAATCACCCTCACCCCTCACCCCTCATCACTGCTCAATTTAACCTCTAATCACCCCTCATCATCTAACTTCCCGGACGGTCACCCATCCTCTCACTACTCCAGCCTGAGCATGCTTAACTTCCGGGTTCTATTCTCCCTCGTTTCCAAGTCTGACTTGTTGTTTTCCTGACAATAGTAAGATGTCAATCCTATTAACCTCAGGAATTTAGCTTGAGGATGAAGTCACACATTTCACTGTTTGATTATGAAACTATTGTTCTAAAAATAACACTAATATTTAGTAATAGTAATATTTCTTGAATAATTACTTTGGCCATTGTGTGACCACAGTTTGACCAGATTTGACCAAAATTTGAAAAAACTGAAATAATTATTTAGTAACACTAATATTCTTGAATAATTATTTAGTAACACTAATACTTCTTGAAACTAGTAAGTTTGAAATTTTTTGAATTTTTTTGCCTCGAGATCTTAAAAGCCCCGTAACTTTTTTCTGTTAGGTTTTTGAGGATTTTGAAAATGTTAACGGGGTTACCCCCATTAAATTCGGATGTAACTTTTCGAGTAGATGATTTTTCATATAAAAAACTTTTTCATCCGAGTTAGTATGCAAAAGATATGCCCGGTTTACAAATTCTAGAGAGATTTTGCAAATAAAGTCGAAATTCACATTTGTAAATTTTCCCAACAACTAGACCACATATCACATGGGAAACTTATTTTCTTTTATTTTTTTGACATTTCCATCATTTTCTTTTATTTTTTTTAAAACTGAAAAGACGATCCGAGGGGGTAGAGTTTGAAAATGGGACCTTTAGTACCGGTTCGTGGTACGAACCGGGACTAAAGGTCTCAACCCCATTAGTACCGGTTCGTGTCTCAAACCGGAATTAAAGGTCTAATCTTTAGTCCCGGTTTGAGGCATGAACCGGGACGAAAGGGCATCGCACCCTTTAGTCCCGGTTCGTGTCTTAAACCGGGACTAAACGGCTCAGGTGAACCGGGACTAATGCCTTAGCCGCACGAACCGGGACCAATGCTCACATTAGTCCCGGTTCGTGACTGAACTGGGACTAATGTGAATATTGTCCTGGACCAAAGCCCTGTTTTCTACTAGTGTAAGGTGCTCCTCGCTGATATAAGAGAGGAAGGATGGGAACCTCTCATAGAGGAGGTTAAGACCTTTTGTGTGAAGCATGAAGTTGAGATCCCCGATATGAGTATCAAGTATGTCCATTTCCTCTACTGTATAATAGAATAATATTGATCACATATGCTTTACCAACACATATACTGTATTTGTAGTTTATAGGTATGTTGATGTGACTAAGTCTCGGAATAAACATAATAACATCACGATGTTCACCACTACAAGCAGATGTGTTCAATGTGGCGATAGATCAACAACTGGTTGAGCTAAATGACCGTTTTAGCGTTCAGACTATAGAGCTAATGAGACTCTATGCATCATTGGATCCAAGGCACGACTCATTTGACATATCAAAGATTTGCCGGCTTGTGGACAAATTCTGTCCAGCGGATTTTTCTAGTCAAGAGCAGGTTCGCCTGGAGTCACAACTTCCACACTATCAGTTAGATGTTTGCAACCATCAAAAGCTAAATTCTTCTTCATCACTGGCTGATTTGACCGTTGCATTGCATAAAACAGGTAAAGCCTCTGTGTATCCAATGGTTGATAGATTATTGCGCTTGGTCATCACTCTCATGGTGTCAACTGCAACTGCGGAGAGAGCTTTTTCTGCAATTAAAATTATCAAGACGGGTCTCCGAAGTAAAGTGGGTGACGATTTTCTTCGACCTTACATGGTTGTATACATTGGGAAGGAAATAGCTGCAAAGTTTAATGTTAATGAGATTATTGATTTGTTTGATCAGCCGGCTGGGGGCGTAGATCTGCATTCAAACTAGTAAAAATGTAGTCTTTTTATTGTAAAGCTTATACTGTTACAAGTTTGATATCGCTACAATATTCAAGACTTGAAATATTTGTGTGTTATGTCTCCTGTGTGCTTCAAAGAACCTCACCACCAACTGCCTTGCCGCCGGACATGAGAACCAGCACGCAACCCAGGCCAAGGACACACGACTGTTGGCTGGACCCTCACGCATACTAGATCTTGCCGCCAATCAGTGAGCTGGGACAAACCATGCGATTGAAACCCTAGATGGCAAAACCCACTTGCCCATGGTCGCCGCTGCCAAAGGAGTCGTAGCAGGTCTGTTGCTGTCGTGATCCATATATAATAATGTTTGAATCATTGTTGGATATGTAAATTTTCTATTAGAATTTCATTTTCTTTTAAAACCATATTTAAAGGTATTTTGGGCTTTTTAGGATTTTAATTTGGGAGAAAATAGGAGCACGAGCCTGACCCAAATGCCAGGCTTTGGGTTTGGATCATCGGGCTGGACTGCCCGTGACCATGTTTAAGTGAAAGTAACCTGCAATGAACCTGACCCGAATGTCGGGCAGTGGTGGCGCTTCTATCACTTCTGACCCAAATGTTGGGTTCGTAGAAAAATGATGGTGACAACACATGAGTGACATCAAAGGTGGTGCTACTTGAACACCCGGTCTTGAGTTACGAGGCGAAAGGCTAGGTCAGACCCGAGTGGTGATATCTAGTAATGACGATGTTTTCTTATGCCATTACCTTGTTGAAGGCATTGTTCGGATATGCTTGAACTGTTCTTCAAGGTGAAAACCTAGATTTTGGCCCTGGAGGTTGGATCTGGTGACGAAGACGCATGAGTATCGTCCCGTTTTTGAAGGCGTTGCTGTTGAAGCACCTCGTCGCTCATATGGTGCCATGAGATGACTGGTGTGGATATGGTTAGTGTTATAGTTTGCCGATCGCATGTCTAGTCGCTTTGGGACTTCTCTTTCTTTTTTTTTTGCATACACATAACTTCGGTCTTAAATGACTTTGCTAGTTGTCGGTGTGTTTTTTCTGGTTTCCAGCTGCGTGACGCCTCCATCTCCCCTGCCCTGCTTCCGCTCCCCTGTCTGTCTTCCCTTGTATGTAAACAAAGCACGAGCAAAGCCATGAGAAAGCAACTAAGCAAGCATCTATCAACGCACCGCTCCCACATTGGAAGAAACTGATCATCGCTAGGCGCCGCTGACCATGGACAAGATCTTGGCTTTCTCGATCCCGAGCTTGTCGCCGGCAGACATCGCGGGTGCCGGCTACGCCACACGCCTTTCCTGGTGGAGCCGCAGCGGGCAGCAGCCAGAGAAAACCACGGAGAAGCAGCGGCAGGAGGAGAAGGTGGAGCATGTCTCTCGGCCTTAGATGAAGCAGGAAGTGCGTTTGGCACCGGAGTTCGACCACATCAACTGCTTTGAGTCCATGGTCTCCGTCTGACCGCCTCGCTGGCTGTCTTGGGCGAGATTTTTCAGTTTTTTTTTTGGCTATTTTCTCTTTTTGGTTGCTTAATCTGTGATGAAGAGACATGTTATATGCAGAGAGCAAGACAATGAATCACTGTTCATATATTATGGTAGTTTTTCATGCTGTTAATTTGAGCCGTGATTCTTTGTCTTGTCAGATTAAAATAGCCGAGCTCCTTCCTTCCCAACTCTCAATGCGACACACTATAAAAAAGCTGGGGGCAGCAAGTGGAAGCAAATGGATTTTCTCTTCCCTTTTGTTTGTTAAAAGAGCTTGAGTGCACTTGCGGATCTGCATGAGCACTTGCTAGGTACTCCCTCTGTAAACAAATATAAGAACGTTTAGATCACTTATATTTGTTTACGGAGGGAGTAGTCATTTGCTTCCTGCAAAAAACGATGGTCTCCCTATGTTTGACCTTAAGTTTACCTTTTTATGAAAATAATGATTTAAACAACGTGTGGTCAATTAATACATTTGACGAAAAAAAGGTATATATACGAAAAACATAATGTGAGGTAGGGTTAAAAGATTTGACTGCTAAGGAGACGATAATAAATGGGCAGAAGTACATATGCATTCTTCCAAGTGAAAAAAAATGCTATGAAGAAATAAAACAATGAACAAATAAATACATTCTCCACTTGCCTTCACATGAGCAAATAGAAAGGTCTATTGATTCATTGACACTACAGTATTTATTTGTAAGCGGTGAGTACGCTCACAAAGAAGTTCTTTCAAGCAGGCTGCTTCCACCCCAAGAAAAGTCTAGGCTTTCTCTGCCTCCCGCCGGCGCCGCCGTCGGTCCTTCTCGTCTTCGATGGCCTTAGGGTCATGGCGGCGCGGTGGATCTCAGTCCTTGCCGGCGGGAGGGCTCTGTTTTCAGTTGTTTCTACGTGTTTTGTTAGGGTTTGTGTCCTGCTCAGCAAGACATGACGACGGCGGTTCCGTGAAGATGGAATAAGGTTCTCCCCGACTTGCCCCCATCCTGATGGTGTGTTACAGTCATCAGAAGGCGTGTGGAGGTGTGTCTCCGGCGTATCTGTCCTTGGTAGATTTGCTCGGGTATGGTCGTAGTTCGTCTACGTTCATATGTTTCCATGTTAGATCCTTTCGATCTACGCTAGTCTTCATTGGTGGCGGTTGTTGTTCTGCTGCGCTGGTCCTATGTTGCCTTAGCATGACGACTTCCCGACTGTCTATTACAACAAGTTTTGCCCGGCTCCGGCGAGGGAGTGGCAATGAAGGCGGCATGCCTTCGGGTCGCCTCAGTCCGTGTAGTCGCCACTAGGTGGTCTAAGCATCTGGCTATAATAATTATTATTATTTGTGTTCGTTGTACTGCCATCATTAAAGATGAACAGATCGGAAGTATTCTCATAAAAAAAGGAGAAGATAACACCAGAAGAACTGAATGAATGCAAAAACATGGGGGAACAAGAGACATCGGGAGAGAAACTGTTAGTTCTAAATTTTTATGTGTCATTAGTCGTTTCCTGTATGTTTGTTTAATCGGGAGCTTTGCATGCCCCGTAGTTTTTCCGTTTGTAGTATGCATATTGCAAATAAAATGGACTCTGGTAAGTGTCACACGTGTGGGCTAAAAGAGGTCGTGTCACACGCTTTTCTAGCCACTCATTGTGGCACATCAGCTTTTTTCGCACATGCATGCAAATAAGGATGAAAAATAGATGATGTTAGTAGAAAACTTTTGGGTTATCAAACTTTAAAATATTTGATCTCTGAAATAAAAAAATATGATTGAAAATCCGTTTTCATAATTAAAATCCACTCCATGATGACTTAAACTAGATCCCATATCGTTATGTTTCGGCGATATTTTTTAACGGTCAAATGTTACCATGTCTCAAGCATAAATTGCCATCATGTTTACAATGAAATTGCCATGATATGTTTCAACTAATTATCCTTCCACATTTCAAGAAAATTTTGACATGTTACAAAATGGGGAATTAAAAAACTAAACTTGCCATGTTAAATTACTACAATTTTATCATGGTCAATGAAATTATTTTGACATGGTTCATAATTAAAATGAACTGCGTCGTCAATTACATTAAAAGTGCATGGTCACTGGCTAAAATTTGCCATCAATCAGAAACTAAAATTGCCATGGTGAATTACATAAACTTTCCATGGTACATGCACTCAAATTTGCCATGGTTCATACAAAAAATATTTTTCATGGTGAAAATACAAGAATTGCCACGGTCAAAATACCAAAATGGCCATGATGAATTACTAAACATTGCCGTGATCCACACATTAAATTTGCCATGGTTAATTACTAAAAATTGCCATGGTCAATTAATAAAATTTTCCGTGAAAAGTAGTTGAAATACAATGGTAGCTTTAAATTTAGAGAAAAAAATAGATGAAACATATCATGGAAACTTTAGTGTAAACACTATGGCAACTTTAGTGTAAACATCATGGCAACTTTTGACCAAAGAAAATTCGTCCAAAGATATCAATGGGGGATCTATTTTTGTATATTTCATCAAAGATGGATTTAATGATAAAAATGAATTTTCAATCGGATTCTTTACTTAGGAGATAAAATATTTTTAAATATGAAAAATCAAAAAGATACCGATGATGGCATCTGTTCGACATGGCAAAATGGATGACAATGGGGGCGTTTAGGCAACGATGTTTCGTGCCACATGTGTGGCACTTATCAATTGAGAATAAAATATGCCCTCTCATGTGTATGTGCACACACATTATTAGATTGAGTCGTAGTTGTCTTGGTCAACCTCCGATTGATCTTGCGTGGAGTGGCACTGGTAATAGGATCATGGAAGATCTAAGGGAGGTTTAATGATCTAGTTCCCAAACATCACCCATCTCGCATCGCACCTCGCGCGGGCAACACGAGATGCGCTAACCCTAACTGCCAGGGAAAAGCCCCGGGCAAAACTCGTGTGTTTGACATCGGAAGCGGAGGGTTGCTCCTCCTTCCCGGGTTGACCGGCGGCGAGGGCGCCGGATCCGCGAGGTGCGACCTCTACCACGGTCCATGGTGGCGCGACGGCTCCCGACGGCGGCGCTCGTGGTGGGGTAGTGGGCGATCAGCCTGAGGATGGGGGTGGGGCTAGGCCTGGCCAGTTGTTGCAGAGACGGCCGGCCCGGATCCCAGGGTAGCAGCCCTGATCGGTGGCGCCAGGTGAAGCTCAGGCAGCCCACCGTGGCATGGCATGGTGGTGCCCCTGTCAAAGGCGGAACTCCGCCGGTGAACTGGTGTGGCTCCGGATCGGATCAGATCATATCAGTCAGAGTGACGAGTAGGAATGGGATCTTTCTCGGCAGCTCTAGCAGTTTGGCGAGGTGGGGAGGCGGGCCACCTCCCAGGCTCCAGTGGTAATGCATCCTGGTAGTGGCCGGTGTGCCAGGGCTCTTGCGGTGGTAGTGCTACTATGTGTGGTCCCTTTGAAGGTGGTCTGGCCAATGCACAAGATGTCGGATGGATTCACGTGCAACAAGATCCGTGTGAAATCCTTGTCTTCTGCTGGTGGCAGGAGTAGGTAATTGTAATGCCCCAGGCGCCTTTTTCATGTTGAAGGCATCATTGAGGTGAAGCTCCCATCTCCTTCCGCTATGTCCGGGGGAAACCCTTGATCAGTCGATCGGATGATTGCGGCGCTCACATGTCATTCTCCAGTAGGGTCATCATACTTGGAGGGCTTCATCGGCTAGAGAGACTAGTGGATGCCTGCAGCAGTGGAGCGACATGGCATCTCACGCATCGACAATGGTGGGTCTCTGCAGCATGGGGCAGCGGGGTTTCGGTGATGATCGTGTGTTTATGGACGCGCGCTGGCGTTTGTGGTGGCGTCGACGGTAGTTGGGCCTGACAAGGCATATTTATTGCTCTCTCCTGAAGATGGGTCGGCGGAATATGGTGCCGACGAATTATTCAGTGTGCATGTGTGGGTTGTGCTGAGGGTCTACGACACCGGCTCGTGGCAGCCTCGGGTGACCACGGAATAAATGGTGTGTGTGGACGTGCCAGGGCACTCCATGGGACTTGTATGTGTAGCGATTGAGGTTTTCAGGAAGATGGATTTGGGTTGATTCATATATCTACTTTGTCGGACTGTGTTGAATAATTAATAAAGATGATTGTTTGCATTGCTCGATGCAAAGGCCGGGAGTAATCCTCCTTTTAGAAAAAGAAAAGTAGGATCATGGTAGACTCAGTGCCACGTTCGATTGTTCGTGTTGCCGACAGAATAATGTAGAGAAGAAACATAAAAGACGCAGCAGTACGTGTCGCAAGAGAACCTCCTCTCCCACTATGTGTCCGCGTGTGTTCGTCATCGCGAGAGAGAGAGTGATCCGGCGAGTGATCCGACAGATGCAATGCTTACTCAAATGATCGAGTGCAGTGTGATATTCCCATTACTGCATATACGCCTCCCATGACGATCCTGTGGACACCAAAGATAACACACCCTTCGAGGAAAATCATGTACTGGTGGTCTAGGTTGACCAGTTGCAAGCTTAGACTCAACTCTGTGAAAAATATTTGTAACAGTACAAGACATCTTGCATGACCCAAAAAGAAATCAGATAACATGCGTTAACTGGATTCTTCTTCGTCTTCTTCTTTCGAGGGCTTGAATTCACTCCCTGCCTCTTTGTGAACACTAACAAGATAATTGGTGTACCTTGTGCTCCCTGTCCTTCGTGCGTCACCGTGTTGAGACCATGGATAATCCACCGCACAGAGGTTGTTGCGACAGACCTTGCAACAGTTGTCCCACTTGCAGGTACACAGGATTTTTCAATGATGGTAGTTTATTCTTTCTTGTGATGCTGAGATTAGGATTACACAAGAATAGAAGTTTATAGTTGTCATAGATGGGCTCCTTCAATTAGATCGTGTTTGCATACGTAAATTGTCATCTTGTAGATGGATGTACGCTTGTCTGTCCTCATACTATGTTTTGTAATTTTTTTGTTATTTTGTTGAGCGTGATATGAAATGAAATAGGAGTTGTTCACTCAACTAACGTATGTGGTGGTGCAGTGGGTTCAACGTGCTCCTCATGCCTGACCTTATCCCAATGTTATTTTTGCCTTTTATTCCTCATTTGTATGCCTAATGGCCATCTTTTCTCTCTAGTTGCTTGCCATACAACACCCCTGTGCTGTCCATATCCTAGCGACTGGCGAGAAGGGCTATGGTAGCCATAACCTATCAGGTTCATCTTCATAACCACATTTGAGAAATATATGTATTGAAGTCAGAGCCTCTCGGCATTCAACTATTTCCCTCAAGTTTTACTCTATGTATTTGTTGTAATGCATCTTGGGGCAATATATTTCTATCTGCTTCCTTGCATTCAGTTTCGCAAAAGTTATACTTGCAGATATATATTTTCTTGTATAAGTAAGCACTTAACAGTTTATTAGATGTTTTACAATACTATGCCTTAGTTTACTGTTTTTATGAGAAGATAACTAGGTTAGGTGACTTATTGTGGTTTATGCGGTGAATATTAATTACTTCTCTACAGAAAGAGTATATGTCTAGCATATATAATAACGGACAACACAAGGTGTGTAGTGTAAAAAGTGACTCAAGTCGTAAACGAGTGGAAACCAGCCTGTTGAAGTACTGCACTAGTATTATACCCATCAAAAAATGTCATGCAAAATAAAGCATTGAACATATAAGTGAATTCTCCACCCGCCTTCACTTGTGCGAGTAATGCTTTCACTGTATATCTAAGTCATACATCAGCATGAGCAGATAGCAAGGTTCAGTAATTCATCCACACTGTTTGACATTTCCTTCTTCACTTTACATGTTAAGACACGAACGAATATGTGCGAGCACACACAAAGAGAAGAGGACGAGAGAAGAATCAGCTGGATGCAATGAACATGTAGGAATCAGAGACGTCGGGAGAGAAACAATATTTACCCAATGTATCCATTGGCCCACAGCTAACACCGTGTCTCGATAAACCTCAGGAGTCCGGCAACCTTATGGAACTGCCCTGCGGCTGTGACAGCATGCCCGATCATCTTTAGCCGCAATCGAGCTTGACCCTTCACTACCAGTAAACGTATGCTCTGCTTGTCGTACGTTCAACTATGCCTTGCTGTCTCCCAATTACTTGAGTGAGACACTGTTCTGGCACCAATTTCCTTCTTGTAACTGGTTCGAGTAACAATTCGAAGAGGAAAAAATGATGGTAGGCTAATTGCGTGAGTTTGCCCGTGAGTATATGTTAGCCCAACTATGGACGTGGAGCATTAGCCACATGGCCACATAGTTTGCACGAGTTAGAGTTTGAACATCTAGCGAGTTGCAATTCACACACGTTCACTTCTTTTTTGATTAGTTTCTCTGAATATCCTTACCACGTCAAACTTCACTACCTGGCCAATAATTTACTAAACTATGGGTCGTGCTCCAGTATGAACATGACGGACACAAATCAGAGAAGAAAAGAACTTGCTTACAATTTACTCTATAGTCTGTACTCTGTAGAACCCGTGGCTTCCTTCCGCAAACGAATGAACACAAGCAACATCCGCCTGCCAAACGAAGAGAAAGAATTAATGATCACACCCGCGGCTTAAGATTCTTTGATTGTCTCAAAGCAGTCAATCCCATCAAACTCCAGTACCCGATGCCTCCTTGCACACACATCCTTTGACTTTGCTTTAATGGATAAATTGGCCTGGCTTGCTTGCTCGGTTGGTGAAGGGAAAGAGGGACGTGGCCCGGCTTATATACGACAGAGCCTCGAGGAAGCTTTGGGAATGGCCGTTTGTTGCGCAGGTGTCCAGACAATTTGTGGATGCAGCCGCAAGGGAGAACCAGCGAGCGAGCTCGTGACGCACGCGTTGGCATGGTGGAAGTTGCAACCTCCTCGCGGTTTCGCGGCATCGCTCTATTTTTCGTTTCTCTCGTGCTGCCTCTCTTTCATTGGGTTCCCACGTGAGCATGGCATGATGTGTCCGCATGGTCCTTGTTTGACAAATATGAGCTTTTGAAACGAAAACCATCGTCCATCACACACAACTCAATTTTTTTTTACATCATTTTCACTTCATTTTTTTCATGTTTAAAACCAGAGCCCAAATGCATGGTTGCAGTTTTTCATGTTAAAAACCCGAGCTAGAAAGCATGGTTTTAAATATGGAAAAAGTTTGAAGTGGAAATGGTTTAAGAAACTCAGTTGTGTGTGGTGGGCGATGGTATCGTTGAAAGCGCTGATATTTCACCAGAGAATGTTCGGTTTGTACGTGAAGTGCATCAAGTTTTTGCCGTAATGCTTTCAAATATTTAGGACACTCTACAGAGGTCCAATGAAGACAACATGCCAAGATGCGTCACTTTCGGAGCTCGTTTGCATGCTATGTAGAACCGAAGAGTTTTTTCTCATTTTTAATGACCGAAAAATCAGTTAATGCTTTAAAAATAGCAAACCAACTCCAAAAGTTCTAAATTTGAGCATGAAGTTTCTAATGGTTTGTGGTAAACATGGAAAAAGTTTGAAGTAGAAAAACTGAGTTGTGTGTGGTTGTTGGCGGTGTTATTTAGGTGCGGCGGGCGCAAAAGCAAGCACACACGGCGGCTAGCCAGCCAGGTAAGTCGTGTCGTGCGTGCGGTCACCTCGTCACCCAATGGAACTCCTCCGTCCACACCATTTTCGCCGCAGGCTCCCGCGAGCCCTCCTTCCCAGCATTAGTCGCCTCCTCGGTAAACATCATAGCTATCACGAGGTGCTGCCTCCTTCACCTGCGCCATGGCCAGTAGAGCTGGTTGCTCGTGTTCATCTAGCAGAGAGAGAGAGAGAGAGAGAGAGAGAGAGAGAGAGAGAGAGAGATGAGGACTAAGTGCCTGCATGTGGGGTTGGGTCGGCTGGCTATAACATGGAGGGAGGTGCCCGATGTGACCGCCTGACCGGGCGTGACCGGGCACGCTCACATTGCCCCCAGATTTGGTATGAATTTGAGATATGATGGTCAGTCCAGACATTTAAGGAGGAAGTGTGGGGTCTGATTGAGTCAACCTTTTTTGACCGAGCACTGATCAGACGGATGTTTTGAACCTTTGAGGGGGGAAATAGGGGTTCGGCTCTAGATGCTTTTATCCACCAGCCTTTACTTGTGTGAGTAACGCTTGCTTTCCCTATATATGAAAGTCTACGTCCAAAGGAGCGGATAGCAAAGTTCAGTCATCCATCCACACACACATTGTTATTTGCTCCTCCATTTATTTGACGTGTTAGGACATAAAAACGTGCGAGCACATACAAACAGATTCTTCTTTGAGCTGCACGCGGAAAAAATGAGGAGAGAAGAACCAGATAAATGCAAAAACACATGGGAATCAGAGGCATATGGAGGGGAGGAATATTTACTAATTGAATGCATTGGCCTGCAGTAAACACCAGAGTATAGAGAAGCAGCCCGAGCTCAGCTACTCTTGATATCTATGCCATCAGTCATCCTCGAGATTGGAAATGTTGGATGTATTCACTCTTGTATACGAATCTTTTCAATTTTTGGTAAATGACTACCCATCTTTTCCCCACGTTCATTTATTGCTACCTAACATGTCGTTCTTGACTACTTCGTGCTCGAGGTAGGCCAGACGCAGGCAGAGGTGCTCGCACGATGCGTGTGCTGGCCGCCGGCTCCGGTGATGCTCCTGCTGACATGACCCATGGTCACGGATGCTGGCATGCTGCCGTGTGGAACTCGTTCTGGGTTGTTCGCCAGTGATGCGAGAGACCTGCAAGGCATGCTCCATGCTGCTAGCCGGCGCCGGCGCCGAGCGAAGGTACCACCATGTGCTCGGGCAGGAGGTCAACGGTGGCCGCGAAAACATTACAGCCAATGCGAAGGACAGGCTCGCGTCGCACGTCCGCTTCGACAGTCTGCTATCGCCGATGGGCAGCTGAGTACCTGAGGTCCACCAGGCTCACACACTTAGCGGCTGCGCCCCATTCTTCGAGAGCCTCGCTGTGGTACGACCCGGGGTACAGGGCAGTGAGCATCCGCCACTGATTGATATTGTCGGTGTTGCGGAACCGTCTAGGTAGCCTTCGGCGCCACCGCCACCTCGCATGGCGTACGCGAGTCTCGAGCCTGAAGCCAAAGAAGATAACCTCGCTCTAACTTAGTAGCAACGACTGCACGCGACAAGGACGGACACCAGACGCACAGATCTGTCATCAAATTCGCCATTATTACACAGAGAGACGACGTGGGAGGGTGCTGAGGGGCTGACAGTTGGGCCTTCTGTACCTGGTACATGTCAGGTCATCATGTATTCCTCTGCGTATAGATGGTGCGTATTCCTACAAAATGGAATTTGGCTCAGATCACGAGGCTCTGTTGAATGGTACAGATAGCAGGACCATATGAGCTCGGGAGCCAAAACGCTGCTCTGCATGAGTAGGGCCAATTGTATAAAATTACCTATCAGGATGGTAAAGGTCGCGAGTAGGTTTGGTGGGACTTGAGCAATCTTCACATAGTTCTATGGCAGAGACAATAAATGAGCACGCTTAGTTCCACGTGCTATCAGCAAACTTGTGCTGTCCTTGTCTTCCATTCAACTATGCCTAGTTAATCCCATCCAGTTACTTTGAGGGAGACACTGTTTTGCCACCAGTTTCTCTTTGTAAGTGATTTGTGTCATATTTCTATGGGAGAGACAATAAATGCACGGCTAGTTATACAAGTTTGCCAACGAATACATGTTGCCCCCAACGACGGACATAAACACATCAAGACTTAAAAACCAAAGCAAAATGGGTAGCTCTGTATACTTTACAACATGGGACTTCAGTTAGGTGCGCAAGTGAATAACGAATGAACACGCCGATCGTCTGGCGGTCAAACGAATTGCCAAAATCCAATTGCCATGCCTGATAACTTTTGTCTGAACACATTGGTAACTTACGTACAATATCTTGGCAACTTTTAACGCGAAAATAGGTCGTTGGAACATACCAACATGATATCTAGTTTTGAAGATATTATCCATACTATTTAATGGCGATTTTTTTTATCATACCAATAGTTTGAGCCGGCGGTCCGAGGATGAAAACCTGAACCAACACCCTCACTCGTTCAGTTTGTAGAAATATGATGTCGTGTCAAGGAATGGTGTGCAGCCAATTTATTTATCATCTTTGACACTCCACAGATGGCCAAAACCCTAGCTACGCAAGCACCCAAGAATACATTTGTTGAACTTTGCATGTGGTGTGTAGCAACCCCTCCCCCTCCCCACCCCCAACCCCCCGCCGGACACACACGCACACAAAACTATGATGGTGAGGTTCGCTAATTGCCACATTGAGATTTGTGTCAAACTTTATAGGTATAACTTGAGCAAAATGTTTCCTGTGCAATACATCATGTTGAATAGAATAATATATGCACTATTGTCAGTGGCGTCAAACCGTGTCAGGAGAGAGAGCGAGAGAGACTGGCAATAAGGGTTGTTGCATGCATTCTCTGTCCTCTAAAATAGCCATGATTTAATTTCGGTGCCAACTATTCAATGATCGATATCTTTTGAATCAAATCTTTGTTTTTGAATCTTTTTATATATTTGAATTTGTATTAAGATCTTCCAAAACAAGATCGATCTTGAGCGTAATTATCCAATTTTGTAGCCGCTCTGTAAACAAATATAAGAGCGTTTAGATCACTACTATAGTGATCTGAACACTTTTATATTTCTTTACGGAGGGAGTACTTTACTGTGTTCATTTGAATATTTGTTCACTCATCTTCACAAATACAGTTTTTTAGTTTCAATTAACTTATTTCACTCAAAAACACGATTCACTCATTCCTTTAGTTCTACGTGGTCACCACACATTACATTTGTTTACAAAAGACATTCAAATATTCACTAGTTTTAGAAAACACATTACACTCATAAACAAAAGCTAGATTTCACTCTTTTCAAGAAACGCATTACACTCGCTCTATTTTTCATTGTTCATTGTTTTGAGATAGCTCACCATCCGTCCTGAATGGTACATTCACTCTATTGAAATGATATATTTCACTCTCCACAAACTGATTTCACAATCGCTTGAAATACTTGAAATGTTGACATGACTGATCCACACATGATATTTCACTTGATTGAAACATTTAAAATTAGACATGATTGAAATGTATCCAAGATTTATCTTGTTCTAAAGGTCTGGGCGTTGGAAGATCAAATATGTATAATACACCACATATGTTATTTTTCCTTTAAACACATGAACCATCTAAATAGTAGAAAGGAAATTAAAAATCATGGATTTTAAGAGGAAGAGAGGAGGGATAATGGCAGATACGTGGATGTGTCTAGTCTGTACTTTGAGCAGGAAAGGAGAAAAAGGAGACCATGCATGCTTCCTTTAGCTCCACATGGTGGGACAAAGAATAGAGAAATATACCCACACAAACTCAGGAAATGGATGGAATAAATTAGGGAGAGTAGTATACTTTACAAAGTGGCAGACTGCGATTGGATGGTGAAGCTCCACTAGGTACCGTTGCGATTAAATAATACAAGGTACCGTTGCCATTAAATAATACTTTCCGCTTCTCTACTCATGGTATGTTGACTTTTCTTTTCACCCACGGAGATTTTATTGATGGCCCTTTTTCAAGAAGAAACAAAAATGTGTGTATTCCCTTGTAGTACGATTGAAGATCCTGTCATAAATTATAAACACATATACTTCATAATTTCAATATTGTTTAGTTAAGTTGGAAGCAAATTGGGATGTCATGTGGAAACACATTGGAGATGTAATAGAGAGCTGAATTAAATCCATAAGCAATGAAGGTACTGCGGCCATTAATTCAGAAATCATTGCTCCGCGATATGGTAATAGACTACTACCGTTGGCCGACGCTATAAATTTCTTTGCTTGTAACCCCGCTTTCCATTTTACAAAGGCCACTACAAATGCTATTCTGAGGAACATACTTTCCCTACCTCCATCTATGTTCTTCAAAAGTGTGCATACAGAAATGTTACTGTCTTCATGCATATATCGTGGGAATGGAAAACAATAGGAAAATTCCGCCAGGTACAAACTCGTATGTAGACACACACCAGAGGGTACCTCACACGTGCTATTCACCTCTTGTGTCATCGGGTAGCCTGAACTTCTAAGCCCCCTCTTAACTACCTACATCGGGTTCATTTGCAACGACACATTTGATTACGATTTTCTTGTGGGCATGTGTATCTTCCTGTCACAGCTCCTCCAGTCGCTTCTACTTGTCTGTTGCAGACTTTCATACTCAGTCACATTTTTTCAATAGTCCGGCTGGCCAACAGGACGAGCGAAGATGCCAGTGACGAAGGAGTCAGACCGGTGGAGATGGACAGTATACTTGTACACGTTGTTCTTTTTGTGTTTCAGGGTACATGTACACGTTGTTCATAAAAATTGATCCGCTAATTGTTATAGTTTGCCCGTTAGTAGATGCCCACCCCCCTCAAAATTCTAGGGGCCCCCTGTTTTGGGCCAATGTCTGTATATTATTTGTTTTGGGCCCTTTTTTTTGGTAGTCGCGGCCTCCCTCGAACTGGGCCTGCTCCAATATGTCCTGAACCGAGCTCTAGTCCCGATCTACTACACAGCCTAATGATCCATCGATCAATCTACGATCTTTCCCGAGACGAACTGACAGATGTGCGCCATTATCTCGTTTTTGATTGCTTCGTTTCCTTTGAATTTTTGCTTTAGTGATTGCTTCATTTCCTGCGCGAAGACACAGCTCAGTTCATAGCCCTTCTCGTATCAAGAACTAATTCCATGATTCCGCTAGCCGTCGGTCGCTCGGAAAGTCGCAGCAAATCAAAACACACAAGTTGAAGCAGCGGGTGGCCAAGACCAAAGCTGAGGGCATCACTGATATGTCTAACAGGTGCGCTCAAATTGAATCCATTAAATTTAGACTATATTGTGTTCTGTTGAATAATTATATTAGTCAGTACTCCTCTTCCTCCTCCTCCACCAAAAAAGCTAGGGTTTGTGCCTCTCGCCGGCTCGCCGCAGGTCCGCCTCGTCTCCGGTGGCCCTAGGGCCATGGAGGCGAGGTGGATCCTGGTAAGGGCCGGCGAGAGGGCTCCGTTGTAGTCTTTCCTTTCAGATTTGTTAGGGTTTGTGTCCTGCTCATGAAGACAAGACGGCGGCGGCTCCCTGATGATGGAATAAAGGTCTCCCCGCCTAGCCCATGTTCCAGTGGTGCGTCTAGCATCGTTGGTGGGCGTGTGGAGGTGTGTCTCCGGCGGATCTATCCCCGGTGGATTTGCTCGGATCTGGTTGTTTTTCGTCTATTTTCGCGTGTCTTCGGATTGGATCCTTTCGATCTACGTTATCCTTCATCGGCGGCGGTTGCTGTTCTGGTGCGCTGGTCCTATGAGGCCTTAGCACGACGACTTTCCGACTGTCTACTACAACAAGTTGTGCCTAACTCCGGCGAGGGAGGGGCAATGACAGCGGCGCGCCTTCTGCTCACTTCAGTGCTTGTAGTCGTCGCTAGGTGGTCTACGGACCTAGATGTAATTTGTATTATTTCTGATGTTCGTTGTACTGCCATGATTAAAGATGAATAGATTGTAAGTTTTTCGCAAAAAATAAATAAATTATGTTAGTCAGTATATTGAGCGCATATGCATCAATTCATCAATCAACTTTTTTTAGGGGATACAATTTGCATTTCGCACAAGGGCCTCAAATTTCTGGAGACAGCTCTACAAATAACAGACATGAAGGATTAGTTTGTTTGAATATCCCATCAGGTTGAGTTTTTTTCCTTTTGCAGGGAGGTTGAGCCTTAGGGGGGGTGTTTGTTTCCAGAAACTTATTGGTTTAGGGACAAAGTCCTTATAAGTCCCACCTAAACCAAACACAAGAGACTTATTGGGACTTATTGTGGTGATTTGGGACTTATCAAATAAGACTCTCAGGGAGGAGCTTATTGGGACTCATTCGCTCCAGGCTCGTTCCCCGCATGCCCGTCGCCCGCCCCTTCACGCCTCGGCCTCGCCTCGTCGCCGCCCGCCTCTCGCCCGTCGCCGCCTGCCTCGGTTCGCCGCCCCGCCTCTCGCCCCGTCGCCGCTCCGCCTCTCGCCCCGTCGCCGCCCCGCCTCGGTTCGTTCTGCCTCGATTCGTTGCAACGGTGCCTCCAATCGCCGGACAAGCCCTCTCCTGAGCCTCGTTGCAGTGGTGCAACATAGACTTATAAGTCCCTGTAAACAAACAGGACTCGGGACTTATAAGTCCCTGTAAACAAACAGGCAGGGACTTATGACTTATAAGTTAGGACTTAACAAAGTCCTAGGACAAACAAACAGGGCCTTCATTACTTTGCCAGTGGTTTGTTCCTTAGAGCATCTTCAATAGAAAATGTAGATGAAAATACCTGTTTTTTGTATTTTTAAAGTTCAAAACCCCTCTCCAACAGATGATGTAGATAAAAAATATTTACATCTCCGCTATAACAGCTCGACTAGAGATATAAAAAGGGCAAGCGCGCGCCAACCACCAATTGTTTTTCATTTCATGTCCCTTCCGCATTACTCTTTCTCCCCTCCGCCATCCGCACTGCCGCCGCCCAACAGCCAACCACGCCATGCCACCGCCACGCGCTCCCGCTGGCCCATCCGCCACCCCTCCGCGGCACCTACGCCACCGCCCCGGCTCCTCCCCTTCATCGCCGATCCGCCTCTCGCCGCCCCTGCGCCGACCCTCCTCCGGCCTCTCTTCCCATCCCGCCACCGCCTCCCGCCGCCTTCATCCCCATTGCCACCACCCGATCGCCACTGCCATTGCCTCGATCCCCACTGCGTCCGCCCACTCCGCCTCCACCGCCGCCCGACTCGCCTCCGGCCCTGCTCCGCCTCCCGCCGCCGCCTCGATCCCCACTGCCGCAACCACTTGATTCGCCCGTCACATAGCTGCCACCACCTCATCGTCGCGACGCCGCCAAAGAAGGTCCCGAAGAGCAAGACGAGGTTCTTCGGCATGCGAACTTGAATTATATGTTACAAATTAACTGCTAGTTGAAGTATAGTTTTACATCTCCATTTTCATCATCTATTGAAGTTGTATTTTTACATCTCCGATATATACATATTTTGTTGGAGTTGCCTCCTTTTTGGAGATGTAACAAACACTTTTTGGAGATGTAAATTTTTACATTTTCTGTTTTACATCTCCAAATTTGCATCTTTTATTCAACCTACTGTTAGCTATGCACACAACAAAAGCTTATCCAAATAATCACGGGCATAAAAAGAGAAGAATTTGGTTTTGTATTCTATACAAATGGGGCTTCATTTAGAAGCACAAGTCAAGAACGACGCCAAATCGGCCGGCGACCAAACGAAGAGGGAATTAATATTGGCACACGATGCCAGACTCACGAGCAGCTCGATTCACCGATTAGTGGCACACGATGGTCTCAAAGGACTCAATCCCATCAAACTCCGGCCTAAACCGCGGCTGTGGCGGCGACGGCTACCGTGATTTCCTCTTGCCCAACCGGTGCTCTGTCTCCGCCGGTAGACGACCCTGCTTCCCCTTTTGCTCCACTCCCGCCAGGTCGTCCTCCTGCAGCTTCCTCATGCCAGGAGAAACGAGCCCAGCTGCCGCAGGTGCCTGGGCCGGGGGCAATGTCGTCCGGCGACACGCTCAGGATCGAGTAGGCCAGCACCTTGTCCATACTCGATTGGAGACGGGGATGGTTCCTGCAGCAGCTCCGGTGGCCGGTGCTTTCCTGCACGCACGCTCCCTGACTTGCTTCAATCAATCAATTGGCTTTGCTCGCTTGCTTTCTTGCTTGGGTTGGTGAAAGGAGATAGAGGTGCGACCCGACTTATATACGGTGGAGCATGGAAGAAGCTTAGGGAATAGCAGTTTGTTGCGCTGGAGCAGTCAAGAATATTCGTGCACGCGCCCACGACGGAGCACACATTTTCCATTTTTCTTTGTGAAATGCACAGCACACCTTCCCGCGAGCCCCTACCATGGAGCCTCGCCGCAGCAGTCAGTCTCCTCTGACATGAAGACCTCCACAAGTAAAAAAAATCTTTTCATGGCTCGTGGCTTCGCACTTTTCATGACAAAAAGGTGAAAAGGATTCTCGTTTTTTTTTTCAGAGGTTACCCTCAGTCATCAAAACCATAGTTGAATATCCTGTGGTAACATCGTAAACGCATATCATGTCTTTTGTAGCAATTTTTAAGATTGTTCAGTTAATCTGAAAGGCAGATGTGGATGTCATGTGGAAACCCATTGGAGATGTAAGACAATAAATTAAATTCAAACCAATTTAAGTTACTTCGACCATTGATTCATAGATCATTGCTATGTGATATTGTATTACACGACTAGTGCAGTAGTACTCGCTTGTCACTATAAGGGTCACTAGTTCTAGTCCGTCTTTTCATATTGTAAGGAACACATTTTCCATGTCTCTATCTATGTGCTAAGAAAGTGTGCATGCAAAAATGTTACTGTCTTGATGCATATATTTTGAGAATGAAAGACATTAGGAAAGTTGTGTCAAGTACAAACTCATATGTTGATATGAACCAAAGGATACGTCACGCTGCAGATCCAGGTCTTGGGTCACTGGGCAGCCTGGCCTTCTTAGCCATCTCTCAAGCGTCTACTTTTAGCAAATCTCCCCGAGACATTTGATTATGGTTTCACTGTAGCCACATGTATCATCCTGTTGCATCCCCATTTGCTGCTTCTCCCTGTTCAGCGCACGCTTGCACTGGCAGTGACATTCTACTGATAGTCAGTCTAGCCAACAAACAGATGAAGATGCAAGTGAAAATGCAGTCAAACCAGCAGACATGGATAGTTTGCTTGTACGTTCAATGTCGATTTCACGTTCAAAAAACAAAGTTGATCGGTTAAGTGTGCAAGTTTGCCCGTAAGTACATGTTACCCCCAACAACTAACGTGTCGCATTAGCCAGGAGTTTACTGCGAGTTTGGACATCTAAGGAGTTGCAGTTGACATGTGTCCAGTTATGGATTAGTTTGTTTGAGGATCCAAACAACGTTGAGCCTTATCTACTCTGGGAATAATGTTTTATCCAAAGAATCATGGCCATATTGGTCTCTTGCTCCCACGTGAACAACACGGACACAAGTCCATTAGTCTACAACTCAGAAAAGAGATGAACATGGTTACAATTTATACATAAGGACAAGGTAGCCGGAAAATGCCAACGGAGGCCGAGCTCCAGGGAGCTCGGTATTTTGAAAAAATCAAAATTTATATTTCAAAGTTTCAGAAAAATTAAAAAAAAATTCCACGGTAACTTAATAGATTTCCGCACGCACGTGTAAGAAAATCATTTGAATTTAGTGTCATTTGTAGGCTGTACAAAGAAAACAAAACTCCGGCCCAACAACAAAAAATATTGGCCCATTTTAGAAATACGTTTTTGTCTTTTTTCCGTACGCCACGTGTGAAAGTATTTGGTTTTAATTTTTGCACAGACGCAATACACATGTGTGAAAGTGTATACAAACAATTTCAAAAAATTTCACCTTGTGGAAATTTGTATTTTGAAAACGAGCTCCGTGGAGCTCGGCCTCCAAAAGTCCTCACCCCAAGGTAGCTCTATTTCTGTACAACCTATGGCTTTCGTTAGAAGCACAAGCCAACAATGAATGGACAGAAACACCGACCATCCGGCGATAAAACAAAGGAAGAATTAATAGTCACTCGCACCTCACGACAAACTGATCAATGGCACACGATGGTGTCGAAGCAGTCAATCCCATCGAACTCCGGCGTGAGCGGCGGCTGGAGCGGCGATGACAACATCGATTTCCCCTTGCCCGGATGCTGCTCTAGTTCCGCTTGCAGACCGCCCTGCTCCCCCTGTTTGCCTGCTGATCCATCTACTAGGTTTAGTGCGTGTTTTGAGTTATGCCATGTAGTAGGTTGGAGTTCACATACACATACGGGTCCCACCTCTTTTGGGATCGGACCAGGTGGCTGCAATTCTGGATTAGTTTGTCTGAACATCCAAATCACGTCAGGCCTTAACTATCGTGCTTATGAATTCTTTAGAAATCCAGAAAACAAATGTGTATCCAAATAATCACGGTGAAAAGGTGTGTGTTGCTCGCGTATGACCATAGACACAAACAATTCGTTTACAAAACCAGAAAATACGCAAACTTAGTTACATTTATACACATGCACCTGTGGCTTTCTTCAATTAGAAGCACATGTAAACAATATATGAACACACCGATCATCCGGTAATGTAATGAAGATAGGACTAATGGTAACACACGCACCTGAATCGCACAATTCACTGGTTAATGGCCACAAATCCCACCCAAAAGCCTAGCTACGCAAGCACCCAAACATACATTGTAGAACTCAGCGTGCGGTGCCCCCCGCTGGTACTCACAACAATGACGACAAGGTCATCTTGCAAGGGCAGCTGCTGAGGATGGCACATTAACGAGACACAACAAAAGAAATGGTGCACCTCTCCCTCTTTCTCACGATCATTGGCTGTAGTTGGTTTCGACAGATGCTTATATGGTCGTGCTATGTTGACTTTTTAAATCACCCTTAGTATTGTTGACAGTGAGAGCTTTTTGTCGACAACTATTTTTTTAAGGAAACAAAATTACTTCGTGCGTTTGAATATCCCGTTGTAAGATCATAAACACATATACTTCATGACTTATGTAGCAATTTTCAAGATTGTTTCGTTAAGATGAAAGCCATTCATGGATGTCATGTAGGAACATATTGGAGATGTAATACAAAGCTGAATTAAATTCATAGCCCATGCAGTTACTGCGACCATTGCTGACCAGGCACTATAAATGCCATTCCTCTAACCCACCGTTTCCATGTTACAAAGGCCACTACAAACGCTATTACAAGGAACACACTCTCCCTGACTCCATCTATGTGTTTCGAAAGTGTTCATGTAGAAATGTGAGTGTATTGGTGCATATATCGTGGGAATGGAAGACATTAGGAAAATTAAAAATTGTTCCACTTCCAGATCTAGTTCCTTCAGTGACTTCTCCTCCGTTACCCACTTGCAATCTCAGTCTGGTAACCAATGGAACAGGAGCACGTTGGACCACTAATCCACGGTTTGTTTACATGGAACGGTCTTCATATGCCACTGTTGCCTGCGGGTAACTGGTCTGTGTCTAGACGATCACTTTGAATACAGTGCGGAAGGCATTGCTGTCCGAATGGTACACATAACAGGAGCAGCCGAGCTCATCCACGCCACTCCCGCTCTTGAGTAAAAGGCAGCAAACACTACAAAAGTCGCATGCCTAAGCGAAGCACCCGGAAAGTTCAGTGGTCTCTGTCGTGCGGATAAGCCTGCCTACGTGCTATTCTCGACCATCGGCACACAGCCCGGATACATTGCGAATCAAACACAAGTACTTCGCCCGAGTGAGTCAACAGTGGCAATGGCGAATAAATTTTCCCTGAGCACCTTCCCTGTGAGCTGCCGTATAATTCCCTGTGACCTAGTCCTGTGCACTGTGATCCTTACGCTATGGGAAAGACGACTGAATAAGCATCGGCTGTGTAAGCCGGGGGAGACTAGTTTAGGATCTGTACTTACATGAGATCAATGAGATCAATATCTTTTAAGCTACAAAACATGTTTAAAATTTCTAAAAATATTTGGGGACACACATCCATGTCTGATGTACAATATGGACAAGTTTCTTCTCCTAATTCAAACTACATTAGAGAACCAAAAAAGACAAAATCGGATGTGAATAGTGTCAAATACTATTAACCCCATGCAGACACTATTCATAGTTGAATTTTTCTTTTTCAAATCGCTAACCGTAAATCGAGTTTTCAGCTGATCTTTCTTTTTACAGTTGTAGACATGCCCCGTAGGTATGTTGTGAAAAAAATTCATAATCTTTTGGAACGTGTAAATATGAAATTTTTTGGTTGATCTTACAATCTCATCTAAAGGGCAGATCCTATAGTAGTCGCCTCCTCTGCAAGCCCTCTCCGGTCAGCAGTCATCGTGAGTAGCACGCACATGTGTACTCCTAGTTCTTCCCAGAGAGCAGCACATCATGCACAAGGCCCTATAAAATCACCACCCCGACAGTCAGCTCACTCACAACTATATTTGGCCATCCGTCAATCCGGGCCGGGCTTTGGGCCGGCCCTAACAAAGCGCGAGGCCGAAAACCTACGCCTTTTGCTCGGCCTAGCCCAGCCGTTGGGCCTATTATTCTGGCCCAAGCCCGGCCTATCAGTGGAAAGGCCCGTCAGGCCTCGGGCCAGGTCTCTTCCCTAAAACAAAAAGAAAAGCCAAGCCGGGGCCCGGCCTGACATGTCCTTTGGGCTCAAAAGTAAGGCCCAAGCCCGGCCCGCCGGCAAGACACTAGTAGAAAAAGGGCCTATTGTCCCGGTTGGTGAGGGCCTTTAGTCCCGGTTCATGAACCGAGACTAAAGGGTCGGTACTAATGCCCTGGCCCTTTAGTCCCGGTTCAATCTAGAACCGGGACAGATGGGCCTCCACGTCGCCTGTCCGCTGAGCCCAGGCAGGAGGGCCTTTGGTCCCGGTTGGGGGCACCAAGTAGGACCAATAGGCATCCACGCGTCAAGATTTACGTGGCTGGGGTTTTTGTTTTTTTAAAGGGGAGGGGTTGGGGGTTTTGGGGGTTAATTTAGTGTTTCATATATTGTGTTAGCTAGCTAATTAATAGAGAGAAGTGTCCTCTCTTTTGTCCGTGCTTGGTCGACGCTACGTACTATACATACGTATAGAGAGGACTAGCTAGACACGCTAGCTAGCTAGTAAGCAAACGAAGGAAACAGAAGATCGTCATGAACATATATGCATACAGAGAAAAGTGATATCGAACAACAAGTTCTCGTATATCTATCCGACACTACCGGCTACATATATACAATAATTATCTTTTACAAATATAATCTCCTAACATACGGACGCGTGGTCCACATAGTATTCTCCGTCTTCAGCGATCACGTGGTCAAGAAAGAATGCCGCCAATTCCTCTTGAATTGCTCGCATGCGATCTGGTGCTAGGAATTCATCCCGCATCCGAAACATCTAATTTTAATAAGGGGGTCAATACACACACACACACACACACACACACACACACACACACACACACACACACACAGATATATATATATATATATATATATATATATATATATGAATGAATGAAACTCAACACAAATGATGGTAATAAAATAAAATTGTGAATATTGTTATTTACGCACTTCATATTGTTTGTCAGAGTAGCCCCGCTCACAGGTCGTGTGGCGGATGGACTCGTAAATGTAGTATCCACATAAATCATTCTCTTGTTCCTGCCACAACCACTTTACAAGAAATAGAGGTCAATCAAACAGATAATTAGCAAGCATGCTCAACGGTATTGATGAAAGTAGCGCTTGAATCACTAGGAGATGCGTGGAATATGCTACTATAGTACTTACTTTCGGGTGTCTAAATTGCAGCTTCTTCGGCAGTCCTGGAGCTTTTTTGGTGAATTTTCTCCAAGCCCTGCCATACAAAGAAAACAATTACTTGATATCAGAAATGAACAAAGTTGCTGATATGGTGGATAATGATCGTTTTAACTTACTTCTCTAGCATTTTTAGTCATGTCCGCATACTCCTTGGGATCTTTTCGTTTGGAGTCTAAGACATTTACTACTCCCTTCTCAAGCTTAATCTCTAGGAGAATATAGTGGTAGCTGCGCACACATGCATAACTCATCAATATTACATTACTATAACCTGGACTAATAAGGGAAACCGAATATGCCACAAGACAGTAACACTCACTTGAAGTTGCAAGGAATGAGTATTATATCTTTGTGTTCATTTATTACCAACGATTGTAGCAAGTTGGCCTCGGTATTTTCGGCATGAAATTCAACCTCAGTTTTATCTATGAGATATGTGTTAATGAACCCAATATCACCCTCTTGTCTTTTCTTCAATTCGGCGATCTTCAATCTGCATAATATAGTGAGGATAATTATAAATACATGCAATGAAAGAGCTGAGTTATATAGAGAGATTTAATGACAGAAATAGTACTACTTACAGACAGTAGCAGGTGACCGTTGCTTTATCGAGGGCCAATTGATTGAAAAACTGATAGAACTCCTCGAATGGAATAGGCAACAGTTCAATTCCAAGGAGGTCATGCTCCTTTTAACTCTCACATACAAAGTACTCCTCCCTCGTAGTCTGCAGGTTTTCATGCACCAATCATGCAATCTTCGCATCATCGTTGATAGAGAACTTTCTTCTTTGACGAGAGGCTTCCCGTACTCGTATCTTTGTAGCTGCACCTCCAAGAAATCATAATGTACATCGTCGGGCAGGTAATCTGCAGGATTGCCTTTACCGGGCACCTTCCTCGGATCGACGATGTCGCTAGCGTGCACCTTGAGCGGGGCACGATTGCTTGGCTTGTTAGCCGAGCTGGGCAATTTGTTTCCCAGCTAAATGGTTCTTTCATCCTTTGATCACTTTTAGTACTTCCCGACCTCTCCGCTTGGCAAATGCCTTTCCAATAATGCGCTCATAGTTTCCTTTTGGCGGAGACTTGGGTGGTTTTGTCGGTAGCAGTGCGCCGCTTTCACCGGATCTACCTTCTCCTCCGGAGGTGGATGTCTCTTTGCTTTCAACCCTTGAAACCAGTCATCCTCTTGATCTGCCTTGATCTTCGCGTTTTCCTCCTCGGTCCTCTCATACGGTAACTTCTCCTGAGTCTTGAGAGAAGGACCGAATCAGATCTCCTCCCGCCTTTGGCTGTCTTGCTAAACGCCGGCGAGTAGACAGAGCGGATGTCTTCTTTCCTTGCTTACGAGGCGGAGGAGAAGGACTACGACGCCACGGAGCAGCCGGAGGCGGCGGGTCTCTTCCGCCCTTCTTGGCGAAGCGGAGAAGGAGGAGGCTGGCTGCTCGGGCGCCTTGGCAGGCGTGAGAAGGAGGCGGAGTGCCGCCACGCGCCGGAGAAGGAGCCGGCCGAGTGCCACGATTGTCACTCGCCCGGAGGAGGAGGCGGTGGAGGAGGCGGAGTGCCTGACTCGCCGGAGGAGGCGGAGGAGGCGAGGCGTCCAGTTCGGAAGGTTGATGAGATCCTTCCGCCATAGGCATGGAGTCTTGAGCAGAACCTAGCCGATACTCCCCTTCACGGTAGGGTGGTCAAGCCGTGGGTCCTCAAATCCTCCGTTATTTCATCCACCATCACCTTAGCATATCCTTCGAATCGGCCGGCGTGAAAAGTTGAGTCGGGTTTAGTAAGATAAACAGAGCCAACAGCCGCCTTGACCTTCAAATTGCTCCATTCCGCCATAAGGTGGCAATTTTGAGACTCCGTGATAGCATCCACGGATAGCTGGCGAGGCCGTCAAGGCATGCTCCTGAAGCAGCTCGGTGGAAGCCACGCTTCTTCTCCGCTGAGATGGCGGGGTAACCGGGGAAGCTTGCGGAGTCGTTTGCTGCGATCTGCTTCTCGTTCCTCTAGCCCCATTACCCTTTCATGCAGCGCTGCGGTTGGCTTTGCTCGATTTCTTCCTCCTCTCACTGGTTTTGTAACCCCTGCGTCCGAAATCCAGCCTTCCACGAAGCGAACTGGCGTGCCTCGTGTCCGTCGTGGTGCTCGAGATTCCCGAGGGCCATTGTGAGCTCGTCCTTCTCCCTGCAGAACGAACGTCCCTTGCTGCGCTGCCGATATATTGCTGAAGCCTCTTGTTGGTATGTCCAATTGATCGTCCGTCCAAATGCACTTCCACATTACGGGGTCCAAGGTTCCGCCAGCCCGAAGAACCAAGTCCGCAGCAGTCAGCGATTCATTGTCTCTGGTTCGATCCCTTTATCAAGCAGATCATTCTCATCCTTGGCCCACTTAGGCCGGGCTACGAGGTAGCCACCTGACCCCGTGTGATGGTGAAGCTTCTTCTTCGCAGCATTTTTCTTGCTTGTCGCCGACATCTTTTTACTCTTTTCCGATGTCATGTGGGCCACAAATGCGGGCCAGTCATCTCTGATCTTCTCATATTTGCCCTTAATTCTGGTGTCTCATTTTTATCGACATACCTATTTAGGTCTTTCTTCCAATTCCTGAGTAGGTCTGCCATCTTCTTAAGAGCAAAAGACTTGATTAATGGCTCTATAAGCGGCTTCACGGATCATCCTCTGGCGGTAGGGTGAAATTTGACTTCAGCTCGGTCCAAAGATCATTTTTCGCATATCATTGACATAAGACACCTCGTGGTCTTCGTTCTTAGGCTTATACCATTGGTGGATGCTGATCGGGATCTTGTCCCTAACGAGAACCCTGCATCGAGCAACAAATGCCTTCTTTGCTCGGGTAGGGTTCAATCGGTTGGCCGTCGTCAGCGATTTCTATGATCTCAAACTTTTCATCCGAGCTCAACTTTTTCTTGGGCCTCGCCTCTTTGCGAAGTTGTGCTTTCGATCCAGGAGGCTAGAAAAAGAACAAAAGGCGAGAGTTAATTAATATGTGTACATACCAAAACAATGAATGCATCAATTAGCTAGTCAAGACAGGCTTAACTAATATATATACCTAGCGGACTCGGTTCGGTGATCACCGGAGCCGTCCTCACGGTCTACTTCTTCACCTCTCCTTCTTGCACCGGCATTGGGTCATCGGAGCCATCTAAATCATAGCCAGCTGCTTCTTCACCCTCTCCTTCTAGACCATCGTTGTCGTTGAGAAACATCAGCAATGAGCGACATCACTTCCATACTGCAATTATGTCCCTCAACAACGCTTCTTGTGCTTCGTCTCGGGGCGGTGTGTCCATAGTTTCTACAAATATTTACAACATGGAAATTATTATTCAAACACGACAGATATGGATATATTAGTGGCAAACGTAGAACTGGCTAGCTAATCACAATAAGGAATCATATTAATTAGTGGCCTCGACGCTGCTTCTCTAGGGTTTCGGGTGGCCTCGACAACGCTTCAAGGGTTAGGGGTGGCCTCGAGAACGCTTCAAGGAGGGTGTAATATCGACCGCCCCACGTGTTGAAGCTATCGGGAGGGTATATCGACAACAACAACGCAGCGACATTACATCTATGTCCCACAAGTGACGTGGGCATCGGCCTGCGTCACTTGTGGGGACGTGGATGTAGTGTCCCACACCGACAGCCACATGTATCTCACACCGACGATACTTTCTATTTAATTAGGGTTTCCTCTACCGCTCGGCGACCCTCGACGACCCTCGTTCCCGATAAAAAAAAGAGGAAGAAGAAGAAAAAAAAGAGGAGAATAAAGAATAGAGGAGAACAGAGTTCTTCTCCTCTATTCTTTCTTCTCCTCTTTTTTTTCTTCTTCCTCTTCTTTTTTTATCGTCTTCTTCCTCTCATGTTCGATGACCCTCGAACCCGATAACATACATCCATCAATATCATTCCATACATACATAGACATCTACATTATATATGAACAAACATCTATGTCCCACAAGTGAAGTGGGCATCGACGCCCGCGGTAGGGTAGAGGGTTGTGGATGGCCGAGCGGTCGAGGGTCAAGGGGTTGAGGATCGCCGAGGGGTCGGGAGGTTGCCTAGTGTCAAAGGATTCAACAAAACCATGTCTTCATCATTAGGCGAAATGTAACAGATGCATGATGATGCGAAGCTCTCCAAAGTTATTTTGGAGCGGAGTCCGAGATAGGATAATTAAGCTTTTTGGTACAAAGTTCAGCAAGAACCTCCGAATATCGTTATTTGGAAGGCCTTTGCTGAAATTCGTGCAAAAAGGCAAATTATCCTATCCGGAACTCCATTCCAGAATAACTTTGAAGGACTTCGTGCATCAACATGCCCTGTTACCAGGCTAATGATGAAGCCATGGATTTCTTCAATACTTTGACACTAGGAAACCTCTCGACCCTCGAACCCTCGACGACCACAGGAACCCTCGACCCTAGGCGACCACTGGAACCCTCGACCCTCGATCCCTCGACCCTATAGAACCCTCGAACACGCGACCCTGAAACCCTCTACCCTTGACCCCTTAACGACCCTCGACCCTCTACCCTAGGTCCCCACCCTCGACCCCTCGGACATCCTCGACACCCTCGTTCCCGATAAAAATTAAGAAGAAGAAGAAGAAGAAGAAGAATAAGAAAAAAGAGGAGAAGAAGAAAGGAATAGCTAGAGGAGAAGATCGAAGAAAAAAAAGAAGAAAAAAAAAGAGGAGAAGAAGAAAGGAATAGTGGAGAGGAAGAGAAAATAGAATATTCCTTTCTTCCTCTCCACTATTCCGTTCTTCTTCTCCTCTCTTTTTCTTCTTTTTTCTTCTTCTTATTTATTTCTCCTCTTCTTTTCCTCTCCTCTTCTTCTTTCGTTCCTCTTCTTATTTTCTTCTTTCCTATCCTTCTTTTTCTAAAATTGTAACTTTGCATATATAAAACTTTTCTAAAATTGTAACTTTCTATATATGAACAAAAACTTTGTATGAACAAAAAACATTTTTAACATATATATTTAGCAAATTCTAGCCACATACATCACATACACATATACATTATAGCCACATACACATATACATCACATATGAACAAAAAATAAACTAATAAAAATAAAAAACATATTGCAACATATGAACAAAAACATATAGCCACAGACATACACATACATTATATATATATATATATATATATATGAAAAAAAATTAAACTAATAAAAAAAACATAGCCGTGCAGAGGGGCATGGCGGCAGCGGTGGCGCCGGCGGGGCAGGGCAGAGGCGAGGCGAGGCAAGGCGAGGCGCGAGGCAGGTGCTCACCTGGGGTGGCGGGCAGGGCAGGCGGCGTCGGGGCAGATGGCGTCGAGGCGGCGGCGGCAACAAAGTTGAGCAGCCGACAAATGGTCTGGAGGCGGCATTTACGGTGGGAGGTGGACCAGCTCGGCCGTCGAGGCGGCGGCGACGACGAGGTGGAGTAGCCTGACGGCTCGGCGGGCGACAAGCGACGAGGCAGAGCAGGGGCCAAGGCCAAGTGAGAAGAAAGGGATGGATTTTGGAGAAACTGCTAAGTCTTGCTTATATAGCAGCCATTAGTCCCGATTTGTGGCACCAACCGACCAATGCCTTTAGTCCCGGTTGGAGCCACCAACGGGACCAAAGCGACCTTTGGTCTGGGTTGGTGGCTCTTTCAGAGACTAAAGAAACGATTGGTCGGTTGGTGCCACGAACCGGGACCAATGCCTTTAGTCCCAGTTGATGCCACCAACCGGGACCAAAGGCTTGTCTTGCCCCACGCCCAAAGTTTAGTCCCACGTCAGCTAGTTGAGAGGAGGAGGCACTGTTTATAAGGTGCGGTGCCTTCCCTCTCGAGCTCCTCTCTGGCAGTGCTTTCGGGCCTAATTGTGCAATCTGTGCACAGGCCCTCTTGGGCCTCTCATGAACTGAATCACAGCCCATGGTAGGGTTCCTAGTCGTATTCAGGCCGTGGGGGCCCAGTAGGTGGCACTTTTTTTGTTTTTTGCTTTATTTTTTATTTCTTTTTGTTTTTAGTTTTAGAAAAATTATGAACTTTCTGTTAGTGCCATTAGTTTTCAAATTTGAAAACACTTTTTTTGTTTTCTTTGTTGCTTTATTCATTTTATTTTGTTTCTAGTTACAACAAAATACTTATTGTTGCTATTTTTATTTTTTTCTAGTTTTTTTGTTTTGCTTTCTGCATTATTTATTTTCTTTTGGTTTTTGCTTTTATTTTTAATTCTTTTTGGTTTTAGTTTTAGAAAAAATATAAACTTTCTGTTAGTGCCATTAATTTTCAAAATTGAAAACACTTTTTTTGTTTTCTTTGGTGCTTTATTTATTTTATTTTGTTTCTACTTACAACAAAATATTTATTGTTGCTATTTTTATTTTTTTCAAGTTTTTTTGTTTTGTTTTCTGCATTATTTATTTTCTTTTGGTTTTTTGCTTTATTTTTTAATTCTTTTTGCATTTAGGTCAGCAAAATTATGAACTTTCTGTTAGTGCCATTATTTTAGAAAAATTATAAACTTTCTGTTTGTGCCATTAGTTTTCAAATTTGAATAGTTAAAATTTGAATTCTTTGAAATTTGTGTGAATCACAAGTTTGTGAGCTCAACAAGGCAGAGAGGGACGGGCTTATAAACCGGTGTGAGCGCCCTTCGGGGAGTTCTGGGATGGCGGTGCTCATGACCCGGGCATGCCTAGTTTTTAGTTTTTCTGTTACTCTCTGTAATCCATGAATAAGAAGGAATAGAGAAGAAAAGCTGCAAGTCAAACGCAGCACAAAACTCCATTGTTTCTATCGAGTGAGCTCAAGCGTTAATTCTCACAAGGGGCATCAGAGCCATTTGGTTAGGTCCCTGTGATGGCAGCAGAGTTTTGGATTTCGTCCGAAAAAAACAAAATTCCGGTGAAATTAGTCTGCTTAGATTCGAGGCCGGTGGATATATGTTAGCCACCAAAATTTTTCGGCCCTATTTGATTTTTTGGCCCATTCGATTATAGAGGCCTAGCTTTGGATAGCCCTTCCGTGAAGTAAAAGGCCTGAATAAAGCTCCTAAACCTAAAGCGTCATCAAATTCCCCACATCTCTTCTAGCGGCGGCGCCTTCCTCGCTCCGACCCGGATGTGCTTTCGCTACCGCCGCCTCCTGGCGCATGGCCTCCGCCACAGGCGCTAGTGACCGTTCCATATGCCTCTGTCCGGCAGCTTGGTGCGTGACGATTCCAAGTATGCCCCTAGCTCGGTCGTAAATGGGTCATAGGACTTGCATGAGGCGTCCGTATGGCTGCTAGCGGCGAGCAGGACCGAGTGAGCAGCGTGATTGGATTTTGCTACTGGCTGAAGTGAATCATGCGTGCAAGCAATCAATTGGTAGTTGCGATTACAGAAGATCCTGATTTGTTTCCTTTTCTGCAAGATTTCAATTTTTGGTATAATGTCGTTCGTTTTTGGTCCAAATTTCGCTCATTTTTCATTCAATAATTCAATTTTTGATTCAGTATTTTCGTCCGGAATTTTCTGAAAAAATCCGAAATTACCGAAATTCGCCCATTTCGTCCGGGGACGGTAAAATTTGCAAAACGAAATCCAAATCCTTGGATGGCAGGTGATGACGGAAAGAAGAAGGCGGGGAACGTCGATAACGGCGGCGGAAAGGGCTCACCAAAAACCGCAGCCGTCCATGGGCGTTAGCTGGCGGTGGCAAGACAGTAGACGCCGGTCGTGTCGGGTCCCTCCAAGGTGCCGCCATTGAGCTGCTCGAACTAAATGGATTGGAGCCTTCTGATGGTTGTCGAGATGCAGGCGAGAGGCATGTGGCACGCGATCGAGGGAGCTGAAGATCTCAACGACGAGTTTGGGTACCACAACGACCGCTGCGCACTATAATTCATCTGTCGATCTGTGCCACCGGAGATGCTGCCCATGCTCTGGGTGCCGGCTCCGAGCACGTCTCCGATGCCAAGGCGCACATGCTCCGTGCTGAGTAAGATCAACACCGTCAGAAGCCTGGTGAGTCCAGTGGTGACCTGGCCATGCGCCCAACAGGGCTGTCCGCGCGGCTCGATGAACTCGGTGATCCGATCAACGACAAGCGGGTGATGCAGAAGTGGCCTCCGATCATACCCAAGCGCTACTCGAAGCTGGCGGTCTCCATTGACACCCTGATCGATCTGGACAATACTTCGATCAAGGAGATCATCGGCCGTTTCAAGGTGGCCGTGGAGCGGTACGAACTGGACGCCGAGGAAGAGGGCGGCAGCAACCTCCTGTTCACTCTGGAGAAGTGCAACGGGCGCGTTGGGCGCCGTGAACAGGGCGGTTCCTCCAACTGTGGTGGAAATGGCGGCAAGAAGCTACACGGAAAGGTCCAGGGCGACCGCGGCACCTCGCCTTGGCAGCGCCGCAGCAACCCTCGATGAGGATGCATTGCGTTGGCACACACGTTACAACCAACTCAACTTCGACTCGCTCTGCAAGCTTGCCGAGAGCATCATGGTGTGCAGCAAGCCCCTGTTCGAACACGTCGATCAGGTGTGCGACAACTGCCTCGTCGGCAAGCAACAACGCGCCCCGTTTCTAGCAGTGGCAATCTACCAAGCCGGTGACCGCCTGGACCTGGTGCATCTTGATCTCTGCGGTCCAATCTCATCACCGACGCACGGCGGGAAAATGTATTTCTTGTTGTTAGTGGACGACAGGTCTCCGTACATGTGGCCTGTTTTGCTGAGCAGCAAGGAAGAAGTTGTCACCGACGCACGACATCTTTTGTCACTGTTATCATTACTATCATACTACTTTGCAACCTATTTGTCCCGGTTCTTGGCACGAACCACGTCCAATGGGCCTCGCTCCTGGCCCACAACCATTGGTCCCGGTTCATGGCAGGAACCGGGACTAAAGGCCGGCCTTTAGTCCCGGTTCCAGCCACGAACCGGGACAAATGAGTTGCCTATATATACCCCAGCGCCGACGAGCAGAGCACTCACAGTGCTCTGTTAGTTGCTAACCCGGCGAGGAGGGCGATGGTGCTCTAGCTCACCTCCTATGCACATGAGGTGTTCGATGAAATGCCCGAGCTACACTAGTTAAGCTTTCTCCTCTCGAAGCTCGACCTCCGAGCTTCATTTTTCCCGAGATATGTCTATGTTTATATTAGCGGTCCGACACGCCCCGTCCCGGTCTTCACCGCCGTCGATCGCCCGCGCCGATCTCGTCGCCGGGACCACCGTGGTGAGCCACTTGTTCTTATCTTCTTTCTGAAAAATAAAATCTTACTTTACATAGATACTTGTCTAATTTTCTTACTTTTGACACACATAATTATATATAATGCACGCAGATGAACCGGCAATGGATGTACGGTGACAGACACACCTCCGAGTACATTAAGGGTGTGCATAATTTTCTCGAAGTGGCTGAGGCAAACAAGGAATGGTTTTATGTGTTGTCCATGCCCTAACTTGGGAATACGAGGTCTTACTCGACTCAAAACCCTTCACACCCACCTGCTTTATGAGGGTTTCATGCCACACTATAATGTTTGGACCAAGCACGGATAAATAGGGGTTATGATGGAAGACAATGAAGAAGAAGAGGATGATGACAACTATGTGCCCCCTGAATACGGTGATGCTGCAATGGGGGAAGCTGCTGAAGATCAAGAGGAACCAGAAGATGTGCCCAATGATGATGATAATCTCCGCCGGGTCATTGTTGATGCAAGGGAAAAGTGCGAAAGTGAAAAGGAGAAGCTGAAGTTCGATCGCATGTTAGAGGATCACAAAAAAGTGTTGTACCCCAATTGCAAAGATGGCAACACAAAGCTCCGTGCGTCTTTGGAATTGCTGCGATGGAAGGCGAGAATCTTGTGCTCGACAAAGGATTTGAGAAGCTACTGAAAATATTGAAGAATAAGCTTTCAAAGGATAACGAATTGCCCGACAAGACGTCTGTGACAAAGAAGAAGGTCGTATGCCCTCTAGGATTGGAGGTGGAGAAGATATATGCATGCCCTAATGATCTGCATCCTCTATCGCGGTGCGCATAAGGATTTGAACGCATGCCCCGGTATCTTGATTGCATTGCGGTATAAGATCAGACGAGATGATCCTGGTGATGTTGAGGGCGAGCCCCCCCAGGAAGGGGACCTGCGAAGGTGATGTGGTATGCTCCTATAATACCACGATTGAAACGACTGTTCAGAAACAAAGAGCATGCCAAGTCGATGCGATGGCACAGAGAGGACCATAAGAAAGACGGGAAGTCGAGAGCACCCACTGACGGGTCGCAGTGGAGAAAAATCGAGAGAATGTACTGGGCTGAGTTTGCAAGTGACCCAGGGAACATATGGTTTGCTTTAAGCGCGGATGGCATTAATCCTTTCGGGGAGCAGAGCAGCAATCACAGCACCTAGCCCGTGACTCTATGTATGTATAACCTTCCTCCTTGGATGTGCATGAAGCGGAAGTTCATTATGATGCCAATTCTCATCCAAGGCCCTAAGTAACCCGGCAACGACATTGATGTGTACCTAAGGCCATTAGTTGAAGAACTCTTATAGCTGTGGAATGGAACAGGTGTACATGCGTGAGATGAGCACATGGGGGAAGAATTTGACCTAAAGGCGTTGCTGTTCGTGACCATCAATGATTGGCCCGATCTCAGTAACCTTCGAGACGGACAAACAACGGATACCACGCATGCACCCACTGTTTAGGCGACACCCGAAAGTATATACACGGGCGAGATGCAGAACAATGTGTATTACAGGCCATCGCCGATTTCTCGACCAACCATCAATGTCGAAAGAAAGGCAAGCATTTCAAAGGCGAGGCAGATCACCGAAAGAAGCCCTCCATGCATACCGGTGATCACGTTCTTGCTATGGTCTTAGATTTACACGTAATGTTTGGAAAGGGTCCCGGCAGACTAGCTGTTCCGAATGACGCTGAGGGACACGCACCCATGTGAAAGAAGAAATCTATTTTTTGGGACCTACCCTATTGGAAACAGCTGGAGGTACGCTCTTCAATCAACGTGATGCATGTGGCGAAGAACCTTTGCGTGAACCTGTTAGGCTTCTTGGGCGTGTATGGGAAGACAAAAGATACACCTGAGGCACGGGAGGACCTGCAACGTTTATCGAAAAAAGACGGCATGCCTCCAAAGCGGTATGAAGGTCCTGCCAGTTGCTCTTAACAAAGAAAAGAAGGAGATCTTTTTGAATGCCTGCTCAGTATGAAGGTCCCGGCGGCTTCGTCGAATATAAAGGGAATAATAAATATTCCGGAGAAAAAGTTCCGTAACCTAAAGTCTCATGACTGCCACGTCATTATGATGCAACTTCTTCCGGTTGCATTGAGGGGCTTCTACCGAAAAGCGTCCGATTAGCCATTGTGAAGCTATGTGCATTCCTCAATGCAATCTCGGAAGGTGATCGATCCAGAAATCATACCAAGGCTAAGGAGTGATGTGGCGCAATGTCTTGTCGGTTTGAGATGGTTTTCCCACCATCCTTCTTCAATATCATGACGCGCCGTCCTAGTTCATCTAGTCGGCGAGATTGTCATTACAGGGCCCGATATTTCTACACAATATGTTCCCCTTTGAGAGGTTCATGGGAGTCCTAAAGAAATATGTTCGTAACCCTGCTAGGCAAGAAGGAAGCATCTCCATGGGCCGTCAAGTAGAGGATGTCATTGGGTTTTGTGTTGACTTCATTCCTGGCCTTAATAAGATAGGTCTCCCTAAATCGCGGTATGATGGGAGACTAAGTGGAAAAGGCACGATAGGACCGGACTCAATAATATGCAGGGACAGGCATTCTTGGTCTCAAGCACACTACACAGTTCTACATAACTCTACCTTGGTTACCCCGTATGTCGATGAACATAAGAACAGTCTGCGTTCCAAATACCCGGAGCAGTGTGATGACTGGAATACATGTGAACACATCAGGACTTTCAGCAGTTGGTTGGAGCCACGTCTCAGAGGTTGGAATTAGTCGGGAGACGGGGTACAGGTAGACCCACAGTACGGAATGACAACAATGGATCTGAAAAATCTTGGGTACACTGACGAACCGTTCGTCCTAGCCAATGATGTGACACATGTTATCTATGTGAAGGACATGTCTACCAAACCGAGAAAAAGAAAAGATAAGGAAGCGAAGACATCATATGATGAGCCAAAGCGCCACATAGTTCTTTCAGGAAAAAGGGACATCGTGGGAGTGGAGGGAAAGTCAGGCATGTCTGAAGATTATGAAAAGTTCCATGAAATTCCTCCCTTCAAAGTCAAAGGCTGACCCAAGCATCCCGATAAGCGATGAAGATTATCCATGGTGACGGGCGCAATAAGCAAAGCACACAAGCGAAAAAAAGTGAAGACTTTCTCTCCACAACTATTATGATGATACCATGCCAACTTTCAACCTTTTCAGTAGTTCATTTGAAATGCACTGTTGTATATGACGAGTTTTCGCATGAAATCGATACTTACGCACAAATTGTCCGTTTTGTACACGAAGTGCATCCAGTTTTGCCGTAACCCTCTCTACTTTCTTGCACATGCTATGTGGGTGAAATGATGATACCATGCCAACTTTCAACCTTTTCAGTGTTCATTTGTAGTGCTTTTCAATTTCAGGGTCTTATAGCTCAAAAAATCAGTAAATGCATGGAAAAAAACAAATATCATAAAAAATAAATAAGTTACTAGAAACAGAATATACAAAATTTAATAAAATATATAAGTAGAAACAAAATAAAATAAACTTTAATAACATAAATAAAATTTATGAATCTAAAATTATCAACGTATTTTCTGTTCAAAACATTATAAGCAACCTCTAGTATTAAATAATTTAAAATTATATAAAATTGATGCAACTAAAATTATCAAAGTTTTTTGTGTTCAAAATCATTAAAAGCAAAAAGAATTTTAATAAAAAATTTTTTTGTTATAAAATTTAATAGAAAAAAGAATTATAATAAAATAAAATAAATAAGTAAGTAGAAAGAAAATAAAATAAAATAAATAAGTATGTTGTTGTAAGTAGAAACAAAATAAAATAAATAAAGCAAAAAAGAAAAGAAATAAACTGGGAAAAATAAAAAAACGGCACCTACTGAGCCACCACGGCCTGAATACGACTAGAAATCCACCCATGGGTCAGGATTCAGGCCCATAGAAGGCCCAATAGGCCCACAGGCGGATACAGTGTATTTAGGCCCGAAAGCCTGCATTTGAGAGGAGCTCGAGAGGGCAGCGGGAGTAGGGCTTATAAACCACTCTCGAGGTCCCTCAGCTAGCGAGGTGGGACTAAACTTTCGTGCCAATATGCGGGCAGCACAAGGCTTTTAGTCCCAGTTGGTGCCCCCAACCGGTACTAAAGGGGGTGCATTGGTACCGGTTGGTGGTGCCAACCGGGACCAAAGCACACCATTAGTCTCGGTTGGTGCCACCAACCGGGAACAAAGGTCCATGTTTCTCGCCTTTTGGGCTGTTGAAAATCGACCTTTAGTCCCGATTGGTGGAACAAACCAGGACTAAAGGTGTGCTTTGGTCCCGGTTTCTGCCACGAGCTGCGACCAAAGGTCTGTCTATATATGCCACACTTGTGAAATTTTCGTTTCAGTTCTTCTTCCCTTGCCCGACACCGTCATGCGTACTCCCCTGCCCAAGCGCCGTGCCATGTGGCATCCCTGCTAACGCCGTCGCAGCATCCGCCGCCCCTTTCGGCAATGCCGTCGCCGCGCCGCCCAGCGTCGTCACTGCCCAGTCCGCGCCACCCAGCGTCGTCACCGCCCAGTCGCGCCCGCCCCTGCCCGGCAGCGCCATCGCCACCGCCCCAGTGAGCCCGGCCCATGCGCCCTACCCTGCCCCGCCCGCCGCCTTGCCGTAAAAAATATATGATTAGATGATTTTTTGTGTTCATAGATGAGATTTTTTTTTGTTCATATATCATATGATGTTTTTATATTGTTCATAGATGATCGATCATATTTTTTCATATGTATGCAAGTGAAGTCGTTGTAGTTAGTTGTACTGTTTAGAGTTAGGGTCGTCGAGGAAAGAAATTAAGGAAATAAGAAAATAGGAAGAAAAGTGGAAGAAGGAAGACGAAGAAAAATAAGAAGAGGACGAAGAAGAAGAAAAAAAGTGGAGAAGGAGAAGGAATAGAGGAGAAGAAAAAAAAATAGATTAAAATCTATTTTTTCTTCTTCTCCTCTATTCCTTCTTCTTCTCCTTTTTTTCTTCTTCTCCTCTTTTTTTTCTTCTTGTTCCTCTTCTTATTTTTTATCGGCTATGTCGTTGTCGATATACCCCCTCCCTGATAACTTCGACATGAGGGGGTAAGTGCTTAGTAGTTGAACTAGTTGATTTAATAAAACTACTTTATTTTACTATATATGGAAGTAGTTTATTTTTAGTAATTACTACCTTATTTTATTTATAGTAAGTACTTAATTAGTAGTTGAACTAGTTGATTTAATAAAACTAGTTTATTTTACTATAGAAGTAGTTTATTTTTAGAAAGAAAATTAAAAGAACTATTTTATTTTTTTAGTTAAAGCAATTATTCCTGCATCGACGTCGACGATGCCTATCCCGCATCCTCATCGTCGACTCGGCGGAGGAGTCCGGCTTGATCAGAGGGGCCATGTCCAGGACTGGGTTTCGTCGGGCTGGTTTTGGGAGGTGCTACCTTCAGGCGCGCGTAGGTTGGTGAGGAGCCAGCCCGTCATTTACATGATCCTTGTTTGGTGGCGGTCGAGTGCGCCAGGGACGGTGCGGAGGCTTCCGGACACCGCGGACGTGGTACGTCACCGTGTCAGCGATGAGGACGAGCACGTCCGTCGCTACATGGTTGCGTTGGAGGGCAGGTTCGACAATACCTGGCAGGTTCTTCAGGGATCTCACTTGAGCTATGATCCTGTGTTGGTTCCTTCCCTTTGGGTGTCCACCGCCCGCGCCGATACCCGTCGGGCGCTACAGTTCTAGATATTTTAGCGATGCTATATGTATGATAGTATTCGACGTGTATTAGTGATAATATTCGACGATGTATGATAGCAGTTTTGCTTATAATTGAATGCATGCTAATTTGAATACTACTTTATTTTATGATTTGGTTTGCTTATTGAATGCTCAAATTGGAAAACTACTCCTACTTTGAATGCTAAAATTGGAGAGCACTATGCAAGGCGTATGCATATGATTGGTTGATAGCTTATAGGGTTTTTGTTTTTGCAGAAATCTAGGAGCCCCACTCCATCATCCCCGCCGTCGTCCACGTCACCGTCCCCCTCCGACCTCGAGGTGAGACCAGCCACGAACCGGTTTTAGAAAGATAATTAAAGATATTTCGGGTTGACTTTAAGTCTGTTGAGTCTCCACCATATATGGGAGGACGAAGAATTCCGGCCCCATTCTCGTGGGGGTAGCTTCTCTTTCGTTCCGTGTGCCGGACAATTTGGTGTAATGCACTCGGGGAGCGAAAGGAGGAGCTACCTTCACCGACGGCGATATAAATGTCGAAGAGGAATCGGTGAGGAGAGTTCCACCATATATATATGAGAGGACGAAGAATCTCGACTGTTGTCATGGGGGTCGCTTCTTCTTCATTCCCCCGTGCTAGAAATTTTAGTGTAATGCACTCGGGGATGAATGGAGGAGCGACCATCACCAACGGTCGAATGTATACACCACGTGAGCTGAGAGTTTTCAAGAAAAGACTCGACAGACCGATAGTCAACCCGTGATGAATAATAATGATCTAACTTAGGTTTTTTAGTACATATATTTAATTGTAGACGTTTAATATTTGAATTATGAATATAGCAAATGTCGTACTCGGACGATGAAAGTCTCCCGGGGGAGTGCGACTGGTGCCACGACGACCGAGGTCAGTGCGAAAGGTTCATTGAGCTGGACGAAGATCGACGCTTCAGCATTAAGCTCGAGGAGACCTTCGATATTGAAAGGTACACAACAACGACAAGTGCTTTTTTTTTGACGTGTACTTATCATATTTTACAATTCTACTAGCTTATCCCATGCTTTCCAAGACGCTATGTCTTGGAGATGATGGGTTTTGAAGACCATGAAATTTCGAAACAAAGAAAATTCACCTAAGGACCCATCATGGTATGGATTTCAAAGTAAAAATGTACAATGCTGAGAGCGTAACCCATTTTGGTTGCAAGAATTGGGAAGCACTTTGCAAGATGTATGGTTTTCATGAGGATATGCTTGTCACCATGGATCTTGGTGATCCTGAAATCAAGCAAAACAATCTAGACATTTGGGTCCTTGTTGATACGCCTCCAATTCTACCGCTATGTGAGTTTCTCAAACATAGTTATTAACTAATTTATATTGTTTATTTCAAAATAGTTGACAGCTTATTTTCATTGACAACTTATTTTCATTCTTCAAAGAATGTGCGGAAGATGGTAGACAAAACCCACTACGATGACTGCGAATTTAACTTATCAGGAGAAAAAGCATCCGATCGCATTTTATACTGATCTTGAGAATTACAATATCTAAAATCAAACTCCTCAACATTATGGTGAATACGTGCCACTAGTGCATGTGTTGATCAACAGTAACTTCCATGGAGGTACCCTGGTAAGATTTTTTACTATTACGACATCCTTGCATCTTTTGCATACTTCTAAAACTAGTACATCATTGCTAACTACGAAGTTATTACTATGTTTTCAACAGATAATCCCGAATGATTGTGTGCCTCATCGATGTATCGACATGGTGAAATTAGCCTTGATGTTTTGAACATACTTCCAGGTCATCCTACGAATCTCAACTGTCCATACATGATTTCTAAAAGAAGTGGAGACATGAAAATCAAAGAATGGAAAAAATGTATGGATAGTCGTAAGGAGGTTCTTGGAAGCAAAAGGAAGCGCCGCATAAGAATTGGCGACAGGATGATCTCCATTCTCCATTATGGAGAGTCAGGGTATATATTGTTTTATGCTATTTTACCTTAACTATGATATTTAGGTCCTGACTAATACTTTTGATCATGTGCTAAGAACAATTAAGTAGGGTTGGTTCGATGACTATCAGGATGATGATCGTATGACTTGTTATTAATAACGAGTAGAAGTTGTATGATGATGATTAGTAGGACTTGTTATTATGATGATGCATGATGCGAGCATGAAGAGTTATTATATATCTATGGGTGAAATGAACATGGATTGGATTGAAGTGAAGGCAACATGCATGTGGTGCATGTAAAAGTAGTACAATCCAAACTTGATCAAGTTAGGATTAGTATTAATTTTGACATGCACCACATGTTGCCTCACTTCAATCTAAGTCATGTTTAGAAATAGCAGTATAGCTGTAGCACGGAGATAAGCGAGGACACATATCTCTATTAGCTACCTATAACAACCTAAATTAACCCCCAAAACCCCTAAACCACCTCCTTTAAAAAAACAGCACCTGAAATGCTGACGCGTGGAAGCTTATTGGTCCCGGTTGGTGCTAACAACCAGGACCAGAGGCCCTCCTGCATGGGCTCACCGGAGCGGCCACGTGGGGGCCCATCTGTTCCGGTTCGTATATGAACCAGGACTAAAGGCTTAGGGCATTAGTAACGACACTTTAGTCCCGGTTCCCCAACCGGGACAGATGGGCCTTATGAACCGGGACAAATGGCCCTTTTTCTACTAGTGCATCCATCAAGCTTCCCACGTTCTTCTAAATTTTAAGAATTTTGGGAGTTACAGAAGTATGGTCAATGTTCAGATTAATACAGAATGTTCTGTTTTTGACCGATTTTGTTTTCGTTGCATTGTGTGTTTATTTTGAATGAATCTATGGACTGTATCGAGGGGTATAAGACATGGTAAAGTTAGAATACAGTAGGTATAATGCAGTAAAAAATATGAAAGTGTTTGCGGAAGTACTTAAAGTGGTAATTTTCTTTATTATATTAATGGATCTCACGTAGGTTTTGTTAAGGTTTGTGTTGTTGAAGTTTTTATGTTTTGGGTGGGATCACGATGGATGAAGGAATAAGGAGCGGTAAGAGCCTACTTGGCACATGTCAGTTGTACAGTACCTAAGACAAAAAAAGCAGACTTATTATATATGCTCCGTTGCAATGCGTGGCCATAGTTACTAGGAATAGTAATTATATATATGGCGTGCAAGACACCGGGCAAAATGATGCCGTCTACCAATTCATATGACGGAACACCCCACCACGGCTTTAGCTGATAGAATCGAGTAGGGCGCGTTTGGTTGCCCGCATGCAGCCCAACCAGGCCCGCGTGGGATGTGCGCGGCCTGTTTGGTTGCCTGAGCTGCATGCAGGTTGTGGCCCGCACGAAACTTAAAGCAGGCCGCAGCCTGGCCGGGCAGAAACTCTCGCGATCCTGGCTCGGCGCGGCCACACGTGCTGGGCGGTTGCATGCCTCGGGCTGCGGGGGAGACGGAAGCTACGGCTCATAACTCCCCCAAGTCTTCTGTCACTTCCCAACACATTGTTCCCACCGCTCCCTTTCTGCCTCACCACCTATCCCTCTCCTCCCCTCCGATGGCTCTGCCTCGCCCACCGTGACGCCACCCTCTGACCCCCATAGACCACCGCATCGCCAGCATCTAGGAGCGCTGGCTGGCCGGGCTCCAGAAATCGGGCAGGGACCTGGCGTCGGTGCTGCGCACGCCTTCCCCCATCTGCTGCCGTCCACCACGAGGGCCGGCCAATGCGGTGTCGGCCGTTCCTACTCCACCGCCGATTCAGGACCTTGTGGTCCTGGCCTCGACGCCGGCGGCGTCAACGGAGCCGCCGCTTCTCGGGACCCCATTGGGCAGGGGGGTTTTCTTGACCCCCTTTCAAGAGTTTTCTCCTGTCGGCGCACCGTCCTCCTCGATCTCTGGCGTGGGCAGCCGCAGCCCGTTGCCTGGCTGGCTCCTCCTATGCTCCGCCACCGCTCTCCTTCCCGCCGGGGTTTTCACCCCGGCCTTGGTTTGCTGCGGCTGCGCAAGCTCCGGTGAGTCAAACCCCTCAATGCTTGCTCATAGATGTAGATTAGGGGTTTATTTTCTTAGGCATGTGCTAGTAGTTAGTGGATTCAATCGGATTAGATAGGATTCAAGTAGATCCGCTTGGATTTGATGCCAGTTGAATCCAATCGGACCGATTTGTTCTGGTTTCCTACAGTGTGTGTCCTAGGACAATTTTTTTTGCTACTGCTAGTGTGTCCTAGGATCTGTCATCATGCTAGTTAGTTGTGTTAATGCTAGTAGTTGTGTTCATGCTAGGGTTTGTGTTGATTGCTATACGTGCATGTAGTAGGACCATTTTAGGATGATGCCAAATGTGCATGGCTGCATATGGGTGCTATTAGCACTTGCACTTGCTATTTTTAGATGTTTTCATGCTTAGGATAGTGCACTGATCGGTGGACTTGCCTACCACTCATTAGTGGCACTTGTTGTTGAGAAAGTCCAATGATCTGTGGCATTTGCTGTTGGGCTAGTCCACTAATCGCTGGCACTGGTCACTAGACTTGCCCAACAACAAGTTCCTTGATCAACAGCAAGTGCCACAGATCAGTGTCACTGATCAGTGCTATTTGGCCATGAGCAAATGCCACTGATCAGTGGCACTTGCCGTTGGGTAAATGCCACTAATCAGTGCACTTGCCAACAACAAGTGCCACTGATATGAGCAAATGCTACTGATTAGTGGCACTTGCTATTGGGCAAGTCCACTGATCATTGGCATTTGCCCAACAGCAAGTGCCCATTTTGTAGTGAGTTTGTGCACTAATACTTGTCAACTTGCCTGACAAGATATTGAAGACTGACTGAGATGTGGCAGGTGGAGGAGCTCAGGTGGTGGCCGAAGCTGAGCGCACCGAGGATTTCATCCCGACGAACCGGTGGCTCACGACGATGGACCAGTGATACGTCTGCAACATATCTATAGTTTTTGATTGTTCCATGCTATTATATTACCTGTTTTGGATTTTTAATGGGCTTTAATATGCTCTTTTATATTATTTTTGCGGCTAACCTATTAACAGGAGGCCAAGTGCCAGTTTCTGTTTTTTTGCCTATTTTAGAGTTTTGCAGAAAAGGAATACCAAACGGAGTCCAAACGGAATGAAACCTTCGCGATGATCTTTCTTGGACCGAAAGCAAACCAGAAGTCTTGGAGTTGAAGTCAGAAACGCCACGAGGCGTCCACAAGGCAGGAGGGCGCGCCCAGGGGGGGTAGGCGCGACCCCGACCCTCATGGGGCCCTCCTAGATCCACCGACGTACTTCAGGGGGAGCCACGGAACTACTTTTCCACCGCTGCAACCTTCTGTACCCGTGAGATCCCATCTTGGGGCCTATTCCGGCGATCTGCCGGAGGGGGAATCGACCATGGAGGGCTTCTACATTAACACCATAGCTCTCCGATGAAGCGTGAGTAGTTTACCCCAGACCTTCGGGTCCATGGTTATTAGGTAGATGGCTTCTCTCACTCTTTGTTCTCAATACAAAGTTCTCCTCGATGTTCTTGGAGATCTATTTGATGTAATATTCTTTTGCGGTGTGTTTGCCGAGATCCGATGAATTATGGATTTATGAATAAGATTCTCTATAAATATTATTTGGTTCTTCTTTGAATTCTTATATGCATGATTTGATATCTATGCATGTCTCTTCGAATTATCGGTTTAGTTTGGCATACTAGATTGATCTTTCTTGCAATGGGAGAAGTGCATAGCTTTGGGTTCAATCTTGCGGTGTCCTTTCCCGGTGTGATGAGGGGCAGCAAAGGCACGTCGTATTGTATTGTTTCCATCAAGGATAAAAAGATGGGGTTTATATCATATTGCTTGAGTTTATCCCTCTACATCATGTCATCTTGCTTAATGCGTTACTCTGTTCTTATGAACTTAATACTCTAGATGCATGCTGGATAGCGGTCGATGTGTGGAGTAATAGTAGTAGATGCAGAATGATTTCGGTCTACTTGACACGGAGATGATGCCTATATTTATGATCATTGCCTTAGATGTCTTCATAATTATGCGCTTTTCTATCAATTGCTCGGCAGTAATTTGTTCACCCACCGTAATACATGCTATCTTGAGAGAAGCCACTAGTGAAACCTATGGCCTCCGGTTGTCTTTTCTATTATATTTCATCTCTTTTCCATTATATTGCATCCTGTTTATTATTTTGCAATCTTTACTTTCCAATCCGTACAACAAAAATACCAAAAATATTTACTTTACTATCTTTATTAGATCTCACTTTTGTGAGTGACCGTGAAGGGATTGACAACCCCTTTATCACGTTGGTTGCAAGCTTCTTGATTGTTTGTGCAGGTACTAGGTGACTTGTGTGTCGTCTCTTACTGGATTGACACCTTCGTTCTCAAAAATGAGGGAAATACTTACGCTACTTTGCTGTATCACCCTTTCCTCTTCAAGGAAAAAACCAACGCAAGCTCAAGAGGTAGCAACCTGCCTGGCAGGATCGCCTTCATGAGCCTGCCTCGTTCAAGGGGACGATTGTGACGCCCCCGATTCAATCATACACTAATCATGCATGAAAACGTGTACGATCAAGATCAGTGACTTACGGGAAGATATCACAACACAACTCTAAAAGTAAAATAAGTCATACAAGCATCATATTACAATCCAAGGTCCTCGAGGGCTCGAATACAAGTACTCGAACATAAACGAGTCAGCGGAAGCAACAATATCTGAGTACAGACATAAGTTAAGCAAGTTGCCATAAGATGGCTAGCACAAACTGGGATACAGATCGAAAGAGGCACAAGCTGTTGGGTTCTACGGTAGGGTGCGTCGACTGCAAATTAAAATTTTCCTACGCGCAGAACATCCAGGAACATGCTACGGGAGATGGATCACAGTTTGTTACAACTAGACGCGCAGTGCCGTGCAGCGGAAGAAGAGTTGGGGCAGCGCGTTCACGTGGATCGTCTCCTCCTCGTCCGACCTCCCTCGAGCGTCCGGTCGTCGGTTCCCACGTACAGGTTCGCCAGAGCGGCCCAAGTGCACCGCCTCTAACGGTATCCATGGCGTCTTTGGAGGAACGTCGTGCGGCGGACTGCTAGGTCCGATCACAAAACCGGTGGCGAGTGGAGGTGTCTATTTGCAACACATGCAAACCCTAGTGTATGATCTTGAGAAAAGGTGTCTAGAGGGGGGGGGGTGCTTAGACACTAAGTACCAAAGTTGCAGTTTTTAACTTCTTTAGGTTTAAGTGGAGTTTAGGCACAAGTTTAACATTCTCAATACATAACAAGCAAGCATGCAAAGAGTATGTGAGCAGCGGAAAGTAAAGCATGCAACTTGCAAGAATGTAAAGGGAAGGGTTTTGGAGGATTCAAGCGCAATTGGAGACATGGATGTTTACATGCTGTGATTCCGATAGGTGGTGCTATCGTACATCCACGTTGATGGAGACTTCAACCCACGAAGGGTAGCAGTTCTTGTGAGTCCACGGAGGACTCCACCCACGAAGGGTCCTGAAGAAGCAACCTTGTCTATCCCACCATGGCCGCCGCCCACGAAGGACTTGCCTCACTACCAGAGATCTTCACGAAGTAGGCGATCTCCTTGCCCTTACAAACTCTTTGGTTCAACTCCACAATCTTGTCTGAGGCTCCCAAGTGACACCTAGCTAATCCGGAGACACCACTCTCCAAGAAGTAACAAATGGTGTGTTGATGACGAACTCTTTGCTCTTGTGCTTCAAATGATAGTCCCCCCAACACTCAACTCTCTCTCATAGGATTTGGATCTGGTGGAAAGAAGATTTGAGTGGAAAGCAACTTGGGGAAGGCTAGAGATCAAGATTCTTGTGGTTGGAATGGGATATCTTGGCCTCAACACATGAGTAGGTAGTTCTCTCTTAGAAATAGGATGCTGGAAGTGTAGGCTTGATCTGATGGCTCTCTCCATGAATGAAGAGGAGGTGGAGGGGTATATATAGCCTCCACACAAAATCTAACCGTTACACACAATTTACCAAACTCGGTGGGATCGAATCAACAAACTTCGGTCGGACCGATTCAAGAAACCTAGTGACCGTTAGGGTTCTTGGTGGGACCGATATGCAACTTTGTAGGACCGATATGGTTAGGGTTAGGGCATAATGTAATCTCGGTGAGACCGATTACACAAACTCAGTGAGACCAATTTTGGTAATTAGCTAACCAGAGAGTTGGTCAGGCAAACTCGATGGGACCGATTACTCAAACTCGGTGAGACCAATTTTGGTAATAAGTTAACCAGAGAGTTTGCATTTTAATCTCAGTAGTACCGATTACACAGACTCAGTGAGACGGATTTTGGTAATGGACATACACAGAGAGATTACAATCCCATCTCGGTGAGACCGAGATACCTATCGGTGAAACCGATTTTCCTAGGGTTTGTGGCAGTGGCTATGACATTTGAACTCGGTGGCGCCGGATATAAAGAATTGGTGGGGCTGAGTTTGACTTTAGGTTTAGGTCATATGTGTGGAAGTGAGAAAGTAGTTGAGGGTTTTCGAGCATATCACTAAGCACTGTGGAGCAAGAAACTCATTATGCAACACCTCATCCCTTCTTGATAGTATTGGCTTTTCCTATAGACTCAATGTGATCTTGGATCACTAAAATGTAAAATGAAGAGTCTTGAGCTTGAAGCTTGAGCCAATCCTTTGTCCTTAGCATCTTGAAGGGGTTCCCATATCCTTTAGTCCATGCCACTCCATTGTTGAACTCATCTGAAATATACTAGATAAAGGAGTTAGTCCAACAAGAGATATGTTGATATTAATTACCAAAACCACCTAGGGAGCACTTGTGCTTTCAATCTCCCCCTTTTTGGTAACTGATGGCAACATACATCAAAGCTTTAGATAAAGATATAAAGAGTAGCAAGTAAAAGCTTGGAAAGACATGTAACAAGCATAGGCTCCCCTACATGTATGCAATCATGTGAATATGGAATATAGAAGCATGTGAGAGCAATAACCATGATAGAGTAGGCGATGTGTTACATGTATCTTGGCCATATGCATCGAGCAAAGAATATTAAAGAAAATACCTTCATGCTCATGAGTCCTTCTTGCAAACAGTATGTACATCGCAAGAATTCCTCATACACATGATTGTGATGCATATACTTACCTTGTAGTCTTGAGTTGGCTTAGAATGGAATGAACCTGCACAAACAAGGTTAGATAACACAGGTACATCTACTAGCCAGAGCAAACAGAAGAAACCACAAGGATACCAAGACTGGGATGACATGTAGAGAGTGAGTACTAAGTACCACATTGGATTAGACATGTCCCCAAGGGTAAAGATATGCAATGAATTTAAATGTTTTCTTTCCCTTAGATGTCTTGCTCCCCCTGAATCTAGCATGGGATACTGGGAGAAGATAGGGAACAGAAAATCAGAGCTGAAAGATATAAATGAATAGAGCTAATGCAAATAAGAACATATGAACATGTCTTTCCCTCAAGAAGACATGTGGCATCTCTCCTCTTGAACATCAAGCATCCGGGATCCTTGAGAAATACTTTCTACTTGAGTATTCTCTCCCCTGGAGATCTCTTTCTCCCCACAATGGAGTAATACTCTCCCTTTTGGTAGTGATAAGCTTTGATGTGATCTCTCTATCCCCCTTTGACATCGATTTCCAAGAAGGGTCTTCTGGAATTTGTTGTGAATGGGTTTGGTCCTTGAGTCACAACACAAAGCACTGGATAAAAAATGTGATGCTTGTAGAGGACAAGATTCATTGAGTGGAGCTGGATCAGAAGAAAAACTCAGAATAAGTGGCAAGCTGTTTTTCCTGTTGTGAAATCGGTGGCACCGAGTGGTATGCTTCTGTTGTACCGAAAGGATTCAGTTGGATCGAAAACAACAAATCGGTGAAACCGAGTTCATCGCAGAGAAAACACTTGTCACCTCAGCTCACTAGACTAGTAAGATCTCACAAAGATTTGCAAGGAATTTACTGAATGATATGCAAAGAATTTGATGCAGGAAATGCAGAGCAACTGAAAAGAAAAGAAAGGAATCTACATGAAGTTTTTTTTTGAAAGCGGAAACAAATATGCATGAGACAAATGCAAAAACTCAGAAAAGAACACGAGAGAACTTCATCTAGAGATGGTCGGCGACAAAGTCACCTATGTTAGAGTATATTGACTTAGGAGTCTAGTGAGATCACTTGATCATAGGTCATACTCATCGTTTAAGCTCAAAATGGGGTTACCATTTTTCGTTTAAGCATCTTGATGTATTCAAATCTTGTCGAGTTGCTTTAGCTCATGAATCGGAGTAAAGCTTCTCTAAGATGGAATAACATACCTTGGTTGGTGGTGTTGACCATGTAGTTGAACTTGTGTGGGTTGCTCAAGGTTGATGTATCTCGTCAAGAGTTGGGGGCACCACTTGGAATTTGAGTCCATCTGCCTACATGGATTAGTTCTTGCAAGGAGTAGCACATGTGTATCAAAAAAATGTTAATCATGAAGCTCAATCATAGAGTTTGTCAAAGGATATGTGTGAATGATTCCGTGCTTCCTTGTCTTCAACCACCATAGTGTAGAGACTTGGTGATGTAGAGACTGCTCAAGATGTGAGTAGATTACAATCTCATGGAATTTGGTACAACCAAGTACCTACATGGGTTAGATAACACTAGTCATCAACCCGTACATCTGCACGGGCTAGAATTTGTAATATTAAATACGACAAAGTGGGCACCTATTATAAATGTTGGACAATAATATGGTAATGTTATTATTAGATTGGTAGACAACATGGTTACGAATTCAAAATTTGTTGCATGTACCATGTATTTGTTACATATAAGTTTGTAATAGGTATATGATCAAGTTCCCTATTGTATCATACATGTTCATTTTCTTTCGCTATCTCAAAAACATACATCTTTGTTTATACCTCCGAATTACAAAGAGAAGCTTATCTTAAAACCTCAGTGTGGATTTGTACAACATTTAAGCAGACGTCCTCCCTCGGGAACATTGGATTGCACCTGGTTTTGTTTTATTATTAAAAAATGTTTCTATAGACAACAATGAAACAATAGACATACACGGTTTTCTATCAACATATGTTAAACAATAGAAAAAGATATGCATAAGAGAATTATATTTTCTCATGCCTTTAAGAGCCATACATTATTTAGATTTTAAGTTGTTGTCTGAACCAATACATTCTGACAAAATTTCTTTTATGATTAATGGATCAGCGGTTAACTGTGTGATCGATTATCGGATTTAATTTATGCGCAACAAAATATATTAAATAATTTATTTTATAATTATGCATGGTTTTTAATACTTTGTATTCCTTCTACACACATATATATCACATACATAATGATGTGTATATGAGATCTTTGTGGCAAATGGTACATCAAGATTTTTTTGGTTATTGTATAACTACATCAAGAAAATTGGTGCACGTGGCAAGCCGCGCTCATCCACGTACTGACCAAATAATTGGTGAAGCAGATCGGCCTTGCCTTGCAGAAGAACGACATGCTCTCTCATTCAGACCGTTTATAGCAGTAGAAATTTTGACTGGATTTAAATTTTAAAATAATTTGTGGACACATTTATTAATAATGTTCTCTGCTTACAGTTTTATGAAGGACGCCCAATTATACACAGATGCTAACTTGCTTGATTGGACCATAACATAATGGATTGCTGCACTTAAGAAGTGAGATTCAAAGGATGAGGTGGGACACAATTAACATACTTGATGGCTTGCCCCACAAAAAATACTTGATGTATTATTTTAGTTAGAAGGTGAGATTAAAATGTTGGAGAGGAACACGATTAGGAGAGCCTAAACTTGATTTGATGGAGAGCAGGAGAGCAGGAGGCAGCGGCCATCAGGAGTTCATAGTGACTTTGATCGGCAGAATATATACTTTTGAACAGCAGAATATTTTATTGATGTGGGATTTTACGAGTAATCAGTCGGGTCGTGTTTATTTCTTTCCTTTTTCATTGTACTGTACTTTTTATGGATGGAGGCTTTCCCTCTTTCAGGACGTGGGACTTTCGTTTTTTATTCTGATTGATCGAACGGATCGATGCTTTAATTGTTTTGTATATATCATTAATACAGTTGCACGTGTCAAATGCCTTTTCTTAAGATCACCCGCAAAAAATATCAAGATGTGAATTAATAAGAGAACTTGAATAGTGCGGGTAATCAGCCAGGTCGTTTGGATTTCTTTCCTTTTTCTTGTTAGACTTTATATGGACAGAGGATATCCTTGTGTTTGACGTGAGACTGTCTTTTTTTTCATGAACCGATCTGAACTTTAAAGGTGCGGGTAATCAGCAGGGCGTTCTGACTTTTTTCCTTTTTTACGCTGGACTTTTAATGGACGAAGGTTTTTTTTATGTGAAGCAGCGGGGCATTCTGATTTCTTTCCTTCTTTATGCTGGACTTTTAATGGACGGAGGTTTTTGTTCTTTTTTATCTGAGGCTGCCCCATTTTTTTGGAGCAAACCTTTTTTTATTTTGGTCAACGTATGAGAACATTAATGGCATGGGTAATCAGCCGGGTCGTGTGGATCTATTTCTCTTTTTAAACCGATGTACACTATTTATCGCATGGAGACTTTCCTTTTTTAAGGTGCGGCTATCCTTTTTTATTTTCATGAATATATGGATGCCTTATATGTTTTGTATACGACTAACTTTTTTTTTCATGAACTGGGTATACCACTAGCGTTGGACGTGACACATGTCTTTTTTCTGGGAGGGGACCATCTATGTTATGCGAGTTGTTTCTTTTTATCCTGATCGTTAATTCTACAATCCAACAGCGTAATTAATTCTAATGATGTGGATTAATGAGAGATCTTGAAAGGTGCCTCCAATTAGTAAATATAAGATGCAAGATGCAAATATTTCCAAGATGTAAGATTTTCATCATAAGAGAGATATCATGGATTAGTCATAAGCTCATGTCTTGCATGTATCCAATGGAGTTTCTACTCCAAGTCTGAAGCATCAATAATTTTCAATTCTTCTCTCAACCTGCAAAACACTTTCTCATCAAGAGGTTCAGTAAATATATCCGCTAATTGCTTTTCGGTGCGAAAATGCTTAAGTTTAATGTCACCCTTAGCAACATGATCTCGAATGAAATGATGACGAACTTCAATATGCTTTGTTCGAGAATGTTGTACGGGATTATGACCAATTATAATAGCACTTTCATCGTCACAAAGCAATGGAACATGTTTCACATATATCCCATATTCTTTAAGAGTTTGGGTCATCCAAAGTAATTGAGCACAACATGAACCAGCGGCAATGTACTCCGCTTCGGCAGTAGATAAGGATACCGAGTTTTGTTTCTTAAAGGACCAAGACACAAGAGATCTACCAAGAAATTGACAAGTACCCGAAGTGGATTTTATATCAACCTTGTCTCCGGCATAGTCCGAGTCGGAGTAGCCAACAAGATCGGAAGAGGCCCTCTTAGGATACCAAATGCTAAAATTTGGTGTATGAATTAAGTATCTCACTATCCTTTTTACGGCCTTAAGATGACATTTTTTACGAGCAGCTTGATATCTTGCACACATGCACATACTTAGCATAATATCGGGATGTGAAGCACATAGGTATAACAATGAACCAATCATAGAGCGATAAACCTTTTGGTCAACTGGTTTACCATCTTTGGTCAAATCAAGATGTCCACTAGTAGGCATGGGTATAGACATACCTTTGCACTCTTTCATATTGAACTTCTTGAATAAGTCCTTAGTGTACTTCATTTCAGAAACAAAAGTACCTTCCTTAGTTTGCTTGATTTGCAACCCAAGAAAGAATTTGAGTTCACTCATCATTGACATCTCAAACTTCTCCGGCATTAGCTTCCCAAACTTCTCACTAAAATGAGGGTTAGTAGATCCAAATATAATATCATCAACATAAATTTGGCATACAAATAATTCTCCATTAACCCTTTTAGTAAAAAGTGTGGAATCAATTTTCCCAATTTCAAATCCCTTTTCAAGAAGAAACTTGGTCAAGCATTTATACCAAGCTCTAGGAGCTTGTTTAAGACCATAAAGGGCTTTGTGAAGTTTGTAAACATGATTTGGTTTCTTAGGATTGACAAAGCCGGGTGGTTGTTTAACATAAACCTCCTCCTCTATTTCACCATTTAGAAAAGCACTTTTAATGTCCATTTGGTACAAGGTGATCTCATGGTGATTAGCATAGGCAAGTAAGATGTGAATGGACTCAAGTCTAGCAACGGGAGCATAAGTCTCACCATAGTCCATACCTTCGACTTGTGTGTAGCCTTGGGCGACGATACGTGCTTTGTTGCGAACTACTTGTCCATCTTCATCTTGCTTGTTGCGAAACACCCATTTGGTACCGATGATGTTGTGGTTGTTGTCGGGCTTCTCAACCAATGTCCAAACTTGGTTTCTCCCAAAGTTGTGTAGCTCTTCATGCATAGCATTTATCCAATCCGGATCTTCCAATGCTTCTTCGACCTTCATAGGTTCAATGCTAGAGATGAAAGAATAGTTTTCACAAAAGTTAGCTAAACGAGTTTTAGAGCGAGTGATTCTCCCGGTTTGAATATCATTGTAGATTTGCTCTACGGGATGGTCTTTAGCAATTCTTGCTCGAACTCGTGAAAGATTTTTCTTGGGTTTTGGTTGAACATCTTCTTCATCTTGTTCTTCTTCTTCTTCTTGATCTTCTTCATCTTGGTGTGTTCCACATGTGGATGCTTCCGTATCAACTCTTGGTTCACCTTGTCGTGAAGTAGAAGCTTCCACTTGGACAGATGAGGTACTCTCCTTCACCTCCGTTGGACAGACCTTGCCAATAGACAAGTCTTGGATTACTTCCGAAGGATCTTTGTCTCCTACATCAATTGGCAATTGCTCTACTTGCGAGCCGTTAGATTCAACAAACTTCACATCTACCGTTTCTTCAACCTTTCGGGTGAAATTGTTGTAGACACGGTATGTGTGAGAGTTTGAGCCATAACCAAGTAGGAAACCTTCATGAGACTTAGGGGCAAATTTTGAATGACGATGCTTATCAAGAATGTAACACTTTGACCCGAATACTCGAAAGTATCCAACTTGGGGTTTGTTACGGGTGAGGAGCTCGTATGCCGTCTTGGCGGGTAGCTTGTGAAGATACAAGCGATTTGTTGCATGACAAGCTGTCTCAAACGCTTCTGCCCAAAAGTGCTTTCGGCGTCTTGTACTCATCCAGCATCATTCTCGCCATTTCAATGAGCGTCCGGTTATTCCTCTCAACAACTCCATTTTGTTGAGGTGTGTACGTAGCCGAGAACTCTTGTGAAATTCCTTCTTCGTCAAGAAAGGTGTCCTTGTTTGCGTTCTTGAACTCCGTTCCATTGTCGCTGCAAACCTTCTTGATCTTCACTTCAAATTGATTTTGGGCCTTCCTAGCGAAGTTTTTGAATTTCTTTTGGACTTGCGATTTATCATCGAGAAAGAATACCCACGTAAATCTTGAAAAATCATCAACTATAACTAGACCAAAAGAATTTCCACCGAGACTTTTGTAAGCGTTGGGACCAAAGAGATCCATATGAAGAAGCTCGAGTGGCCTCCTTGTGGTCATGATGTTCTTCATGAGATGCCTTCCTCCAAACTGTTTACCTGCCTAAAAAGCACTGCAGAGTCTATCCTTATCAAATATGACATCGTTAACTCCAAGGATATGATTTCCTTTAATAAGCTTGTCAAGGTTTCTCATGCCAACATGACCTAGTCGTCTATGCCATAACCAACCTTTTGAAGATTTAGCAATGAAGCAAGTTTTAGGTTGTGCCTTTTTAGAGAAATCAACAATGTAAAGATCACCTCTACGTATACCTGTAAAGAACATTTTATGATTGTCTCGACGAAACACTTGGCAATCTACTTCAGTAAATAGGACACTAAAACCGAAATCAGCAAGTCTAGATACTGAAAATAAGTTGTAGCCAAGAGATTCAACGAGCATGACATTCTGAATGGAGCTATCATGTGAGATGGCCACCTTACCGAGACCAACCACCTTACCCTTTGAGTTGTCACCAAAGGTGACATACTTTCGAGGACTATCATTTTCAGCAAGCTCACGAAACATGTCTTTATCTCCGGTCATGTGATCGGTACATCCACTGTCAAGAACCCATTCCTTTCCTCCTGACACATATCCCTGAAGATTTGCCATAAGACCAAAATGTCTCATTTCATCATCAAGATCGAAGTCACTATCATCATCCTCATCATAGTATCCATGTTCAACATCGTCACGTGGTGGATCAAGTCGTAGAGAGGGTAATTCGTTAGAGTGAGTTTGACAATCATCTTGCTTATGAATTCTTATAGCTTCAAAAATAATATCACCAATAATTCCAACATCTCCTTTGGCACGCATAAGGTTTGTAAGTTCAAATAGACGATCACCAAACATAGGATCACTAGTCTTCAAACAGAGAATCTCATCTAGATTTTTCAAGGAATAATTTGGAAAGCGTTCCTCAAGAAATTTCCAGATAGTGTAGGCACACTCAAGAGTAGGCAAGATTCTAATTAAGTTTCTAGGCAAGCCTCTAGTGATGAGATTAACAGTTCTAAGATTCCTAGTCATGTCAATTGATTCATCAAGGGTAGGATGCATAGGATCAACATGAGGTGCACAAGGGCTAGCAATGTACTTGTTCAAATGATATTGATTGAAAATTACAAGCATCTCATTTTTCTAATGAAAATACTCTCCATCAAGAATAGGCACTCTATGTCAAAGACTCCCCAAAGTAGACTCATCCATCTTCCTCCAGTGGTGATTAAACCAAGGCAATGGAGACCAGGGCTCTGATACCACTTGTAGGATCTTGAGAAGAGGTGTCTAGAGGGGGGTGATTAGACACTAAGTACCAAAGTTGCAGTTTTTAACTTCTTTAGGTTTAAGTGGAGTTTAGGCACAATTTTAACATTCTCAATACATAACAAGGAAGCATGCAAAGAGTATGTGAGCAGCGGAAAGTAAAGCATGCAACTTGCAAGAATGTAAAGGCAAGGGTTTTGGAGGATTCAAACGCAATTGGAGACACGGATGTTTTTGTCATGGTGCCGATAGGTGGTGCTATCGTACATCCACGTTGATGGAGACTTCAACCCCACGAAGGGTAGCAGTTCTTGCCGAGTACACGGAGGGCTCCACCCACGAAGGGTCCACGAAGAAGCAACCTTGTCTATCCCACCATGGCCGTCGCCCACGAAGGACTTCCCTCACTAGTGGTAGATCTTCACGAAGTAGGCGATCTCCTTGCCCTTACAAACTCCTTCGTTCAACTCCACAATCTTGTCGGAGCCTCCCAAGTGACACCTAGCCAATCTAGGAGACACCACTCTCCAAGAGGTAACAAATGGTGTGTTGATGATGAACTCCTTGCTCTTGTGCTTCAAATGATAGTCTCCCCAACACTCAACTGTTTCTCATAGGATTTGGATCTAGTGGAAAGAAGATTTGAGTGGAAAGCAACTTGGGGAAGGCTAGAGATCAAGATTCTTGTGGTTGGAATGCTATATCTTGGCCTCAACACAAGAGTAGGTAGTTCTCTCTCAGAAATAGGATGCTGGAAGTGTAGGCTTGATCTGATGGCTCTCTCCACGAATGAAGAGGAGGTGGAGGGGTATATATAGCCTCCACACAAAATATAACCGTTACACACAATTTACCAAACTCGGTGGGACCGAATCAACAAACTCGGTCAGACCGACTCAGTAAACCTAGTGACCGTTAGGGTTTTCGGTGGGACCGATATGCAACTCGGTAGGACCGATATGGTTAGGGTTAGGGCATAACATAATCTCGGTGAGACCGATTAAACAAACTCGGTGAGACCCATTTTGGTAATTAGCTAACCAGAGAGTTGGTCAGGCAAAGTCGGTGGGACCGGTTACTCAAACTCGGTGAGACCGATTTTGGTAATAAGTTAACCAGAGAGTTTGCATTGTAATCTCGGTAGTATCGATTACACAGACTCGGTGAGACCGACTTTGGTAATGGACATACACAGATAGATTACAATCCCATCTCGGTGAGACCGAGATCCCTATCGGTGAAACCGATTTGCCTAGGGTTTGTGGCAGTGGCTATGACATTTGAACTCGGTGGCGCCGGATAGAAAGAATCGGTGGGGCCGAGTTTGACTTTAGGTTTAGGTCATATGTGTGGAAGTGGGAAAGTAGTTGAGGGATTTGGAGCATATCACTAAGCATTGTGGAGCAAGAAATTCATTAAGCAACACCTCATCCCTTCTTGATAGTATTGGCTTTTCCTATAGACTCAATGTGATCTTGGATCACTAAAATGTAAAATGAAGAGTCTTGAGCTTGAAGCTTGAGCCAATCCTTTGTCCTTGGCATCTTGAAAGGGTTCCCATATCCTTTAGTCCATGCCACTCCATTGTTGAACTCATCTGAAATATACTAGATAAAGGAGTTAGTCCAACAAGAGATATGTTGACATTAATTACCAAAACCACCTAGGGAGCACTTGTACTTTCACCTAGTCACAGCCGAAGCGATCAACCACCTGAGTGTGCCGCACCTCCACTTTATATAGGCGTCCGTCGCAGGCTCAACACTTGGGCCTCACACGGACCCTAAAGCCCAAAGTCTACTCGGTCACGTTCCTGGTCCAGTTCGGATCACATCCGACCAGTGTCCTACGAACCGACCTTGTAGGTTCCTTCCTTTAAGCGCGCGACCCCTTAGGTTCAAGTCGGCTTGGTGACAGTTCGGATCACCTCCGACCTTCAAGCTTGGTAGCGGCCTCTAGCAAGGCGTGTCGACCACCAAGCAGACTATGAAGGCTGGTTAGGCGAACACTGCATAACGTGTCACACTTCATTCCCTTTGCCACACGATATATGTTGTCGAGGCTCAAGGTGAGACTCATCATCCTTGTGCTAGCCCGACCTCTTTCTCGTTCCAGTGATGCCGACCACAATCCGGAGTATCTCATAATCCTTGTCACATGGCCATGCTTATCCTGGTCGGATCACACGAGGGTCCAGAGTATATCTCTCCTGATCGGATGGGCAAATCCCATCTTGCTCGACCATGTCTCTGACAGATGGGACTGGACAAACCCGAAACCTACCTTTGTAACTACCAGTCACGGAGTAGCGTTTGGTTGTCCCAATGCAAGTCTGTCACCATCCCGAGTACATGCGTCAGCTCAGGTCTTAGGACATAGAACGTATGTTGTACTAGAGACTCACAGATGACATACCGTTGCGTCTCATAGTTGGGTCTCTCCAACTCGGACCTTATCTCGACTCGGATCCGACTACATCGAATCCGACCAGACCTTTCCAAGTCCATATTATCCGGTTAGCATCCATTGCTCCATGGCTAGTGAGACCAAGCCATCGACGGTGTCATATGCTAGTCAAGTCGTCTGCGCATCCACACAGCCCTTTCGACTAGGGACCTTTTAGGACAGTCATCATACAATGCATAGTCCCACAAACAAGTCACGTACTTGTTGATACACATCATTGATAATTTCCAAGTACTATCTTTATTTATAAACACATAGGAAATATCATCATACATGATTGCCTCTAGGGCATATCTCCAACGGTCTCCCACTTGCACTAGAGTCAATCAAATAGACATCGAATGCCCATAGCTCTAACGTGCCCCTCATGCTTGGGTTGTGGAAGCGGCTTAGTCAACGGATCTGCAACATTTGCATCCGTGTGAATCTTGCATAACTCTACATCACCATTCTCTACGATCTTTCGTATCAGGTGATATTTCCGATCTATGTGTCTGACCTTGTGGTGATTCCTCGGCTCCTTGGCTTGTGCGATGGCACGAATTATCACAATAAAGGTCCAACGGTTTCACCGAAAGTGGGAAAATACCAAGATCATCCGAGAAAATGCCGGATCCAAACACCTTCCTTTGCAGCTTCACAAGCCGCATTGTATTCGGCTTCTGTGGTAGAATCGGCCACCTTATCCTGCTTGGAACTCATCCAGTGCACTGCTCCTCCATTCAGGACGTACACGAATCCAGACTCTGATCGACAATCATCTATGTCGGTTTGGAAACTAGCATCAACGTAACCCTTTATGACGAGCTCTTCCTCACTGAGGGAGTCCCGTGTCCAGATGGGACTTTCCTTGGCGTGGAAGGCAAGCTTGGCGATACGGATATGTGGATCTCCTACCATTGTAACCGACTCTGTGTAACCCTAACCCTATTCGGTGCCTATATAAACCGGAGGGTTTTAGTCCGTAGGACGAACAACAATCATACCATAGGCTAGCTTCTAGGGTTTAGCCTCTCTGATCTCGTGGTAGATCTACTCTTGTACTACCCATATCATCAATATTAATCAAGCAGGAGTAGGGTATTACCTCCATAGAAAGGCCCGAACACAGGTAAAAACATAGTATCCCTTGTCTCCTGTAACCATCCGCCTAGACGCACAGTTCGGGACCCCCTACCCGAGATCCGCCTGTTTTGACACCGAAATTGGTGCTTTCATTGAGAGTTCCTCTGTGTCGTCACCGTCAGGAAGGACGCCTCATCCTGTCTTTAAAGACGGCACTGTTGCTAAAGAAGCTTTGGCTGTCGGCCAAACTCTCCGGCTAGGCGGTTTTCTTATGACCGCCTGTTCGGCCGCCGCGCCGACGATGACTTCTCGGGTCATCGAAAGCAATCTTCACGTTAACTCGGAGCTCGCCGAGCAGTTAGATCCGATGGAGCTCTCTTCCTTAAACGAGCTCTTGGATCGCATCACCGCCCTGGGAGTCGCTACAGACTATGATCAGATTGGGCCTAAACCCGATCTGAGAGATTAACTCTCCCCAAGTTACCCACCACGTTGCTGTGGCGGAGGAAAAATGCGGCGACTCTTCTTCTATCTTAAGGACTAGCTACGTCCGGATTCCCAATCCCTCCATGCCGGATTCCCGCGGAGGAGAGGACGTCACTCAAGCCCTCAACCTAAAGTCAGGCAGCGGGCTAGATTCATTGGACAACATCCAAGAATCCAAGCTTCCATGTTTGGAAGCTCCTTGGCCCTTAAGTCTCAGAGTGGGCGCGGTTCCGGATTTAATACCACCCGCCCACCCAAACATAAGCGACCTATCTCAAATTCGGCAAGAGCCCGCAGAGACAATACACCATTACTGGGCCAGATTCCTCCAGGTTATGGACAGGATAAAGGACTGCCGCGAGGAAGACGCAATCTCAGTATTCTGCAACAATTTCACGGACAACGGGATCCTCAACGCTATAAGTCGTCGTGACATTACACGCTTTGCAGACTTGGCGTCCATAGTACGAAAGTACTGTGCGATGGAAAGAGCCTGGAAAACCGAAGCAAGATTTTGGGACAATCCAGCCTTAAACACAACCCCAGTCCGAAATAAAAGGGTGCATCATCGCCAGGCACCTGGGTTAAATACCAAAAAGCAAAAACCCTCTATAGGGCATGGAACCGTACTGGAGGGATGGCTCAATGGACCTCAGCAAAATTCATAGTACAGAGGCGCCACTCCAGCTCATAGCCTTAGAGCATGTTGGATACTACGGCAGGTGGCCAAAAGTGGCGAAGAGCTTCTAGCTCTAGAGCACCAACCCAAGGGTACCAAAGACGGTATTAACAGTCTTGAGACTTTCGCATCAAATAATATGCGAAGCGAACACTCCGTAGCCTTGCGAAGTCTACCAAGTAGCAACAATAAACCCATGGGTAACCACGGCTATTACCTTCAATGCCGCGATTTAACCTAAATTCGAACAGCCCGAGCACCAGCCGCATTGGTCCTCAGTCCAATAGTGGATGGCTTTCGCCTTACCAAGGTACTCATGGACGGTGGCAGCGGATTGAACCTCATTTACGAGGAAACCCTCCGAAAAATGGAAATAGACTGGAGCCGCATTGAGCAAAGCAGCACAACCTTTAGAGGAATAATCCCCAGTCGGGAAGCACGCTGTACAGGAAAAATCACACTGGATGTGGTGTTCGGCACGCCGGATAATTACAGGTCCGAGGAGGTCACGTTCCAAGTGGCCCCGTTCAGCAGCGGATACCACGCTCTATTAGGGCGAGAGGCATTCACAATTTTCAAGCTATACCCCATTATGGGTACATGAAGCTCAAAATGCCCGGGCCCAACGGAATCATCACTCTTGCTAGTGACCCGGACATAGCACTCCGCGCCGAAAATAAGACAGCCGCACTGGCCCTTGAGGCACTATCCGAAGCCCTAGTGGCCGAGGAACTCACTGCGCTGCGCTCCACGGTGAATAGGGACGATGTGATACTCGATAAGAGATCCAAGTCCACTTCCTTCAAACCAGCGGACGAAATAGTCAAATTCCAAGTCCATCCTATGGACCCTACAAAAACGGCCTCCATCGGGGCACAATTAAATCTGATGTAGACACCGCACTAAGAGAATTCTTACGCGAAAATTGGGACATTTTTTCACGGCATCCTTGAACATGCCAGGAATCCCACGCCGGCTGGCCGAGCACATCCTTCAAACAGGCTCTTCGGCGTTTCTCGGAACCCAAAAGACAGGCCATGGGAGAAGAGCTAGCCAAACTATTGGAGGCCGGATTCATTAGAGATATAAAACATCCGGACTGGCTAGCAAACCTGGTGATGGTACCAAAGAAGGACAAATCCTGGCGCCTATGCGTCGATTTCAAGGACCTTAACAAGGCCTGCCCAAAGGATCCCTTCCCCCTCCCCCGCATCGATCAAATCATCGAAGCTACCGCAGGACACGATTCATTGTGTTTCCTCGACGCATACTCCGGCTACCACCAAATTAAGATGGCAGAGCCAGACCAAGCCATACGGCATTACGTCACTCCATACGGCCCATTCTCGCTTCAACACAATGCCCTTCGGGCTCAAAAATGCCGGTGCAACATATCAGCGCATGATTCGGACATATGCAGCAAAACAGATCGGCAAAAGCGGTGGAGGCATACGTGAGGCGATGTGGTGCGTCAAAAAGCAAACGCGTCGAAACTCTAGTAGACGACTTGAGGCTCACATTCGATAATCTCCAATATATGAAATTAAGCTCAACCCGGAAAATGCGTTTTGGCGTCTGCGGCCGGAAAGCTCTTGGGCTTCATTGTATCCGGTAGAGGAACTGAAGCAAACCCAGCCAAGATCCGAGCTCTGTCACAATTGGATATCCCAAAAGACCTCAAACAAATACAAAAATTGACTGGATGCGTGGCGGCTCTAAGCCGCTTTATCTCCCGTTTGGGAGAAAAGGCATTACCCCTTTACCGCCTCCTCCGAACCACCAAACACTTCCAGTGGACGGATGCCGCCACGGCCGGAGTCGAAGAAATAAAAGCCATATTGGAAACAAACCCGGTCCTGGCCGCACCCAACATGGGCGAACCAATGCTAGTATACATCGCGGCAACTCATCAAGTTTTAAGCGTGGTGCTCGTTGTCGAACGAGAAACGGACGGACACAGGTTCCCTCTTCAAAAACCAGTTTATTACGTGTCCACTGTCCTAACTCCATGCAAGTCACGGTACCCGCATTATCAAAAGATAGCGTACGCGGTGTTTATGGCATCCCGGAAGCTGCGACACTACTTTCAAGAGTGTTCAATAACAGTAGCCTCAAGTACCCCTTAACGACATTATAAACAACCACGACGCGACGGGCGGATTGCCAAATGGGCCATTGAGCTCCTTCCGCTCGACATAACTTATAAGCCACGGAGAGCTATTAAGTCGCAAGTTTTGGCCGACTTAAATGGCGCCGAATGGACTGACCGAACTCCCTAAAGAGTATGACGCATATTCCAACCGGATAATGCACTTGACGGCTCCAAAATGTTGGCTGGCACAGGAGCTAAGCGTCGTTCGACGCCCCAACCGGAGATACAGTTCAATACGTACTCCAGATAATGTATATGGACTCCAACAACGCAGCCGAATACGAGGCCCTTCTACATGGTCTCCGGATGGCAGTCTCCATGGGCATTCAACGCCTAGAGGTGCGCGGGGATTCGAACCTCGCGATATCCCAAATAAATGGAGACTTTGATGCCAAGGATCCGAAAATGGCAGCCTATCGCAATGCCATACTAAAAATGTCAGCTCGGTTTGAGGGGCTCGAATTTCACCATATAGCCCGGGATAACAACCAGGCAGCAGACGTGTTGGCACGCATCGGCGCAAAGCGCGATGCTGTCCCCCCCCCCCAACATCTTCCTAGAGAGGCTGTTCAAGCCATCCGTATTATGGGAGGGAGAGTCCGGAAATAACATCCCGGACCAAACCGTACTACCCCACACCGAACATTCTGACACAGTTGGTGATTCTGCCACCGAAATAACACCCTCAGCCCACGTAATAATGGCAGTCATTGCCCCGTGGACCAAACCATTCCTAGCCTACCTAACCAGGCAGGAACTTCCAGAGGACCAAAACGAGGCCCGCTGCATAGTGCGGCGATCTAAAGCCTATAAAGTCCATGAGGGAGAGCTTTATAAGAAAAGCACAACCGGAGTCCTTCAAAGGTGTATCTCCGAAGTGGAAGGGCGAAATCTTCTGGCTGAAATACATGCTGGACTTGGCGGGCACCACACCGCAGCCCGGGCCCTTGTAGGCAAGGCCTTCCGTACAGGATTTTATTGGCCGACGGCCCGGCAGATGTCGAGGACTTAGTCCAATGATGCGTCGGATGCCAGCTCTTTGCTAATCAAAGCCACATGCCACCCACCGCCCTCAAAACTATACCCATCACCTGTCCCTTCGCCCAGTGCAGGGCTTGACATGGTCGGACCCCTTAAAGGGGAACCCACAAACAAAAATACCCTCTTTGGTCATGGTGGATAAATTCACCAAATGGATAGAGGCCAAGCACTGTCAAGGCGGCCGAATCCAGACCGGTGATAGACATCATATAGGGGTCGTACACCGTTACGGTGTCCCCACAGCATCATCACCGATAACGGCACGAACTTTTACTACCAACGAGGTCAATCTACGGTGCAATAACATGGGCATTAAGCTCGACTACGCTTCAGTCTATCACCCTCAAACTAACGGTCAAGTTGAGCGAGCAAATGGTCTAATTATGAGCGGCATCAAACCCAGATTAGTGCGGTCCCTCAAGGAATCTAACACGCACTGGGTAGAGGAGCTCGACTCCGTACTCTGGGGGCTGCGGACCACTCCGAATCGCACGACCGGATTCACACCATTCTTTATGGTATACGGCGCAGAGGCAGTTCTGCCCTGTGACATAATTCATGACTCACGTCGTGTGAACATGTACGAAGAAAGAGAAGCCGAGCACGATCGGCAGGACAGTTTGGACGCCTTGGAGGAGGAGTGTGACGTAGCAAAAGCCTGTTCCGCATTCTATCAACAGCAGGCTCGAAGATATCAAAGCAGAGAAGTACAGGCCAAAACTTACAATGTTGGCGAGCTAGTTCTACGCCTGCCGGACAAGAAAAAAGACAAACTAAAGCCCAAATGGGATGGTCCCTTTATTATCGACTGAGGGAGTCCTGGATTAGGGGGTGTCCGGATAGCCGGACTACCATCATCAATCAAACTATCATTGGCCGGACTATCATCATCGACCGGACTCCAAGACTATGAAGATACAAGATTGAAGACTTCTCCCCGTGTCCGGATGGGACTTTCCTTGGCGTGGAAGGCAAGCTTGGCGTCTGGATATGTAGATCTCCTACCATTGTAACCCGACTCTATGTAACCCTAGCCCTCTCCGGTGTCTATATAAACCGGATGGCTTTAGTCCGTGGGACTAGAATCACAACAACCCTTACAATCATACCATAGGCTAGCTTCTAGGTTTAGCCTCCTTGATCTCGTGGTAGATCCACTCTTGTAAACATCCACAATATCAATATCAATCAAGCAGACGTAGGGTTTACCTCCATCAAGAGGGCCCAACACAGGTAAACATCGTGTCCCTTGTCTCCTGTTACCATCCGCCTAGACGCATACGATTCGGGACCCCTACCCGAGATCCGCCGGTTTTGACACCGACGTTGGTGCTTTCATTGAGAGTTCCTACGTATGTCGTCACCGATAGGCTTGATGGCCTCTTCAATCAACAACGACGTAGTCCTGGGCGAGACTTTTTCCCCGGACAGATCTTCAGATTCGGCGGCCGCCTTTGCGGGCCAACTCACTTGGCCATCTGGAGCAGATCGAGCTTCGCCCTAACCCGTCAGTCAGGTTTGGAAGCCTAAACTTCACGGCCGATATCCGGCGGGACTTGATCTTGATGGATCTGAGCCACAGCCGGCGTGCAGCTGTCACGATGGGCATGACCTAACTCTGCGGCGGACAGCACCTTAGAGGCGCTACGAATCCGCTCCGACTCATAGTCCGGAGCCGATCGCTCGGATCGAGGACGGATGGTTGGACACCGCCTCGGGAGCTGCAACTTCTACGGCGATGGTGCCGAACACTTACCTTGTCCCACATAATGCCCATGACTCCGAGGTGCGGACTCCTGCGGACTCCAACCTCCTGCGCCCCGGTCGAATCCGATTGGGCGCCGATCATGGAATTCACCGCTGCGGACATCTTTCGGCACTCGCCCTTGGCGATATCATAAATTCATTGAAGCATCTCTACCGCTATCTCTGAGAGCCTGGCGAACTACGGCCAGGGCGGTTGGGACAGCAGACGACGAAGAAATTCAGATCCCACCCACCACCCACTTCGTAGCCACCGTCGGCGATTTAACCGACGTGCTCGACTACGACTCCGAAGACATCGATGGTATGCACGGCGATGCGGAGACTACCAAGAACCGGTGCCTACAGGACACCTTTGAAGACCACCTCGTCATCGACATATACATGGTGGACACCCCAAAAGATGGGGACGACAAAGAAGCAGCGGAGGCCGATTCCTTAAAGAAACAGCCCAAGCGCCGACGTCAGCGGCGCAGCTCTAAAAGCCGCCACGGCAAGAATGGAGATTCCGGCACAGGAGATAATAACACCCCAGAAAGTGCCGAAGACAACTCCCTCCGGCCACGATCCAGCGCAGGAGGAGGCGAAGCAAGCCCTCACGAGAGGGCGGCAGATGAAAGAGGTCGAGGATGACAATTGCTTACCTCCCTCACGAGGCGAGGCAAGCCTCGGCGACATTTAATCGTCGTGCCTTAGGATCCCGTCGAACAAGAACGTTTGAGGCCAGGCTAATGGCCACGGCAAACAGCCTAAAGAAAAGCAGCAACAGCTTCAAGCTGATCAAAACCCTCTTGGCCGGCGGATGGACCGAGGTCCTCGCGGCGAAGAGTATGAACTTCGAACGCCCTCCAAAGTTACCCAAAATGCAAGTTGCTCCCCGATTAGAGGAGGCAGCATCACCAGCGCTGTCTGGCAGACCGACCACCTCGTGGCGCGATAGAGAGCGTGCAAGCCCTCCACCAAAACCGTACCCGGCATCGCTCAAAAAGAAGGAAGCCTCGGGGGAACGCGCCGGACTTGCGAGATATATTGGAGGACAAGGCTAGACAATTGTAACGCCCCGGATTCGATGCGCCAGGTATCTGCCAGTTATTCACCGTCGTTGCCATGTCATTTGCTTGCGTGTTGAACTTTGCCATGTCATCATCTGCATTTCATATCATGTCATCATGTGCATCGCATTGGCATACGTGTTCGTCTCATGCATCCGAGCATTTTCCCCGTTGTCCGTTTTGCAATCCGGCATTCCTATGTCTCCCGGCGCCCCCTTTTACCTCTTTTCGTGTGCGGGTGTTAAATGGTCTCGGAATGGACCGAGGTTTGTGAAGCGGCCTTGGTATAGCACCGGTAGACCGCCTGTCAAGTTTCGTGCCATTTGGAGGTCGTTTGGTACTCCAACGGTTAACCGGGTAACCGTGAAAGCCCTCTTTGTCTTGAAGCCCAACACCCCTTCAAAGTGGCCCAAAACCCAGCACCTCATTTGGACTCTCCTAGCTCCCTCTACCTATAAATATGTGATCCCCTCCGGATTTTTCGCACAGTCCAACCCTAGCCCCGCTCCCCGCGCGCCGCCGGACATTTCGTCCCCGCCGTCCGGACGTGTCCGCCCCTTCCCGCCGCCGCTCCCGGCCACTCCGGAGCTGCCACGTGGGCGCCGCCGTCTCCCGCCGCCCGTCTCGCGAGCCAGCAGAGGCCTCCGGGCCAGTCGCCGCCAGCGCCCCAGCGCCTCCCGCCGCCAGCCCGCGCCTGCCGCCGCCCAGCCTTCATTCGCCGCCCGACCAACGCCGCCTCGGCCGGCCCCGCCGTCCTCACCGCGTCGGCCTTCAGCGCCACCGCCCGCGCCGGCCGCCGACCCCCAACCCAGCGCCGCCCGCGCCTCCCGCCCGGCCGCCCGGCGGCCGGCCTCTCCTCCCTCCTCCGGCGCCCTCGCCCTCTCCCTCTCCGTGGCGAACCTCGATCCGCGCGAGCCGGATCTCAGATCAGTAATTTGTTGCATTTTCATCATGCCGTATCTCTGCATCCGTAGCTCCATTTTGCGTGTTTTATACGTCAAATTGTTTGACTCGACGAGTACATCATTTCTTCTCATTGCATCATTTTCATTTGAGCTCATCTTGATGCCCGAAATGCTGTTAGAAGAGGGCTATGTGATGTTAGTTTCAGATTCTTATCAGAACATGCACTTGTGTCATTTTTGCCATGATTGATGTGTGCATCCTATGAACTTGAGTTCCACATGTCTTTTGTAACATGCCATGCCATCTTTACAGGGGTATATGCCATCTATTTTTGTGATCTCTGTGGTGACTAGCACAAGCATGCAAACTAGGCTTCATGATGTTGCTGATTTCAGCCCCTGTTCTGCTGATATTTTTATGCCATGTTAATTTGATGCTACCGAGAGATCCATGCATATTTTGAGATACTTAAGTAAGGACGTTTTGAACATATGGTTATGCTCTATCTATCCGTGCCTTTGTTTGCAATTATGGAGTGATACAGCTTGAGTCAATCGAGCTCTACTTTTGCTATAAAATGTTTCCTGGCAGATTGTTTACATGTTATTCAATTTTGCCAAGGTTGTTGTAGTTGATCCGTGTATGCTATGAAGTTGTTCTTGCCATGTATAACTTCTATGCCATGTCTTCGTGATGTATCTATGCTTAGTTTATCATGTAATGCTCTCTAGTGAGTGCATCGAGCTATTAAACATGACTACTTGTTATCTGTTTTTGCCATGCCCTGTTGCTGAATCTATTAACGAAACTTGCTATATTGACATGGGTGTTACTATATCATGTAAGGGACTTTTGTTCTATGCTTTGAGTAGATTCATGCCATGCCTTGTTTTGCTATTATAAGTTCCTGTAGCATGCTGTTTTCTTGCTCTGAACATTGCTTCCTGATGCTGATTTTGCCATGTTTAGTAATTTCACTAGTCTGTGAAGCTGATATATTTTGCACTTTGGCCATGCTTTTTTGGACCTGTTATGATGTGAATTAGCCGTAGCTCAGTGTTCATCTTTTGTCAAGCATCTTGAGTAGATCACTGCCATATGATTTGTTGGTACGTTTGGGTGCAGTAGCTTAATTCCTTGTTGCTTGCTATGTGGCATCATGCTGTTAATGGAAGATTTGTGCCATTCTTGTTTTGCTTGTCATTTGCAAACCGTGCATCCGATTCCGGTGATCTTTATGTCGATTTCAACCGAAATCATCTCATCTTTCCAGCGGCATACTTGGTTTGCCAAGTTGATGCCTGGTATTTTCCTTCCGGAGCACGCATATGCATTGCATATCACATCTCGCATATCATGCCATATATTGCATCATGTTGCTTGTGCATTGCACCGTGATTTATTGTGGTTCCTTTTTTTTGTTCTTGTTTTGGGTAGAGCCGGGAGGCAGTGCGTGAGCGAGGAACCTGTTGAGAACGCCACGAGGATCAAGCTTTCAACAACTCTGAGAACCTTGCAGGCAAGATGACCATACCCTCGAAATCACTTCTATCTTTGCTTGCTAGATGCTCGCTCTTTTGCTATGCCTATGCTACGATGCCTATCACTTGCTTATCATGCCTCCCATATTGCCATGTCAAGCCCCTAACCATCCTTTCCTAGCAAACCGTTGTTTGGCTATGTTACCGCTTTACTCAGCCCTCTTATAGCGTTGCTAGTTGCAGGTGAAGTTGAAGTTTGTTCCTTGTTGGAACATGGAGATGTTGTTCCTTATTGGAACATGTTTACTTGTTGGGGCTATCACAATATATCTGCTATAATTAATGCATCTATATACTTGGTAAAGGGTGGAAGGCTCGGCCTTATGCCAGTGTTTTGTCCACTCTTGCCACCCTAGTTTCCGTCATACCGGTGTTATGTTCCTTGATTTTTATGCGTTCCTTACACGGTTGGGTGATTTATGGGACCCCCTTGACAGTTCGCTTTGAATAAGACTCCTCCGGCAAGGCCCAACATTAGTTTTACCATTTGCCACCTAAGCCTTTTCCCCGGGTTTTCGCGAGCCGAGGGTCATCTTTATTTTAAACCCCCCCCGGACCGGTGCTCCTTCGTCTTGGCCCGAACTAGAGCCTGTCAGCGCCCCTCAAGGAAACTTGAGGTCTGGTTTAAGTTGTATGGACTGCTCATCCGGATGTGCCACGAGAACGAGATATGTGCAGCTCCTATCGGGATTTGTCGGCACAATCGGGCGGCTTTGCTGGTCTTGTTTTATTCTTTGTCGAAATGTCTTGTAGTCCGGGATTCCGAGATCGATCGGGTCTTCGGTAGAAGGAATATCCTTCGTTGACCGTGAGAGCTTATAATGGGCTAAGTTGGGACACCCCTGCGAGGTATTATCTTTCAAAGCCGTGCCAGCGGTTATGAGGCAGATGGGAATTTGTTAATGTCGGTTGTAGAAAACCCGAAGTTGACCTTAAATAAAATACACATCAACCCACGTGTAGCCGTGATGGTCTCTTCTCGTGAGTCCGGGAAGTGAACACGGATGTTGGAGTTATGTTTGGCGTAAGTAGTACAGATCACCTCTTAATCGCTACTAGCTTCACGACCGTGCCTTGCTTCTCTTCTCGCTCTCTTTTTGCGAATGTAGCCACCATATATGCTAGTCGCTTGCTGCAGCTCCACCTCACAACTCTGTCCTTCCTATAAGCTTAAATAGTCTTGATCTCGCGGGTGTGAGATTCTTTGAGTCCCAAGTGACTCACAGATTCTACCAAAACAGTTGCGAGTGCCGACAATGCCGGTGCAGGTGACGCGACCCGAGCTCAAGTGGGAGTTCGGCGAGGCGTGGTCGTTACTATGTGTCTTTTCACGATGATCGGTAGTGGAGCCAGTTGGGGACGATCGGGATCTGTGTAGCATTTGGGGTATCTTCTTTTATTTTGGTTCCAGAGTCGGACCTTGAGTGTAATCTGGATGATGGATGTTTATTTATGTATTGTGTGAAGTGGCGACTGTAAGCCAACTATGTATCTCTTTCCCTTATGTATTACATGGGTTGTGTGAAGATTACCTCACTTGCGACATTGCTTTCAATGCGGTTATGCCTCTAAGTCCTGATGGACGGCGGCAGTAGCCTGAACCTACTTTATCAGGATACAGTGCGCAAGATGGGCATAGACCCTTCAAGGATTAAACCTACAAAGACAACCTTCAAGGGCGTCATACCAGGTGTCGAGGCCAATTGTACAGGCTCAGTTACCTTTGGAAGTGGTCTTGGATCCCGGATAATTTCCGGGCGAGGAGTTAATCTTGACATAGTCCCGTTCATGCAGCGGCTATCACGCTCTGCTTTCAGACGAACCGCCTTTTGCAAAATTCAACGCTGCCGCATTATGCATACCTTAAGCTCAAGATGCCAGGCCCTCGTGGAGTCATCACGGTCAATGGAAACACGGAACGCTCCTCCGAGCGGAGGAACATCTGATGGCTCTCGCGGCAAATGCGAGCAGCCTTTTTAGGCAATTCTCGAGTCCGGCCGTTTAAGCGACGGACATGACCAAACGCGCCTGGAGCAACATCAACCAAGACCACCTGGCACGTTCCGTGCACGCGTAGCAATGCGGCCCCAACCCCAGCCCTCGCAAAATTGCAAGACAAACTCTTCGCGTACATAATTACGCCCTGGAGATACCATGGGCATAGGGGGAAGGGCACAACCACAATAGACCCAGAGTGCGGTTCGACCACACCAGGGCTCCCAAGTGTCGCTCTTTTTCCTTTATTTCTTTCTTTTTATACAGAACTTCAGTCCGTGGCGAACCTGCCGAACTCATGATGCAACAGCGAGGAAGGACAAAGGCGCGACGAACACTCAGTGCTCTCCATCACGAGCATTAAATTTGTTAAATACAACATTCCAGCGGCCTACCCTCGAGGGAGACGCCTTTAATTCGTCAATCCCTTGCTTTCCGCACTATTTGTATCATTCCGCGACCGATAGCATATCTTCTCGAATAAAATGCAGCACTTTTGCCTATAATTGCATTACTTTATATATATATATATATATGTTCATTTACGACATGTTGCACCCGTGCATCTTGGCAGACCAAATACACCGAGGGCTTATGTCCTCCACATTATGGTGTGATAAAGTCCGCACACTTTCACAAGTCGGCACCCGAACTTATAGCATTATATGAATCGGCTCGAATCATGTCTTGGGTCAATAGTTGGGTTTGCCCGGCTACCATGTTTGGCACCTTACGTTCCGTTCTATCGCTAAGGTAGCCTTTGGGAGAACCACTGCGATTGCGCCCCGGTTGAGCCGGGTTAACGCCTCAGTGGAGAAAGCTAAAACTGATCGGCATGATAAGGCCAGAGACTGGTCGCTGTTTGAGAGGTCCTTTCGGGTCCTTAAAGACCTACGCCGCTTCGAGCGAAGTTCCGGATTATGTCCGATGAAGGCGTGGATAGCGCCCCAATTCGGTCTTCCGAATACTAGGGGCTTCACCAAAATTTAAAATTATAGAATTCTATGGCTAAGTGAGAGTGTTCAAGCACTATAAGTCCGGTTGCCTTGTTCGTTGTGTTGAGCGCCTCCCTAGATGGACCCAAAAATGGGAACAAGAGTGCTCAAGTTTATCCCGAACACCCCAGCACTCGTGGCATGGGGGCTAAAGCCGACGACTTGCCATCTCTCAGATTTAATAAACGGCCGCACAGAAGGTAATATTTTAAATTAAACAAGCATTGCTTAAGCGCATATGAACAAAGTTTTCAACGCATGAGGATAACACATTGCGAATTCACTCAAAATTACATCCACAGGGCACTCATCCATAATCTTGCGGGCACCCTTCAGGACAGCCTTATAGTAAATTTGGGCGTCTGATGCTCCTTGCCCGCTGGTGGCGCGTCGATTGGTTAGCTTCTCCGCATCCAGCTTGCCCCAATGCACCTTTCTTGCGGGCAAAGGGCCCGACGAGCACCTTCAATACAGGCGGGCGCTTGATAACCTCCACCCAGGGCATGCATCCACCAGCCGTCGCCTTGACGAGGCGAAGTAGCTCCCAGCATGGCCTCTCCGAGGCCACAGCCGGACTATGAGGCCCTTCATGGCCTGCCGGCCACCTTGTGAAGCCTTCGACCCAGCTGCTTGACTGGTCGCTAGAAAGGCACCGGATGGCCGGCCTCAAGATCACGAGACCGTAAGACCTTCTCCGTTGAGCTCCCCTCCTCGGCTCGGTAGAATGCGGCGGCATCGAGACACGCTGCGAGGCAGATCTGCAAGCATACAGAGCTCCGAATTCGGGTAAGTAACACGTAATTTACATTCACATGCTTGCTTTCATGAAAAATGCCTTACCCGCCGCTATCTTCCTCATCAACTCAATCTCCTGAAGGGACTTATGGGCCTTGGCCATGGCGGTTTTGGCACTTCCGAGAGCCGAGGCAAGCTCGGACTCTCGAGTCTTTGAGTCACGCTCCAAACTCTCATGCTTTTCCACCCGCGCCTCCTGCTTTTCTCGCTCTGCCCGTTCCGTGGCCGCATTGCGTTCGGCCGCGGACACGGCCTCCTTCAGGGTCGCCACCTCGTTCGTGGCCCCTGCAGTACCCATGTTATCCTTGTTATTTTTTGTTGCAACCTAAATCCTTTTCTGTAAGGTACAAGTTCAAAGTGGTGTTACTCACCTTCTTTGTCCTGGAGCTGCTTCCTGGCGCGGCCGAGCTCTTGCCCGGACCGCTCGAGCTCCTGCTTCAACGCACCGACCTCCGCATCGGTCTTGGCGAGAGGTCAGCGCAGCACGCAACCCATATTGACATAATTTTTTAGCAACCCTCGTATATCTTTTTCAGATCCTCAGTCCGGCTTTTCTTTTGAACACCGAACCGAGCATCGAGGGCCTCTTGTCTATGTGGTATTACATTGCATATTTTTAACTTCTTACCTCAAAGCACGATAGAAGGCTCTGCGAGCTGGTCAGCCCGCCCTTGGCGAAGCTGCACCTTCTGAATCACCGCACTCATAATAGTGCGGTGTTCTTCCTTGATGGAAGCGCTCTGCAGCGCCTCCAACAAATTGCCCGGCGCCTCCGGTTGGACGGAAGCCGCCGGTGTCACGGTCTTGCCCTTCGTTCGAAGGGGCCGCCGACCGTACTCCGGAACCACTGCGGGTTCTGTTGTGGAGTCCGGCGCAAAGTCCGGGAGGACGCCTTGTGGCGCCTCCCGAGCCTCCCCCCGATGGGTCCATTCTTGGGATCCCACCTCGGCGTCCTTGGTGTCGCGGGGGGTGGAGGCGGTCGGGATGGAGTCTACATCCGACGGAGCCAACGACCCGCTCGATGAAGCGGGGATATCATCACTGGCCGGACTACATGCAACATGCGGCATTAGAATGACACTATGTGACGCAGAAAAAGAAACTATAAATCATTCAGGAATCCGGATACTTACGATCTCGCCGGAGGCCTGGCCCTTGAAGGCCATTCTTCCTCGCCAACGTTGATGTTGGCGGAGCTGTCCGGGAATAGTCCTTCCCTCTTGGACCCTTGGCCTCCCCCTGTTGGGAAGCCTTCCTCTTCCTCTCTCCCTCCTCTGGGAGAGTCTTCTTCCTCCTCCTCATTTTCGGGGTGGAGTCCGCCCGGAGTCGTCGGACACCTGAAAACGGGCACTCTTTCGAAAGCACCCGTGGCCTCCTTCTTGGCCTTCTTCTCCGGCACCACGCGTGCGGTGCCGGAACCAGAGACTTTCGCTAGGACGGCGTCTCATCGGGTTTTACGGCATAGGAGCCGGACAGTAATCTGCTCCGCCTTCCTCATCCAGTCCTGTCAAAGGAAAGGGAAATTAAAACCGCATAGAGTCAAACTATGAAAAACAAGTGTCCCGTAAAGGGGTAGAATCACTTACCTCGTCGGCTGGCGCTGCGGCGAAATCCGCGATCTTGATCGCGGATGCGAAACCGGCGCCTTGAACAGCACCTTCGAGGCAACCCGTGCGTTGTGTCGAAGAGCTTGCTCAGCGCTGGTGCTGTTCCGGATCGAACTCCCATAGATTGAATGCCCGCTCTTGGCATGGGAGAATCCGGCGGGGCGAGCATGACCTGGACCCACGTTAACCAGCCTGAGCTTCTTCACCGACTTCTTGATACGGGCTTGGAGTCCCGTCGACTCCTTCAAACTACCCCAGCAAGCCCTTCTCTTTCCAGGAGGTGAGCTGCGTGGGGATACCAGATCTAAACTTCGGGGCCGCCGCCCATTTAGGGTCACGCAGCGGCTCGGTGATATAGAACCACCCCGATTGCCACCCCTTGAAGGATTCCACGAAGGCCCCTTGAACCAAAGGGCGTTGGGCATCTTGCCCAACATGGCGCCCTCCGCACTCCGGCAGAGTGCCCTTCACTACCTTGACTTGACATTGAAGGTCTTGAGCCACTGGCCAGAAGTGGGGCTGGATGCAGAGGAAGGCCTCGCACCTGACGATAAATGCCGAGATGTTGAGGAGGAAGTTCGGCGCCAGATCATGGAAATCCAGGCCGTAGTAGAACATGAGACCCCGGACAAAGGGATGTAGTGGAAAGCCCAGTCCGTGGAGGAAGTGGGGAAGAAAGACGACCCTCTCATGGGGCACAGGGGTGGGGATGAGCTGCCCCTCGTCGGGCAGCCGGTCTTGTGATGTCGCGGAAAGGTATCCGGCTGCTGCGGTTTGGCGATGTGCTCCTCCTTAGCAGTGGAGGCCAACCATTTACCTCCCGCTCTGGACATGGTCGGAGAAGGTTGAGATGAGATCTTGTGAACTTGGGCGCTGGAGCTCAAGTCTTGTGAGATGGATAAGCAAAGGAGGAAGAAGGCGTGGGTGAGAAGGTGAATCCTTATCCCTTATATGGGCGGGCGAAGTCTCGCGTCCCCAATGACCTAAGTAAAACTCGCTATCTCCCAGCGTCACCATCAATGGCGCGCGGTTGGGTTACCACGCCCGTATTGATGAGAATCCCGGATTAAAGGGAAACACGATCTACTGCTCGACAAGGCGTGCCAAGAAACCGCTTCGCTAAATGCGCTAAGGTGGTAAAGTAAAAACAATTCGAGTAATGGCTTGGTAGTGGTGTGACATCATGCCACGTAAAAGCGTCGCCAAGATTGAACTTGTGTATATATTATTATTCTCTCTACGGTGGAATGTGGAATTTATTTTGCAGAGCCGGACACTATCCTGGTGTTCACAATCTTTTGGAGGAGGAACCCGCCTTGCAATGCCAAGCAATATACGCGCCGTACTTATCGTCATTGAAGCCTGGTTCAGGGGCTACTGAGGGAGTCCTGGATTAGGGGGTGTCCGGATAGCCGGACTACCATCATCAGCCGAACTATCATTGGCCGGACTATCATCATCGACCGGACTCCAAGACTATGAAGATACAAGATTGAAGACTTCTCCCGTGTCCGGATGGGACTTTCCTTGGCGTGGAAGGCAAGCTTGGCGATACGGATATGTAGATCTCCTACCATTGTAACTGACTCTATGTAACCCTAGACCTCTCCGGTGTCTATATAAACCGGATGGCTTTAGTCCGTAGGACTATAATCACAACAACCCTTACAATCATACCATAGGCTAGCTTCTAGGGTTTAGCCTCCTTGATCTCGTGGTAGATCCACTCTTGTAAACATCCACAATATCAATATCAATCAAGCGGGGCGTGAGGGTTTTACCTCCATCAAGAGGGCCCGAACCTGGGTAAACATCGTGTCCCTTGTCTCCTGTTACCATCCGCCGAGACGCCTTGATTGGGACCCCTACCGAGATCCGCCGGTTTTGACACCGACATCGACCAAGTCCTGACCAGTGGAGCATACCGTCTGCGAGATGCGTCGGATAACCGACTCGAGTCGAACCCATGGAACGCAGCACGTCTCCGAAGATTCTATGCCTAGCGCCGGATTCTGAGTTCGTCTCCTTCCTCTGTCCATATTTTACATTTTAGCTGTCTTCTATTTTTTCTCCTTCTCCCACCTTTTTCTTTCAAGCCTTGAAAGGCTCGTTAGCGCATCGTTCACACAAACTTGACGCGCTGTCAGTGCTCATTGTACCTGGGGCTTCTTTAACAGAAGTTTAATTATAAGGGCTTCATGGCCAATACATGTGTCACACTTCCGCATGTACCTTTAATTCACCATTAAATGCATCGATATGACTTAAGTTTTGGCCAAGCTGGGTTGCCTGGCTCCTATGCTTACCCCTACGTTCCCGATTGTTCGGCTAGGTGGTAACGGGAGCACATCTGCGATTGTTACTGCCGGGTCAGCCGGATGTGTACCTCAGACTGGGTGAAGCCAAAAGCTAGCGTTCTTAAGAGAATATTCGGTCGGTGAACTTAAAGAAGATTTCTTACCTATTTGTTTATCTGCCCCTAGATGTTTTTCTACTTCTTTCGCATTCCGGACATGCACTTTAGGGCATGCCTCCCAGGGAAAGGAACCCCTAACGGAACTATTCTCACTGGAAGATGTTTCTTACTAACCATGTAATATAACATAAATAGTTGGGTACTTGTCTGATAAAGCACTAATGAGCCCCTCGCTGGTCTCCGCATGACCCGGTTTTATATAACCGCGAGGGTATTCGGACACACTCCGGACTATTGGGTCCCGAGGTTGAAGCGAAAAGGTCCGCTATGGCAAACGATCTACAATCCGGCTAGAAGGCATTTTACATGTCACTTTAAATTACATAGTCAATCTGACTGATTGTATTCCTCTTCAATGCCATCTAACAGGCTGTCTAGTTTACAGCCCTGCTAGAATACTTTCGGCCAATTCTACCTGGTCGCATTACACTAAGCTCACGAGGACCTCCTTCCATCGGGCCCCACAGGTCCGACCTCGGCCATGTGGTTTGGGTCAGCCTTCGTGTACCGCGTCTTCACCATGGCCCAGGCCTCCCTGGCGCCTTGACGGCAGGCCGATATCTACCATAATCGGAAGCACCGCCGCGCTCCCTGGAGCCTCTCTTCAAGCTCCCCAAGGCCTTCGGGCAGGGAGACAGATGGACACAAGGCCGGGGCGACGCCTTTCATCACCTGCCGAACTCGTTCGTGCAGTTGTAAGAGCTCGGGAAGAAGGTCACCCGTAGAACCGCATTTCCTCTGCAGGACGGCCTGTGAGCATACCTACAGACATAACTCATTAGTCGACTTCCTCGCCGAACTATTTTTTCAAAGTTCGTTTAAGCACTTACTAAAAATGCAGCGTCGAAATAGCGATTCTCCTTAGCGGAGTCGGACAGCTGGGCACGGACATCTTTTAGCTCCTCACCCAGCTGGGTGTTGGCATCTTGGAGATTATTTTTCTCCAGCCTCACCCTCGTAAGCACGTTCTCGCCGACCTTTAACCGGCGCAAGAGCTGTTGCTTGTCCGGATTTACCCCGGTGCCATCTGCAATGTCATTGTCAGATCTATACACACGCACTAGGTAGAGGAGCTCGACTCCGTACTCTGGGGGCTGCGGACCACTACGAATCGCACGACCGGATTCACACCATTCTTTATGGTATACGGCGCAGAGGCAGTTCTGCCCTGTGACATAATTCATGACTCACCTCACGTGCGCATGTACGAAGAAAGAAAGCCGAGCTTCGATCGGCGGGACAGTTGGACGCCTTGGAGGAGGAGCGTGGCGTAGCAAAAGCCCGTTCCGCATTCTATCAACAGCAGGCTCGAAGATATCAAAGCGAGAAATGCGGGCCAAAACTTACAATGTTGGCGAACTAGTTCTACGCCTGCCGGACAAGAAAAAGGACAAACTAAAGCCCAAATGGGATGGTCCCTTTATTATCGACCAAGTCCTGACCGGTGGAGCGTACCGTCTGCGAGATGCGTCGGATAACCGACTCGAGTCGAACCCATGGAACGCAGCACGTCTCCGAAGATTCTATGCCTAGCGCCGGATTCTGAGTTCGTCTCCTTCCTCTGTCCATATTTTCCATTTTAGCTGTCTTCTATTTTTTCTCCTTCTCCCTCCTTTTTCTTTCAAGCCTTGAAAGGCTCGTTAGCGCATCGTTCGCACAAACTTGACGCGCTGTCAGTGCTCATTGTACCTAGGGGCTTCTTTGACAGAAGTTTAATTATAAGGGCTTCATGGCCAATACATGTGTCACACTTCCGCATGTACCTTTTATTCACCATTATATGCATCGATATGACTTAATTTTTGGCCAAGCTGGGTTGCCTGGCTCCTGTGCTTACCCCTACGTTCCCGATTGTTCGGCTAGGTGGTAACGGGAGCACCTCTGCGATTGTTACTGCCGGGTCAGCCGGATGTGTACCTCAGACTGGGTGAAGCCAAAAGCTAGCGTTCTTAAGAGAATATTCGGTCAGTGAACTTAAAGAAGATTTCTTACCTATTTGTTTATCTACCCCCAGATGTTTTTCTGCTTTTTTCGCATTCCGGACATGCACTTTAGGGCATGCCTCCCGAGAAGGAACCCCTAACGGAACTGTTCTCCCTGGAAGATGTTTCTTACTAACCATGTAATATAACATAACTAGTTGGGCACTTGTCTGACAAAGCACTAATGAGCCCTACGCCTGGTCTCCACGCATGCCCCGGTTTTTATATAACCGCGAGGGTATTCGGACACACTCCGGACTATTGGGTCCCGAGGTTGAAGCGAAAAGGTCCGCTATGGCAAACGATCTACAATCCGGCTAGAAGGCATTTTACATGTCACTTTAAATTACATAGTCAATCTGGTGATTGTATTCCTCTTCAATGCCATCTAACAGCTGTCTAGTTTACAGCCCTGCTTTGAATACTTTATGCCAATTCTACGGCCGTACACTAAGCTCACGAGGACCTCCTTCCCATCGGGCCCCACAGGTCCGACCTCGGCCATGTGGTTTGGGTCAGCCTTCGTGTGCTGCGTCTTCACCATGGCCCAGGCCTCCCTGGCGCCTTGACGGCAGGCCGATATCTTCCATAATCGGAAGCACCGCCCCAGCTCCCTGGAGCCTCTCTCAAGAAGCTCCCCAAGGCCTTGGGCTGGGAGGCAGAGATGGACACAAGGCAGGCGACGCCTTTCATCACCTGCCAAACTTGTTCGTGCAGTTGTAAGAGCTCGGGAAGAAGGTCACCCGTAGAACCGAGCATTTCCTCTGCAGGACGGCCTGTGAGCATACCTACAGACATAACTCTGTTAGTCGACTTCCTCGCCGAACTATTTTTTCAAAGTTCGTTTAAGCACTTACTAAAAAATGCCGCGTCGAAGCCAACGATTCTCCTTAACGGAGTCAGACAGCTGGGCACGGACATCTTTTAGCTCCTCACCCAGCTGGGTGTTGGCATCTTGGAGATTATTTTTCTCCTGCCTCACCCTCGTAAGCACGTTCTCGCCGGCCTTTAACCGGCGCAAGAGATGTTGGTTGTCCAGATCTACCCCGGTGCCATCTGCAATGTCATTGTCAGATCTATACACACGCCGCACTTCATAACATACTTATCTTTTAAAAGCGTATGTTACCAGAGTGGGTCTCCTTGGCTTCCCCTGTCGCCGCTTGTGCGGCCTCAACTTGGGCTTTGCACTCTTCAAGCTCCCGGGACAATTGGGTATTCTTTTCTGTAAGATCCTGCACAATAAATGATCCTTAAATCAGTTATTCTAACTATTTTAAGTCTCGGAGCTCTTGGTATATATAACCATCAAATTTTCTCACCCGTATGTCTTTCACATCTTTTGCTTCGTGGCTCTGGCTAGACCATTTTGAGCGGCTTGAGCGCATCTCCCGAAATGAAGGCATCCAATGCCTCTTGGGAGAAACATGCGTCACGAAGGATTGTCCGGCGGCACCTGTGATTCATGGCACTCTCCACCTCGGAGTTGGTGGCGGACAATCTGTCGGCATCCTTTGTCGGAGGAGCATCCGGCCTTGCGCTTAGTGTTCGCCTCCGGCTTACGGGCCTGGCTTTGAAGCCTTTGGCTGGCGGAGGCTCGATTGGCAACCTCTCCGGATATAGTCCGTGAGTGCTCTTTTTCTGAAGAGAACCTGGCGTTAGTATGCCTTCCGGAATAAAACCTGGGAATAAGGCGACACGCCATACCGTTGCGCCGGCGCTTCAGTCCGGACCGCACTTCTTTTTAGCCTTCTGGGTTGTGGTGCCCCTTGGTTGCTAGCCACCGTAGGTTCGGCCTTCTGCCTCAAGGGCTCCCCCTATAAAACACCATTGATATGCGGTGGTCAAAGATAAGCACGGGGGATCATTTCTAAAGTATTGGGACTTCAGTCTCAATTACTGTGAGGCTGAAATATTTCGGGTAATCGGCCGTAATGGCAACCAAGGCATTGTCGATGCTCAGTTGGTAAAATACCCCATCGATCAGCTCCACGAGATATATACGGATCCTCTTGGGAGGCCGGATCGAGGACCGTTCTGGATCCTCGGGTTGTGGAGGTGGGCTGTTTATATCCTTCACGGCCCGGCGCAATTCCTGCGTCAAAATCACAAGATAAGTTACTTAACTATGGGAATATGGAACGGATGGGCATAAAGAAATGTCCGCTTACCCAGCTTGGAGGGTTGTTCATAGAAAACCCGTCCTGAGGATTGACGCGAAGGAATTCTTCCTCTTCTCCCTTGTACAATGCAGACAAGATCTTCATCAGATCGGTGACCGATCCCGGGCCCTTACGGCCATGGCGGGTGGCATCATCCTCCCCGTTGAAATCCCACATGGGGTGGCCCCTATCTTTGGGCCGGCTGCACTCCCGCATAATGCATGTGGCCATGACTCCGATCATGGTCAGTCCGGAATGAGCCAACAACCTTATTCGGCTCATCAGGTAAAGGACGTCCCTGTCATTTTCCCTCAGAGGGCTCCATGGACACCAGCTTAGGCGTTTCTTCAAAGGAGCATTACTGAACTCCGGGAGGCCGATCCGAACAGGATCCGACAAGGGGACATCTTCTATATAAAACCATTCCAAAGGCCAGTCTTCGGACGCCTTCTTCGGGGTTCCGGATAGATATCCGGTCCCGACGATGCGCCATAGTTGACTCCGCCCACTTGATATATCGACCCCTCCCGAGAGCGGGTGCGAGGCGTAACAACCTCTTCCACAGCGCAAAATGAGCCTCGATGCCCAAAAACAGCTCGCAAAGGGCCCACGAAGCCCATAATATGCAGAATGGAGGCGAGCGTAAGGTTGTGCAACCTGGAGGCCATAGAACTCCGAGGCCCCGGAGAAAGCGGATGAATTGGAAATCCGAGCCCTCTTATCAAATAAGGGACAAGGCATACCCGCTCTCCTCGGGAGGGGCGGGGCGCTCTCACTTTGTTTTCCGCCCTCATAAGTGGCGAGTCCGGATCGAACCGGAACCATGAAGGCTGGGGGAAGAAACCCCTTGGTTTGGAGCATCACTAACTTGCTGTGCGGGACGGAGCATCTCTACCAATCTCCGGGCTGAGGACTAGGAGGGCGAGAGGAGGAGCCGTGTCGACTGTCCATGATGGAATGGGTTTCTGTCAGATGCGCTCCGATGAAAACTCGCGAAGGGAAGGTGGTGTGATTCGGATCTAGATCCTCGTCTCTTATATAGGAAAATCATTTGCGCACCTAGGGGGGTAAATGTAAAAATACCCTAGCTTTTCGCATTCATTCAACACGTGGAAGATGGCCATTATTGGGCATGGAAGCCAAGGAGCGCGATATTTACAAGACGCCGGACAATATTCAACAAGTACACGGGAATTGGAGAAGAACCCGCCTTGCAATGCCGAAGACAATCTACGCGCCGGACTCGTCGTCATTGAAGCCTGGTTCGGGGGCTACTGAGGGAGTCCTGGATTAGGGGGTGTCCAGATAGCTGGATTATAGACTTCGGCCGGACTCCTGGACTTTGAAGATACAAGATTGAAGACTTCGTCCCGTGTCCGGATGGGACTTTCCTTGGCGTGGAAGGCAAGCTTGGCGATCTGGATATGTGGATCTCCTACCATTGTAACCGACTGTGTAACCCTAACCCTATTCGGTGCCTATATAAATCGGAGGGTTTTAGTCCATAGGACGAACAACAATCATACAATAGGCTAGCTTCAAGGGTTTAGCCTCTCTGATCTCGTGGTAGATCAACTCTTGTACTACCCATATCATTAATATTAATCAAGCAGGAGTAGGGTATTACCTCCATCGAGAGGGCCCGAACCTGTGTAAAAACATCGTGTCCCTTGTCTCCTGCTACCATCCGCCTAGGCCTTGATTCGGGACCCCCTACCCGAGATCCGCCGGTTTTGACACCGACACTCACCTCCATAAACTAGGAACATCTCTTTAGTCCTTTTCAGGTACTTCAAAATAGTCTTTACCGCTGCCCAGTGACTCTCACCTGGGTCGGCCTGGTGTCTACTTGTTAGGCTTATTGCAAAAGCAACATCAGGCCTTGTACATATCATGGCATACATGATGGATCCGGTTGCCGAGGCATACGGAATCCTACTCATCCTACTTTGCTCATCAGATGTCGAAGGACTCTGAGTCTCGCTTAGCCTTATACCATGTGAGAGTGGCAAGAACCCTTTCTTCACCTCACTCATGTTGAACCGCTTCAACACTTTATCTATGTACGTGCTCTGGCTTAGGCCGAGCAGCCTCCTCGATCTATCTATATAGATCTTAATTCCTAAAATATATACTGCCTCGCCAAGGTCTTTCATCGAAAACTTGCAATTCAATGACTCCTTGACCGAGTTTAGCATGGAAACATCATTTCCGATCAGTAGTATGCCGTCCACATACAATATCAAAAACACTATCGAGCTCCCACTTAACTTCTTGTATAAACAAGAGTCCTCTTCGCTTTTGATGAAACCGAGATCAGTGACGACCTCATCAAAATGAATGTTCCAACTCCGAGATGCTTGCTTCAACCCATAAATGGATCTCTTGAGCTTGCATACCTTACTAGTGCTAGTCGGATCGACAAAACCCTCGGGCTGTATCATATACACGTCCTCGGTTAAATTTCCGTGAAGGAAGGCCGTTTTGACATCCATCTGCCATATCTCGTAATCGAAATATGCAGCTATAGCTAGTATGATCCTCACCGATTTCAGCATCGCTACCGGCTAGTAAGTCTCGTCGTAGTCAATTCCTTGAACTTGTCCATAACCTTGAGCGACAAGCTGAGCTTTGTGGATCTGAACATTTCCATCCACATCGGTTTTCTTCTTAAAGACCCATTTGCAACCAATGGCGATTCGCCGGTGGCGGATCAACCAAGTCCCTGCACTTGATTCTCATCCATGGACTTTTACTCAGATCTCATGGCCTCTAGCCATGCCTCAGAATCTGGGCTCACCATCGCTTCCGCATACGTGGCCGGCTCGTTGCTTTCTAGCAACAATACATCACGCACTCTGCGCAATCTTTCCGACCTCCGTGGTTCCGGTGCCGCTTACACTACAGGTTCCCTAACTAACTCTGGTATGATCTGATCAACAGGCGAGCCGTCCCCGAATGGTCCTCGAATTTCTTCGAGTCGAACCGTCCTCCCACTGGCCTCCCGACTAAGAAACTATTTCTCAAGGAAAACCCCGTTCCGAGCAACAAACACTTTGTTCTCTTCCCGGTTGTAGAAGCTATATCCCAAGGTTTCCCTCGGATATCCCACGAATATGCATTTATCCGACTTGGTTGTAAGTTTGTCTGACATAAGTAAACTTGACAAATGCTTCACAACCCCAAATCTTTAGAAAAGACAAAGCTGGGACTCTTCCGGTCCACATCTCATGTGGTGTCTTGTCTCTGATTTTGATGGTACCCTATTAAGTGTGAAAGTTGCAGTTTCTAGAGCGTATCCCCAAAATGACAAGGGTAAATCCAATTTGCTCATCATAGACCGGATCATGTCCAACAAGGTCCTATTCCTCCGTTCCGACACGCCGTTTCTCTGGGGAGTACCCGGAGGTGTGAGCTGAGGTACTATACCTCGACTTTTCAGATGATCATCAAACTCCTGGCTCATGTACTCACCTCCACGATCAGATCGCAGAAGCTTTATAGTCTTGCCGAGCTGATTCTCAACCTCGTTCTGAAACTCTTTGAACTTTTCAAAAGTCTCTGACTTGTGCCTCATCAAATAGATATATCCATATCTACTCAAGTCGTCGGTAAAAGTCACGAAGTACTGATAGCCACCTCTGGCAGTTGTGCTCGTTGGACCACACACATCACTGTGTATAAGCTCCAACAGCTCGGACACCCTCTCGCAACTCTTTGCGAAAGGAGACTTAATCATCTTGCCGAGCAACCATGATTCACATGGCTCGAACGACCCGAAGTTGGACAAAGTTAGGAGCCCATCATCATGTAGCTTCTTCATGCGTTTCAGACTAATGTGTCCAAGCCGGCAATGCCAGAAGTATGTCGGATTTATCTCATTAGGCTTATGCCTCTTGACATTCATGTTATAGACCGCTTCCTGTTCTAGATTCAATATAAATATCCCATCAACAATGGGTGCATAGCTGTGGAACATACCATTCAAAAATATCAAACAACCATTGTCCTTTAAATTGAATTCATAACCTTGACTCATCAAACATGAGGCAGAAATAATGTTTCGACTAAGTGCAGGAATGTAATAAAAATTATTCAGTTCCATTATGAATCCAGAAGGAAGCTGGAGCTGCATCGTGCCGATCTCCAACGCAGCAACTCTTGCTTTGTTGCCGACCCTGATGTCAATCTCCCCTTGTGCCACACGCCTAGTACTTACCAGCCCCTGCATCGAGTTGCAAATATGAACAACCGATCCGGTATCAAATACCCAAGATCTACTAGGTATGTCGACAAGGTAAATGTCTATAACATATGCAACAAGTGTACCTTTGCACGAAGCAGCATTCCCGGCCTTCTTGCCATGCTACGCAAGCCACTTGCTGATTCCTCTTCCAGTGACCGGTCTCCTTGCAGTGATAGCAAATGGTCTTCGAGTCCGGTCCATACTTCGGCGTAGTGGCGGAGGTTACCGTCTCCGTGCCCTTTGCCTTTTTCTTGGACCAACTCTTCTTGAACTTAGCCGATTTCTGCACCATCAACACTTGATGCGTGCCTTTCTTAATATCCTGCTCTGCCACCTTGAGCATCCCATGCAATTTAGTGAGCTTCTTATCCATGCCATGCATATGATAGTTCGAGATGAACGTCCCATAGCTGGGCGGAAGAGAACCCAGAACTGCATCAGTAGCCAGCTCATCCAAGAGCTGGAAGCCCAAACGATCCAAAGCTTGCACATATCCGATCATCTTGATCACATGTGGGCTCAATGGATCACCTTACTTCAGCTTGCAATCCATCAAGGATCGCCAGATGTGGAACCTTTCGGTCCTAGCTTGTGTCTGAAACATGCTCTTGAGACTCTTGATCATATCGTAAGCCTCAACATTTTCGAAATGCTGTTGCAAATCGGGCTCCATACAAGCCAGCATCAGACAACTGATCTCCGTTGATTCATCAACGAAGTTTACGTAGGCATTCTTAGTTGTGGCACTAGTATTATCGGCAGGTTCCTCCGAAGTGGATCCTCTAGAACATGTTCCTTTTATCATCCTTGAGAACAATTCTCAGATTTCTATACCAGGTGGTAAAGTTTGTTCCATTCAGTTTATCCTTTTCGTAATTGATTTCAATGCAAAGTTGGGTTGAGCAGGTGGTGCCGTTGATCTATAACAGAAAATATGCAATCCCTAAGCAATGTGTTTATGTAGAGTAATTCTAGCCTAAACGAAATACTCCCCTTTGAAGTCAAGATCCTCCGCAAACTCTCGGTGATTCAGGATCCGACTAGCGCATGCGACTAGTGAGCTTTAGCATCACTGCTAGCCAACATACCTATCCGGTAAGCAACTCCTTGGTAATCGTATCTCTATACGACTCCTGTCGGTCGGGAAGGTATCTCATACCCCGGCTCCCAACCTTCTTTGCCACAAGGCCCAAAACCGTTTTGATAGCCTTGTCAAGTTAACCTGATGTAGTGCATGTCCGTGTCCGACACGAACCCTTCAGTTCAAGGACACCCAGCAGCACCCCAATTTTATGAGCCCACTACTAGACATACTTGACGTGCGAAGGTGCAACATCGGGGATGGCAATTGGCTTGATATTCATGAGGGATCATTCTATCATTCTAACATGCATAGAAACAAAGAAGCATAACAATCACAAATATAACACATATTGTGAAATAGTATGGCTCCTTCATGGACGTTCTTCCAGGTCGGCTCCGACTCCGATGACCATCTACTTAACTCCATCTTGTTTGTCACGCCGGGGCGTAAAGCCGCCAACCTGATCTCTATTATCCAACTACTACAACTAGTAATGAATTTACATAGAGTCACAAGTCGACACTTGAGTCGTTATACAATATAATGACATCACTTTGGCTCCTGCCGGTGACAAACATGACACGCAGCCACGTATAAATTATACACATGCATCACATACACATGAGCCATACTATACACATCAAACCTGCAAAACAAAGTTATGCATAGAATCACATTCTACCGGTTTGTGTGTCGGGTACGAAATACACGGCGCTACGCACACAGCGGTCCGATCACATCTAAACTCCGTTCACGCCTAATTTTCTGATCTGACCGATCTTATCGATCATCACGAATCCGATTCGGATTTACGTTTCACTGTTAACCCCGATGGCGGATGACCGACCGGTAGGGGTAGATCGTGTCATGACCTCATCGATCCCGATTGACAGAAAACATAGCCTCAACGATCCCCATGTTCAGTTGATCACACCAACCATGCACATAGCCGATCTCTTCAAGGACAACAAATCTCATCTGCTGCCTCTGCATATCTAATATGCATACGATCTGAATCGAAATCCTATAGCAGAGGCTCTGATACCACTGTTGGGTTCTACGGTAGGGTGCGTCGACTGCAAATTAAAATTTTCGTACACGCAGAACATCCAGGAACATGCTACGGGAGATGGATCACAGTTCGTTACCACTAGACGCGCAGTACCGTGCAGCGGAAGAAGAGTTGGGGCAACGCGTCCGCGTGGATCGTCTCCTCCTCGTCCGGCCTCCCTCGAGCGGCCAGTCGTCGGTTCCCACGTACAGGTTCGCCAGAGCGGCGCAAGTGCACCGCCTCTAACGGTATCCGCGCGTGCTGGAGGAACGTCGTGCGGCGGACTGCTAGGTCCGATCACAAAACCGGTGGCGAGTGGAGGTGTCTATTTGCAACACATGCAAACCCTAGTCGCAGCCGAAGCGATCAACCACATGAGTGTGCCGCACCTCCACTTTATATAGGTGTCCGTCGCAGGCTCAACACTTGGGCGTCGCACGCACCCTAAAGCCCAAAGTCTACTCGGTCACGTTCCTAGTCCAGTTCGGATCACATCCGACCCGGTGTCCTCTGAACCGACCTCGTGAGGTTCCTTCCCTTAAGAGCGCGACCCCTTAGGTTCAAGTCGGCTTGGTCACGATTCGGATCACCTCCCACACCTGCGGTTGGTAGAGGCCTCTAGCAAGGCGTGCCGACCACCAAGCAGACTATGAAGATGGTTAGGCGAACAACTGTACAACGTCTCACACTTCGCTCCCTTTGCCACACGATATATGTTGTCGGGCTCAAGGCGAGACTGTCATCCTTGTGCTAGCCCGACCTCTTTCTCGTTCCAGTGATGCCGACCACAATCCGGATTATCTCATAATCCTTGTCGCATGGTCATGCTTATCCTGGTTGGATCGCACGAGGAGCCCAGAGTATATCTCTCCTGATCGGAGGGGCAAATCCCATCTTGCTCGACTATTCGCGCTATTAGAGGTCACTATTCACGCTATTTGGACTGAACATTCGTCTTTTTGGAAAGAAGTCAAAGAGGAATTTTCTTTTTGTGGGACGTTTCTCACTAGTACAATGAAAGGTCAAGTTTATTTCAAAAATGTTTTCAAAAAAATTTAACTTTTTGTTGAATTGCTTATTTTTACATATAGGGTACATATGTACCTAGGAACCAAACGTTCCCTTCTCATGGATCTGCCATTATCCATCCTCTCTTTCTCTTAAACTCCATCACTTTTAATTTCCTATTGACAAATTAGATGGTTCATGTCTTTAAATCCAAAATTAAATATCAATACCATATCTGGAAGCAATATGAGGGTGCCCGGTGACGCTCGGTCAGGTGGTCACGCCGGGCACCTCCCTCCACGTTGTAGCCAGCCCACCCAACCGCACATGCAACCACTTAGTCCTCACATCTCTCTCTCTCTCTCTCTCTCTCTCTCTCTCTAGACTACTACAGTGTGTGAGGTTAGAGAGGGATCAAAATGGGCCTCGGGTGGAAGATTGCGCATTGTATAGGCTCGACCTTCGGTCCAGCCGATCTGGATTGGGCCAAAACAGGACCGGATCAGAAAAAAAAATTGGCTCTGCTTTCACATATCAGACCGGCTGTAATGAATTCGAAAAAAAGACTGGCTGTAATTTTAATTATCGGGCCTAACTCTTATGGTCCGGTCCAGTCTGGTCCATGCGGCCCAAATATTCTGATCGTCTAAGGATGCTGGCGGGCCCGTTTTGTCCAGGTCTGCAGGGAACTCCTATATGGCGTGGTAAGCGCTAGGAAGAGAGGCAGCGATCCGCGGGAGCTCCTATATGGCATGGTACGCGCTAGGAAGAGAGGCAGCGTGTACCCTCCAGCCCCGCCCCCTTCGCCCTGTTGGGCCGGCCCATGCACAGGGCGGGACGTTCGTTGTGTTTTTCCTTCTTGGTTTTTGATTTTCCTTTTTTATCTTCTGGTTTTTATTATATGTTAAAATAATTCAGGATTACAAAAAGGTTTGAAAATATAAAAAAATGTGAATTGTCAAAAGCAGTTATTGAATAAAAAAATGTTCGCAATTTAAAAGAGAATTAACATTTTTTTTATTTTAATTCACTTTTATTTTGGTGAACAATTTCTTATGAGCATTTTTAATAATGATTCACAATTATTTGTATTCAATGAACATATTTTGAATTCGATGGACTTATTTTTTTCTTAATGAACAAAATTTGTATTCAAGAACATTTAAAAAAAGGATGAACAAAATTTGAATTTGATGTGCATTTCTAGAACTTGACGGCCAAAGTTTGTATTCAAGAACATTATTTTTTATAATATGATGAACACAACTTGAATTTGGTGAGTTTTTTAATCGATGAACAAAAATAGAATTTTATGAACATTTGTTAGTTCTACGAACATTTTTTAAATATGGTGAACAAAACATTGAATGTTCATGAAACTTGTTTATTTTACTACGAGATGTTTGCATGATTTGTTTTGAAATAGTATGAAATGTTTCATCGAAGTGTGCATACAAAAAGAATAACGTCAATTTTGGAGGCTGAGATATCGTAATTCTTTGCATGTCTCTTCGGCGGTCTCTTAAATTTTATAGAGCACGGTTCATATATCTTTTAGTAATTGCACACACAACGAGTCTAATAGAGTTTCTATAATCTAATACTATGCAGTGGCAGAGCTAGGCAACGTGTAGAAGCACTAGTAGAAAAAGGGGCAAATCTGAGACACATTACTGCCGGTTTGATTTTGAGCCGACACTAATGTGTCCATTAGTGCCGGTTCCAACGGCTAGCCGGCCGATCTCATTAGTACCAGTTCTTGGCTAACCTTTAGCTCTGGTTCGTGCCATGAACCGGTAATAAAGAGAGTGGTGGCAGGGTGTTGTCAGTCTGGGGCCCGTCCAGCACCTTTAGTACCGGTTCGTAGCACGAACCCGGTACTAAAATCGACGTCTATAAACCCTTCACTCCACCCGAGCCACTCTGTTCATCCCTTTTCCCTTCACATCCTCTGTTCTTCCCCTCTCTTCCTCGAGCTCCTCACAAATTTTGCCCAAAATTTGTCAAGATTTGAAGTCCCCCATCCATTCAAATGATCACAAAGGTTAGCAGCTTTGTCCTTTCAACTCTCATTGTTAGATTAGCTCTTGCAATGCTTTGTATAGTGATTAATTTGGGAGGAATTATAATTTGCTAGTATTTGATTTATATGCATTTCGTGTTTATGACAAATTAAGCCCATCAAGTTGACATAGATATTTTTATCTAGGAGGTATGTGAATCGGAAATTCCAACCGACCCTATTGTCGAGATGTTAAATTAGTTGAAAGAGAAAACGAGTATTTGAAAGAAAAATTGAAAAGAATTGAGGGGGAGAAGATGGAATTGGGGTTGCATGCTGCCGATGTCGTAGATGATCACAAGATCAAGATGGAGAAAATGAGGTTGAAGATTAGAAAGATTAGAAAATATGCCATTGATAGTGTGGCTTGGTATCATTATGCTGTTGGATCAATTGTTACCTTAGTTGCGATCTTGATCGCATTTGTTGTTGCATTTAAATTCTTAGCTAGAGAGTTATTTGTATGTTGCATTTAATTAAGTGTTGTATATGAAATTTATGTATGAACTTTATGTATGAACTTGTATTAATTTGGTCTATTCGGTGTTGTGTAATGAAGATGAGCCGACAATGGATGTATAATGACCGATGCTCTCCCGAGTTCATTAATGGCGTGCATACTTTTCTTCTTGCCGCTGAGGCAAACAAGCGGGTGGATGGTTTTATGCCTTGTCCATGTGCTGGCTGTAAGAATGGTCACAATTACTCTACGTCAAGAACCATTCACGTCCACCTATTTGAGTCTGGTTTCGTGCCCCACTATAATGTTTCGACCAAGCACGAAGAAAGAGGGGTTATGATGGAAGACAATGAAGAAGAAGAGGACGACGACGGCTATCCTGGCCATGGGTTCCCTGAATACGATGATACAACAATGGGGGACGAAGCTGAGCCGGCAATGCGGGAAGAAGGCGAAGAAGAGGCATCGGATGAGCCCGCAGATGATCTAGAGGTCGGGCCATTGCCGATGCAAAGAGAAACTACGCAAGTGATCTGGAGAGGACGAAGTTGCATCGCATGTTAGAGGATCACAAGAAATTGTTGTACCCAGATTGCGGCTGACAAAAAAAAGTTTGGCACCACACTTGAATTGCTGCAATGGAAGGCAGAGAATGGTGTATCTGACAATGGATTTGGAAAGTTGCTGGTAATGATAAAGAATATGCTTCCTAAGGACAACGATTTGCCCGAGAGTACGTATGAAGCAAAGAAGGTTGTCTGCCCTCTAGGGTTAGAGGTGCAGAAGATACATGCATGCCCTAATGACTGCATCCTCCACCGCGGTGAGTACGAAGGATTTGAGCGCTTGCCGGTATGCGGTGCATTGCGTTATAAGATCGTCGCGATGACCACTGGTGATGTCGAGCTGGCGCCCAGAAGAAGATTCCTGCCAAGGTGATGTGATATGCTCCTATAATACCCACGGTTGAAACGTTTGTTCCAAAACAAAAGAGCATGCGAAAGCGATGCGGTGCCACCGAAGACCGTAAGAAAGAAGGAAAGTTGAGAGTACCGGCCGGTTCGCGGTGGAGAAAAATCGAGAGAAAGTGGGAGGAGTTTGCAGGTGACCCAAGGAACGTATGGTTTGGTCTAAGCGCAGATGGCATTAATCCTTTTGGGAAGCGAGCAGCAACCATAGCACGTGGCACTGTGACTCTATGTTTGTATAACCTTCCTCCTTGGTTGTGCATGAAGCGGAAGTTCATTATGATGCGGTGCTCATCCAAGGCCCTAAGCAACCCGGCAACGACATTGATGTGTACCTAAGGCCATTAGTTGAAGAACTATTACAGCTGTGGAATGGAACAGGTATGCGTGCATGGGATGAGCAGCACAGACGGGAAGAATTTGACCTAAAGGCGTTGCTGTTCGTGACCATCAATGATTGGCCTGCTCTCGGTAACCTTTCGAGACAGACAAACAAGGGATATCGCGGATGCACGCACTGTTTGGATGATACCGACAATATATATTTGGATAGTTGTAGGAAGAATGTGTACCTGGGACATCGTCGATTTATTCCGACAAGGCATCCCGTAAGAAAGAAATCTATATTTTGGGACCTGCCATATTGGAAAGACCTTGAGGTCCGCTCCGCAATCGACGTGATGCACGTGACGAAGAATCTTTGCGTGACCCTTCTTGGCTTTTTGGGCGTGTATGGGAAGGCAAAAGATACCCCGGAAGGCAGGAGGGCCAACAACGTATGCACGGAAAAGACGGCATACATCGAGTCGGGCCAGCTTCGCTCTTACCAAAGAACGAAGGAAATCTTCTTGAATGCCTTTCGGCATGAAGGTACCGTCGGCTTCAAATGAATATAAAAGGAATAATAAATATGGTAGAGAAAAAGTTCCAGAACCTAAAGTCTCATGACTGCCACGTGATTATGACGCAACTCCTTTCGGTTGCATTGAGGGGGCTTCTACCGGAAAACGTTCGATTAGCCATTGTGAAGCTATGTGCATTCCTCAATGCAATCTCTCAGAAGGTAATGGATCCATAAATCATACCAAGGTTACATAATGATTTGGTGCAATGTCTTGTCAGTTCGAGTTGGTGTTCCCACCATCCTTCTTCAACATCATGGCGCACGTCCTAGTTCACCTTCTTGAAGAGATTAACGCTTTGGGTCCTGTATTTCTACAGAATATGTTCCCCTTTGAGAGGTTCATGGGAGTCTTGAAGAAATATGTTCATAACCGTGCTAGGCCGTAAGGGAAGCATCTCGAAGGGCCATGAAAATGAGGAGGTCATTGAGTTTTGTATTGACTTTATTCCTGACCTTAAGTCGATTGGTGTTCCTCAATCACGGCATAAGGGCAGGCCCGGATGGAAAAAGGCACGCTAGGAGGGGATCAAATAATATGTATGGACGGGCATTCTCTCACTGAAGCACACTACACAGTTCTACTGAGAATTCCGCCTTGGTGGCTCCGTACATGGAGGAACACAAGAATTTTCTACACTCCAAACACCGGGAGAAGTCGGCGATTGGATTACACGTGAACAAACGAGGACTTTTGCGGTTGGTTGTAGAAACGTGCCATACATGATGGAGATATTCAAGATGACCTGTACTGCTGTCCCGATTACCATCTTGAATATAATGACTTTTAAAGGGTACCAGATAAATGGGAATACATTTTACACGATCGCCCAAGATAAGAAGAGCACCAACCAAAACAGTGGTGTCCGCTTTGATGCAACAACCAACACGGGAAATGAAACATATTATGGTCACATAGTGGACATATGGGAACTTAACTATGGAGGTGATTTGAAGGTCCCTTTGTTTCGTGCAAATGGGTCAATATGACACGAGGCGGGGTAACAGAAGACCACTTGTCTGGAATGACAACAGTGGATCTCAACAATCTTGCATGATGCAGACGAACCATTCGTCCTAGCCAATGATGTGGCGCAGGTTTTTATGTGAAAGACATGTCTACCAGGCGAGAAAAAGAAAATATAAGGAAGCGAATGGATCATACGAAGAGCCAAAGCACCACATAGTTCTTTCGGGAAAAATAAACATCGTGGGAGTGGATGACAAGACAGACATATCGGGAAGATTATGAAAAGTTTGTGAAATTCCTCCATTCACAAAGTGAATATTGACCCGAGCATCCAGTTAAATGATGAAGATTTTCCATGGCTACAGCCGCAAAGGGACACACCTTGAAGAAAAAGTTTCACACCCAAAGATCTGGATGTGATCGGCTTCACTATCATCACTTTCTTCCGTGTTTCACACCCAGGAGGGAATCTCTCTGTAATAGTTAGGGTAGTTATGTGTTTTGGCATTTGAAACGTGAAGAAATTTTATGTGCAAACAAAAGTAGAGAGGGTTACGACAAAACTGGATGCACTTAAGTGTACAAAATGGACAATCTCTTTCAAGTATCGTGGATTTCCGGATTTAAAACTCAATTGTTACAAAGGCATTTCATTTTTAAATAACCTAGCATTACCAAATTGAACATAATGATAAAAACACACTAATATTAAACATAAGAAAAAGAATCACTGAAAAATCTTTTTTGAAGTTAAGTTATTCACAAACTAGTGATTCACACAAATTTCAAATAATTCAAAATTTAAACTATTCAAATTTGAAAACTACCGGCACTAACAGAGAAAGTTTGTAATTTTTGTACCTAAAGCAAAAAATATTCACAAATAAACTCTAAATACAGCAAAAAACGACTCAAAAATAAATAAAACAAAAATAAATAAAGCGAAAAAAATTAAGAGAATAAAAAAGCCCGCCTAATGGGCCAAAGCGGCCTGCATACGACTAGGAACCCAACCTTTTGTTGGGCCAGATGCAGGTCTTAAAAGGCCCAAGTGGGCCCACTAAGCAGAGAAGAGAAATGTAGGCCCAGAGGCCTGCTTAGGAGAGGAGCTCGAGAGAGCTACCGTGACCGGTGCTTATAAACCAAGGTCACGGTAGCCCCTTGGCTAGCAAGGTGGGACTAAACTTGCGCCGCTCGAGTCAATAAGATTTCTTTAGTACCGGGTGGTGGCTCCAACCGTACTAAAGGATGGGTCTTTAGTACCGCTTGGTGCCACGACCCGGCATTAAAGGGTGCGCTTCCACGCTTGGATCGTTAAAACAGACCTTTAGTACGGTTGGTGGCTCCAACCGTACTAAAGATCCATCCTATATATACACCAGTTGAAAAAAATCACTTTCCCTCTATTTCCTCCTCCAGGTCCTCCTCTGTCAGCCTGCCCCGATCGACGCCGTCGGCGACGCCGCCGCCGCCCTCGTCGCCGACCCCGACCGTGCCGCCTTCGTCGCCGCCCGTCGGCGTCGCCGCCGCCTGCCGTCCCGTCCCGTCGCTCCCGCCGCTTGCCCGTCGTCGCCGCCCGCCCGTCGTCGCCGCCCGTCTGCCGCCGTCGCCGCTGCCCGTCCTTCGCCCGTCGTCGCCGCCCGTCAGATACGCCCGTCGTCGCCTCGCCGGTGAGCTCACCCCGGCCGCCATGTCCAGTTGTCCACACACACACACACACTACACACACACACACACACTACACACACACACCTGATACAAGAATATTTAGTTATAGAAATATTTATAGAAATGTTAGCAATTTTTCTGTTTATTAGTAATATAAATATTAGAAATCTTAGTTCTATAAAAATGTTATAAATGTTTTCTGTTTTTCAGTTATAGAAATATTTATAGAAATGTTAGAAATTTTTCTGTTTTTTAGTAATATAAATAGTAGAAATGTGAGTTATATAGAAATGTTATAAATGTTTTCTGTTTTTTAGTTATAGAAATATTTATATAAATGTTAGCAATTTTTCTATTTTTTAGTGATATAAATATTAGAAATGTTAGTTATATAGAAATGTTATAAATGTTTTCTGTTTTTTAGTTATAGAAATGTTAGCAATTTTTTTTAGTTATATAAATATTAGAATTGTTATAGAAATGTTAGATATATAATCAGGAAATTTTAGAGGGCTATGCTCGTGTCATGGTTGATGAAGTGGTGGACCCATATTCGGGGCTACAGCTTGAGATTCCTGGAGGTGAAAACAAGCGCACACTGGGAGAGGCCATACATCGTATCATCCTATGGAGAAAGGATTGCATCATCTTTCGAAGTCCACCGACACCGCGGTCCTGCCGACTCCGCCACCGAGTCGCAGACTCCCGCTCCTCCAAGTCCACGGCGTGAGCCGACTCCTCCTCGAAGTCCGCCACCTCCTCCAAGTCCCCGAACGCGTGAGCTGACTCCTCCGGTTTCAAGTCCGGCACAGCGTCATGCCACTTCTCCGGTTTCAAGTCCGGCATCGTGTGAGGCCACACCTCCTTCTTCAAGTACGGCACATCGTCAGGCCACTTCTCCTGGTCCAACTCAGCCACGTCAGCTGTCTCCGCATTCTCAAGAATCGCAGAAGAGACATGCCGCAGCTATGGTGCGTGGCGGCACGAAGTCGAGGTAGTTCAGGAAATGCACAAAGGAGACAAGCGATATAAATATGGTCCAAGCCTCGCTCCTCTTCCTCAGAGGCCTTACGACATGACTAAGGAGCAAAACGCAGCCATAGTGCAGGCCCAAGTGGACGCCCATTTTTGACCGAAACAGGCACCGCCGCCAAAGGAGAAAGTGCCTGAGAAAGTAATTGACCACTTCAATCATATAGCTAGAGAACCAGCTCCCAGGCCTGTTGACTCGGACTATGAGCGCCAAATCAGGAAACTACATCGAGAACGGCTAAAGAAGGAAGCGAGCTCGAGCTCGAGCCAACAAGCAGCGGGCAAAAAATGCGGGAAAACCGTTCCCCAGCTGGGAGAACAGGCGGCGCAATCGATCCCCCCGCTTGTTGTGCCAACAACACATGAGAGGAGGCCAGCATACCAATATTATTGTGGGCAAACCGTTAAAGTTCCCCAGCTAAGCGATGTGGTAATAACAGAGGAGCATATAATGCAGGCTGAAATGCTCAAGATCTCTGTTGGACAACTCTCTCGAAATTGAGCCCATGTCTCCGCTTAGAGAGGAGGAAATAAAATGGAAATATGCCCGGGCAAACCTTTGGTCGAGCTGCATAAGAGGTCAAGAACCTCCCAACGAGAATGTATGAATTGCATCGGGGTACATGAACATTACCAAGATTTTCCAATCGAGAGTCCCTCATGGTGAATGTCAAGAGGAGCATTACTACCATGAGAAAGCTACATGCATTGAGTATTCAGAACTATGTCAGTTATACAATCAAGATGCACTCGACAAATCTCTCGTCAGTTGCTATTGTTTGTAAGTGATTTCTTTCTGTAATTTTTGATCAATCATTACATGTAATTATCCTCACTATATATTCTTTTCTGTGGTATTATATGCAGGATGAAGATGTATGAAATGAAAAAATCTGGACGCTATGGCATTGGGTTCATTGACCCAAATACCATTAATGAGTACACATGGAATCTTGCAACTTCTAATGCAGGTGTAGAGGAAAGCATGCTAGAGTTCTTGAAGTGCCTCAATACCAATGAAGATATACTACTTCCTTACAACTTCTCGTGAGTTAATACAAATTCTGTTTTTGCTTACTAGCTAGCTAGATGTTAATAACTAAGTGTATACGGTTTACGATATATAGTTAATTAATTTTATGCACATGCCCGCTTAATTAAGACATGCAAACGTGTGTGCATGCAGTTTCCACTAGATCTTGTTAGTCATTAAAGTTGACAAAGCAACAGCCGAAGTACTCGAATCGCTACTTAAAGAAGATAAAGACTACACCATCATGAAGGGGATAGTCAACAGGTAATTTCAATCATTATTAACTATATCTCGGCCTATTATTAGTTCGTCATTTCCTGATATGAACTATTTAATAACTCCTTTATTATTTTCTTTGCCGGCGGGCAGGGCTTGGGCAAAGTTCATCAAGGTGACTCCGGGCAATTGGCCAAAAAAGTTGTTTTGGCATCGACCAAGGGTAAGTAATTAAGTAGTACTACCTAGCTAGCCATCTCTTTAATTCTTGTTTCAATACCAGTAATTAATTATCATGCTTGATTAATCATTATTTGATTCAATTCCATTCTCGTAAAGGCCCTGAAGCAGGCGCCGGGGAATGATCTTTGTGCATTCTACGTTTGCGAGAACATTCGCATGATGGCGTCCGAAAGGAGCAGATCTCAAAGACAGGAATGGGTATGTTGTCAGAACTCTATTCACACCATTATCGATATCTTGTAACACAACTAATACACATGCATATTGATCTCCTTCTTAACAGTTCGAGAGAGGTGCGGGATAAGCTCCCTACCCGAGGAGCATACTAGCACTTCAAGAGGAAATAGCGGATTTTTGCTCGACCAGGTCATAGATCCCAAAGGAGAATACTATTACCGCTACCGCCCCATGAACCACTTGTCATCGTGCATGCTCCAAGGCACCAAGGCAACATGTAGGAGAAATTGTATATGTATACATGTGTATGTGTGAATAGTTAATGGTGTTGGCTGTGAGACATTCGATGATATATATATATATATACATATATATATATATATATATATATATATATATATATATATATATATATATATATATATACTGATTCTACGTACGAGAAAATCTATTTATATATATGCATAACGTGTACAATTTGTAGTATCGTCAAATACCAGCAAACCAAAAAGAATTAAATGGAAAATAAAGGCAAATTGAAAACACAAAATTAAAGAAAAAATTAAAAAAACACCCAAACATTTAATACCGGTTGGTGTTACCAACCGGTACTAATGTCCTACACGCACCCGGGCCTGGCTCGTGCCATGTGCTGGCTCTTTAGCGCCGGTTCGTGACGAACCGGTACTAAAGGGGGGACCTTTAGTCCCCACTCTTTAATGCCGGTTGGCGAACCGGCACTAAAGGCCGTTACGAACCGGCACTAAAGGCCGGTTCTGCAATAGTGAAGCTAAAAAAATTGAAATATAAACAACCCCCCAAAAATTTCCTTTAAGTTTTGTAGTAAGGCTGGGGCCCCATAGCCCCTGCAGGGCTCAACTATGCACCGCCGTTGCTACTACCCCCTTCGTCCGAAAAAGCTTGCCTTTGAAATGGATGTATCTAGCACCAAGTTAGTGCTAGATACATCCATTTGAAAGACAAGTTTGGGACAAGATTTTTCAGACAGTGGGAGTATGTATCATGGTCGGATGGCCCCGCCGTGGTTCCATGCCTACACGTCCATGCGGATAGCCAGAGGTTGCAGCAGTGCCTTTGGAAACTCTTCTGAAAACCAGCGCTGACGTCACTCTATTACTTGCATGTCTTGTAGATTTCATATAGTTGACCTACAAGATAGCTATTGTATTTACTGGGCATGGTTAGGGATGAAAACGGAGCGAAAAATGGACGGAACTGAGTGCTATCACATTTGTTTTCATATATTTTTACAGAACCGGAAACGAATACAGAAACCTCAGAAGTGAATATTGAAACAGATACTACTAGAAACAGACACGGAGCGAATACAAAGTGGACACGGAAACAGAAGTGGGCATTGAACGGAATTTAAAACGCCCTTGAATCATAGAGAAATGAATTGTTAACATAATAACATGGCTACAAAATAATACCATTATGTTAGCAACTTAGCATAGTATTGTAGTAGGTTAAGCTGAGTGCATATGTGGCAGCAGAAGTTGGGCCTCAAATGATCCATTCTAGTTATTGTTTCATTGTGTGTTGTTTGGTAGTTGGGCTAAGCAGACATAGGCCTATTGTGAAAACAGAAATTTCATATTCACGGAAATGGAAAGTTTCATTTCCATGCTTGTTCCACCGGAAAACACCGTTTCTCTTTCGTTTCGTTTCCGCATAAAAACAATTCATTTTCACTTCCCTTTTGCAAATTTTCGTTTCCGTTTTCATATTTTCTTTACATTTCTATTTTTCCTCCAGAAAAACGGAAAGTTTCCACTCCATTTTCATCCCTAGGCATGGTTATATTTTCTTCTTATGTCTCTGGTTCCCACTTCTTTGTGCATCTCTTTCGTTCTTCTCTGGTCATGCGAGTGAATCTATGGATCTCATACGGTGTTCTTGTGTGAATATACTAATACATATGGGACAACACATTATTCACACAAGTGAAGGTTGTTGAGTTATTTATTGGTTGGTGGCTGACCGGTTGTTTTTGTTTCGGCAGTATTCCTTATTGGTCAAAAACGAGTGTAGTTTCGTTTGTCTTTGTTTTGTTTCCCCTTATTCTGTGTGGCGTACATATATTATTTTAGAGTTGTCCATACTAGCATATCAAAACGTTGTTTAGAACCGATTGTCAAAACTTGTTGTCTTTCATCAAAACGATAAAATCTAACAATAAGAGAGTAACGTTGTTGCATCAATGATTATCTGGTGAAATTTTACTTGTATGAACAAAGCAAGGCAATTCCTTGCATGAGACGATAAGGTACATGAATTCCACTAATTTCTTCGTTAAATAATATACTAAAATTTTATTGTATCATCCAACACATTTTTTTTATATTCTTGGAAGATAGAATATTTGCCGACTCGTCGAAGCCTAGCTTTATCATAGTCAAACCTTAACTAATAATATTCTCATGCTGATCAAGCCATAGCTCGTGGTAGTGGCCAACACATTAGACAATATCATATAGCCAAAATATAAATTCTAGCTAGTTGAGAAGGAACAAGTTTTCTCACATAAACTATTTCAAAACTTCTCTCGGTTCCAAGCGATTCGAAGTTGCTAATTTTAAGTTGTTGAACTAAAGCATCTCAGGCACTAAAATTCAGCCATGAGTGAATGAAGAGCCACCACACTGGACTTGGCATTCTCACAAAGGCGCAGAAGGCCGAAGGTTGAGGCAGGAACTTTCGTCATAGCCATGTCATGAGCACTAGGGAACCGCATTAGCCCATCAACAAAGGGATTACACACATCTTGATGCAACAGAACCAACATTCGTAGAGTCACCACCACGGGCGGCATCCATCCAATTACCAAGTTCTCGAGTGAAGTGGGAGATGATGACGCTTGGGCACAAGAACTCAGTGACATGCATGCTCATAGTCGAGGAGCTATGAAACGCGACCGTGCACCCCCAGAATGCCACTGGCAGAGGAAATATCTCGGAGGATCGGGCCGAGGCATCTCTCGAGATTGACGGTCCATTTGCAATTCGATGCATGTGCCTTGCAACCTATGGAAAACTTACAAGATTGAGTGGCTAATTACTCAATGTTGCTCATGTTCTGATGTCTCCCATTCCCGTTTGCATAACTTATTTTTCCCACCTTCCCTTTGTTCATGTGTGGTCATTGCTTGTACGAATGAAAGAACTGGGCTTGCTATCTACTTTGGCGAAGTTGGGACGGTATATGTATAAGGGAGAGGTCGGAGGCCATCATTCACACAAGTGTGACATGTTGGTTGAATATTCATTGTCTATCCGTGATGAAATCAATGACCATGGGTGTTGGGTTGGCATACGTATAAGGAAAAATTGCACTGCATACGCCCCATATGACCATGAGTACTGTAAACAAAGTGAATGAAACAATATGGGGAAAGCAGCCCATATGACCCAGCTATCATGGAGAGGAGAGCAGGACATTGAACTGTGCAGCCATGGCTCCTTGACAGTGCCAAACTACTATACCATTAGCTCAATAATTCCGTGCGTGTGTACTGGTGACCACGGAGCAGAAGCTCCGCTCCAGTGCCCTGCCCGATCCAACCAAGGACACCTAGCTGTGAAAGCCTAGTGCGCTACGGAACAAAATCGCGACGCCCATCGACCATCATTGCGCCGATGCTGCACAGACCACGCCCACCTGCTCAGGCGACCCGTGATTGATGCCCATGGCCAATCCACCACAATCTTGTGTGACCCACGCGGTAGCCTGGTGGAGGTTGCAACTGTCTCGCGGTTTCGGGACTTCGCGCACATTTTACCCCATTCCTCTGCCGCTCGGGACGTTCGTGTTCACACGTGATCGTCGCTTTATGTGTTGAGCGACCGAGCGGAGTTTTTTTCTTTGGCGAAGTGGGCCCTAGACTTATATATTGAAATTAGAGTTGTGGCGCAACTTGCGAAAATTCTCAACGGAGCTTGGCCTCTATGGAGGCCGAATTTGACACGATCAAAATTTAAATTTGCACATTTCAAAAATATTTGAGAAAAAATACGCATACACTTAGCATAATGCACATGTGTGTAAATTTTCAGGACGAAATATGTTAAAATGAGTGCTACGCACAAAAGACAAATCTGAGGCTTTTTATTAGATGCACATTCATCCTCAAAGTCCAGGAATTTGTTTTCTTTTTGCAAAAATCGCATTTCAAGGAATTTCATCTTGAAATCTTACACACATGTGCATCACATCCTTGTTTTTGATTTTTCGGACATTTAGAGGTTGGAATTTCAAATTTTTACAAAAATTCTGCCTCTATGGAGGCCCAGCTCCATAACGCCCTAGTCAACAACTTGCCCCTAGAAAGAAGGGACAAGCGTACTACATAGTACTCTCCTTAGCTACTTCGTTTCGCGGTACTAACATACGATATATATCATTTATAGTTTTCAAATAACATCTAAAATAAGTTTTTTTCTAAATAATTGAGTGTAGAAATTATTTAACAAGTTTTAAAATAACTTATAAATATTTAATAAATCAAAAAATATTCATGAATGTATAAAGTGCTCAAATAATTTGAAAATGTCTGTGAATTTTAAAATATTCATGATTTTGAGAAATATTCATGGAAAATTCATGAAATTAAATTTTTTAAAATGTTCTTGGATTAAAAAAATCGTGGATAATTTTTTAAAAATTTCCAAAAGAATCATGAATTTTAAATATTCAGGAGAAAAATGTCTATGTATTTTAAAAATGTTCAATTTATTAGAAAGATTCATTAATTCATAAAAAATCGAATTCAAAATCATCAATTCAAAAACTATTCACAAATTTTGAAATGTTATTGCATTCAAAATATTTGCAAAAATATCATGAATTTGAAAAATAGTTGTGAATTTGAATAATTTTCATGAAGTTAAAAATTTACATGAACTTACAAATATTTGTGAATTCAAAAATAAAAAAATAAACAAAACCAAAAAAATAAAAAGCAGTTGAGAAAACATGTAAACTTGGTGAAAGCCAGTCAGTTACTAATAAACTAGGGTAGGCTAAACTTGAAACCCATATGATCTCAAAATCTAGTCACAGTTCTTACAAGTGGATAGCTAACTTCCATGCACCCTGCCCATGGTTAGTTCTTTGGTGATATTGTAGTCATTCAAGGGCTCTCCTCAAGAACTCCTCCCTTGTCAAGTTTGGTCTACCCCAAACTCTGTTAACGTTACCAACACGTGCTATCCTTCCACTGTGCACTGACACTTATCGATGCCTGCGTTGTATATGCCCAAACCATCTCTAACAATAATGTTGGACAAGTCTCTCTTCAATTGGTGCTACTCCAACTATGTCACATATGTCATCATTTCGAACACGGTCCTTTCTAGTGTGTTCACATATCCATCTCAGTATGCACGTCTTTGGTACCCCTAGATGTTGGACATGTCACCGTTTAGTTAGCCAACTTTATTCGTCGTACAACATGCACAGGTCGAATCGCTGTCTTTAGAATTTCCCTTTTAGCTTTTTTGCATGTCTCTTGACATAGAGGATGCGAGAAGCTTGACACCAGCCAGTTCATCCATCCGGCTTTGATTCGATGGCTCACATAGTCATCGATATCACTATTGTTCTGCAGGATTGACCCTAACTATCTAAAGGTCTCCTTTTGGGGCACCACCTGTCCATCAAAGCTAACCTCCTCCTTTTGCCGAGTAGTACCGGAATAACCCCTAATGTACTCAATTTTAGTTCTACAAATCCTAAAATCTTTCGATTCCAATGTCTATCTTCACAACTCTAACTTTCTATTAACCCTCATTCAACTATCATTGACCAGCACCACATCGTCCGTAAGGAGCTTATCGAATGGGATATCTCCTTGTATATCTATTATAACATCATTCATTAACAAAGCATAAAAAAAATTAGCTGTAATGGCCTCTAAGTGTGACACTAAGCAATTTCCTGTTGACTCTGCAGATGTCTTTGGAGCGTAGTATTTTTTTGCATGACAAGATTAGAAGAGGATGGTGGATGTCCATTATTATTTATTCGCAATCTTCTATTTGGCCTCCAAAATTGGGCAGCGATAACGTAATAAAACTCGCAACCTTTCCTTGATCTTCCTTTTGCAATTAGCAAGTGTGTCAAGCTTAGTCATAAAACCAGGGAATCATATGGGGTAAACAAAATAGTCCAAGGAGTCTTTTATTTTGAAATGCCCGTGTTAGATGATGATCTACCGGAACACATTTTATTGGGGGTTTAAACAATTTATGAGATGGCAAATATGTATTTAATTTCTAGATATTTTGTGAAAAGTTGGATGCATCGCCAATTTTCGTATCCCCGGAGCCTAAGTGGTGATGTTAATTGAATTTCATTTTCCAGAAATTAAAAGTTAGTAAGAAAAAACATGTTCTCATTAGGTTATACACATACATGGTTCATGCCTTTTACTAGTACACCATGGAATACAAACTGCTACGGGAATCTCGGAATGACCACTGGCTGGGATATAAGGAGCAGCTGAGATTGGGCTCCGGGACATTTTTTATTTTCTTTATCTCTGCTTTTACTCTATGTATTTGTTGTAATGCATCTTGGGATAACATACTTCTAATTGTAACTTTGCATTGAGCTATGCAAAAGTTATACTCATAGAATTATATATTGTCTTGAACATGTAAGCACGTAACGGGTTTTAGACGTATTACTCTGTTAGGCCTTTAGTTTACTGTTTTACGAAGGGATAATTTGGTTAGGTGATTTATTTTTGTTTATGCATTTAATGTTGACTGCTCTAAAAAAATATGTCTAGCACACATAATAACAGAAAACACAAGGTGCGTAGATTCAAAAGATTCAAATAGTACCCTTGCAAAAAAAAGATTAATGCCATAAATGAGTGAAAACTAGTTTGTAAAAAGTAAAAACGTATACTGCCAATAAAAAAATATGATATGAAATACAACAATGGGCACATAACTGAATTCTCCACCAACTTCCACTTGTGCAAGTAATGCTTTCTTATATATCTAAGTCTGCATCCGCATGAGCAAAAACATTGTTCAGCAACTCATCCACTCACTTTGGTATTTCTTCTCCATTTATTTGACACGTTAGGATACGAATAGGTGAGAGCGCACACGACGAGAGAGAACAATCAAATAGATACAGGACCTGTTTGTTTCAGCCTTGGGGCAGTTTATGGACTCGAAAAGCTGAAACAAGTAGTTATTTTAGAAGAGCTGTGGAAGCACAACCCAAAACTATTTCAGGCTATTTTCAATGTAACAACCCAAAGCATGTCTCGGTGTACTTCACAGCCAAAGCCATGTCCTAGCCCCTCTGACTTTGGTGTTTCGTCATAATTATGTCATAAATGCCACCGCAGGCACGACCTATTTCCCCCTTCGCCCCCCTCCTGAAACATATGATTTTCACTAGCTCAAAATTATTTCCACAATTACATTGCCAAATAACTAATCTTCACTACAGTTGTTTCCTCAGCACAACAAGTGCAGAGCTGAATCTATCGAAAAATGAAACCCAAACAAATAGCATATAGGAATGAGAGATATCAGGAGCGAAACAATATTTATCCAGTGAGTCCATCGGCCTGTAGTAAAAGGTAAGATTTTCATGTGGTATCTTCGGAGAGGGGTTGTGCTAACTAAAGACAACCTCGCTCGATGCAACTGGAAAGGAAGCAAGAAGTGTAGTTTTTGTACTCATGACGAGACAATCAAACATCTATTCTTTCGATGCAAGTTTGCGCGTTCTACATGGTCAGTCATCCAAATGGAGTCAAATTTATATCCACCGACAATGTTACCAATATATATGGCCACACGCTTGACGGAATACCAAATTCTTTGAGTAGACTAATACTGGTGGGAGCATCTTCCTTACTATGGTCGCTTTGACTATGTAGAAATGATTGTGTTTTTAGTGGCAAAATCTGCCTCAATGCGGGTGGGAGAATCTGCCTTATTCACCGTAGTACGCACTGGCTTCGTACGTGGTCTACTCTACACCGAACGGAGTACCAATTGTTGTTAAGGACGGTGTGTATGCGGTTGGAGCGGGTGGCCAGGAAGATTTTTACCCCACATGGGTGTCAGCGCATAATCTCCGAATCGGTCCACCTTGACAACACAACTATGAATGGGTGGCTACTGAGTACATGTTACCATAACTATGAATGTGACACATTTGCCAAGGAGTTTAGTGTGAGTTTGGACATGTAGCGGTATGTAGTTTACACACCACATCAAGGCTTATCTACCGAGCCAATAATTTCCATAGATATGCAGAGAACAAAAGCCTATCCATACAATCAAGGGGGAATGGATGTGTTGTCTCGCACATGAACACGAACATATGTCATAGCTTACAAATAAAAAAAAGGGGAAGAATTTGGTTACAATGTGAACATAAGTCAACGAGGAGCCACCTGTGAGGCTGCCGCCATCACAAAACTATATTTGACTTCTATATGTAAGCAATTACTGTTTGTTAGATGTTTTATTCTATTATTAGGCATTAAGGTTGCCATTTTGATGTAAAGATAACCAAGTAAGATGATTTCCCCTGAAAAAACAAGTAAGATGATTTTTTATTCTTGATTGGAAGTATAATGAATAATATTCATTGCTCTAAACATTGCATATATTTGGCACACACAATAACGGAAAACAAAATGTGTAATCCGAGTTGAAAGATTCAAATAGTACCGTTACAAAAAAAATCAATTTGTAAGCAAACCATAACCAGTCTGTAGAAGTACACAGGTATTCTACCAATGAAATGTAGTGTGAAATAAAATAGTGAAAAAAAATAAGTAAATTCCTCACCAACCTTTACTTGCATGAGTAATAGTTTTTTCTCCATATATGCAAGCCTACATCTGCATGAGCACATAGCAAGGTTCAGTAATTCATGCACACACATTGATATTTTCTCCCCCATTCATTTGCCGTGTTAAGGAAGGAATAAGTGCAAGCATGCACAAAGAGAAAATGATGAGAGAAGAACCAAAAACACGCAACATTTAGGAATAAGAGTCATCAGGATAGAAGGAATATTTTAGGGCCTCAACATGACGACCAGCTTGCAGATATCCTAACCAGATCTTTGGGATGACAGAAATTCATGAAGATGTGGCAAAGGATAGAAGGAATATTTTAGGGCCTCAACTTGACAAATAGCTTGCAGATATCCTAACCAGATCTTTGGGACGACAGAAATTCATGAAGATGCGGCAAAGGATCGGTGTCCAAGCTGTGACGTAAGGACATCATGTTTATGGAGGTGATTGTTGGAAGGGAAACGTTTCCAGCCGGAGCACCGGCTGAAATGTTCCCCCGGACGTGCGAGACACGTTGGATCATGGGCATCGAACGCTCCTCCCCCTCGCCCACGATCTGAGAAACAACTTCGCATGCGTGCTAGTCTGGTGGGTCCCAGCCACCGATTCCCTCTCTCCGTTATCTCTATTCTCAGTGGCCCCGCCTTATCCGTTCATCCCCTCTCCTAGGTGGACGCAATGGTCGTGCGGCACCTTCCTCTGGTCACGGTCATGGCGCTCCTCCGCTGCCCGACCATGCTATATCCGCACACCGCCCGTGTGTAGGAGATATGCCCTAGAGGCAATAATAAATGATATTATTTATCTCCAAGTTCATAATTATGTTTATGTTCCATGCTATAACTGCAATGATTCTCGAGTCTGCAATATCCACGAGGCTCAGAGGGAAACTCATGTGCACGTGTGGTATACTAAACGGTAAAATGTATTCCTAGTCTTGCCTCTAAGACTGGCTCATGTATTGCATGATGATCTTGTTTTCCTGATCATGGGCATGTCTATGCTGTCAATTTTGAGGGCACGATGTTGGTAGAAACACTTGTGTTGAATCGACCCAAATAGATGTTATGCTATGAGATTCATTCGTCACAAGTTTATGGTTAATAACACAGAGATGGTTAATGTTTGCATAATTCCTTAGACCATGAGAGTATCGAAGTTTCTTCATACTTGCTTCATGAACTTTGGGGTTTGTTAAACGTCATCCGTAAATGGGTAGCTATTACGGCGGCTTACGGGTTCATGGAAAAATGTGTCAAGTAACTTGATAGCTCAAGATTGGGATTTTCTCCTCCGACGATGGAGAGATATTCTTGGGCCCTCTCGGTGTTATGGTATTCATCATCGTCTGGCCAGACACAGTGTGATTTGATCGCTGGGATGCCGGAACACGGAAACGAGAAAAGAGAACAAAACCGGTTACGAGGTAACTTGCATGGTGGGAAAATTGTTCGTCCATGGGGATGCAATAAATCTCACCTCGGGTGTTTGCAACAGGAATAGCTCACTGCAACTGGAGGTTCACTCGAATATTTATTCATGTGGGTATACGGTCAATATGGGTGTCCACGGCTCCGATGTTGATCATTGATCGGAAGGGGTTCCGGGTCATGTCCATACTTCACCGAACCTGTAGGGTCACACACTTAAGGGTCATCTATCTGCTGAATACTAGACAGGGAGTCTGAGAGAAAATCACCAAAAAAGTTTCGGACATCGAAAATGTTTCGGACAGCGGAGAAGTTCCGTAGAGAGAGCTCATCGGATGAGTTTCGGTGAAACCGAAAAGTTTTTTCAGGATATACTATTAAGTCAAATTGGTTTCGGCACATGCCTGATAATTCTTGGAGGGTGCCAGAGTCATTCTGGAAACTTTCTGGAATTTTCCGGGATAAAAGCTGGAATTGCTCCGGAGCTGCCGGAAACACTTCAGATGCTTTTCACAGATAAAAATCACTAATCCGGAATTGTTTCGAAATGCGTTGAAAATTATTTTAGTGGGTACTGGAAATGTCCTAAGCCCACATAAATATTTTTCAGTTTCGAACGGACGCTGAAAATATAAATGCGTGAATAGTGAAAGTGCTTTTTGGGATATTTATGGAAAGCCACCTTTTGGGGCTTTTCCCAAAAGGCTTCTAGAAGGACTTGGGGATCAAGGAACCCCCTTTGGGCACCCCCATGAAGGTGGGACGTTGGAGGGTGCATCTCCTCCATGGAGCTCCACTTGTCATCCATTTATGCCCTTTATGCCCTTTTATATATGTGTGACATAAACTGTGGGCATTTTGGGTTTTTCATGTTTCCCCCTACCCCTTGGGTTTTCCTATAAATAGAGGTGGAGAGGCATTGTCCACACTCACTCTTTCTCATATACAAGTGCCATTGCAATGATCTGGCTTCTCTCTCCCTCGCGAAATAGTTTCGTAGAGCCGAAAGGTTGTTTGGGTTCCGGTGGGAACTAGTTCTGGACGGCGAAGCCCTGCCGGATAGATGACACCGTATGTGTGCAACTCTGTAGAGAGATCGTAGTTTCGGTCTTAGTTCAAGAGTGCCTCTCGAAGGGCTATCCGTGTGACCGTCCGAGTTTCAAAGGTCCTCCCGAAGGACTGTCCGAGTGACCGTCCAAGTTTCGAAGGTCCTCCCGAAGGGCTGTCTGCGACACCGTCTGTGGGACTGTCGACCACCTCCCAAAGGGCTATCTGAGGGGCATATGAGGGTATACATCACTACTAGGAAAAACCTTACGAGTAGCGTGGTTTTTGGACTACCAGTAGCGTAACTGCTATGACGCTACAGCTATTTTTTAGCAGTAGCGTGTGTTTTACCCCACGCTACTGCTAAACAGACATACAAGTAGCGCTGGTACCCCATGCTACTAGTAAAGGAATAGCAGTAGCGCTTCTATGATACGCCCACGTTAGTAGTAACAAATTAGGATTTAAAAAACAAAAGTCTACCTATTTCAGTCTAGACATGCATTTCACAATACGTACATGTTATGCATATAGTCAATCATCAATCATACATATCTGATGTAGATATTTAACACACGCGCACGCACGCACACACGCACGCGCGCGCGCACACACACAATATATGCCACTCGTCTACGTCGTCGGCGTCGGCGCCTCCACAAGGCCGTGTTGATGTCGTCGTCATCGTCGCCGCCGCCGCAGGACCATGACGATGTCGTCGTCTTCGTCGCCGCCGTAGCCTTGTGTCGATGTCGTCGTCGTCATCATCGCCGCAGCCCCATGTCGATATCGTCTTCGTCGCCGCCGTAGCTTCATGTCCATGTGTTCCCTACTAGGAACTCACAAATCCTGGAATTAAACAATGAACCAAGACCACTACTAGGAACTCGAAAGAACCTGGAGCATTAGTACAGTATAACAGTAACCTATAGAGCACTAATTAACAATAGCATAGTATGTAGTAGCCATGCCCGCGCGGCGACATGCCGCGCCCCTTCGATACATTATGTGTACATATGCTATTTTTATATGGTGACGAAAAATAAATTTTTATGAGCATAATTTTGTGGTCATAACTTTGTAGAAAAAAAGCAAGGCATGATTAGAAACAAATTGAAAAGAATATATTTATCATCACCATGAGTGCTACATCTTGCAAGATGAAAAGTACACATTACTATTTCTGTCAAGCAAGACTGACGCATTATATTCATTTGTAGTTAAATCATTCTACTGAAGTCTCCCACGGGGTTGGTACATGCGATGGAATGATGCATGGTCTTTGCAAATTGTTACATGCGACCTACACATGGCTTAGCATGATACAAAGCTTTTGCAAATTGTCACATCCAACATGTATGACTTAGAACTGTTGTAAGAAATGATTGGATTATCAGTTTATGGACGCAGAGGGTACATACACCATGGTATTCTGTCGGTGAATTATCACATATCTTTGCCAGGATCTGTCTTGCAAATTCATTTTTGCTCTAGCGCTTGCTTTCTATGACGTGGTTTGTACATCACAACAACAATGAAAACCTACTCCGAATCTCTAAACCATGAAATCAACCAGCCCAACTGTAATGAACGAGCAAAGCGATCAGTAGAGAAACAACCTAATCGACTCTTTCTACATTCAAAGGGAAAACTAAATCTAAATGACTGGAAGTGTATAATTCTGGTAATTAGAACAAAAGGCAACCTTCTCAAGCTTTTCCTTATATTGAACTTAACGCACAAGTTTCTCCCAAACAATGCTATCCTGCAGCATATTTGATATTACTCCTTCAAAACACTATGTGATCAGCTTACAGTCCTTACTGAATCTATTAGATTGCCGGAGACCGGAGCATGTTCCTTTTCTTGCCCAGCCTAGATAATTTGATCTTGGAATCCTGTTTAAAAGCAGGAATCATACTTAAGCTTCTCAAGGTGAATAAAAACAATAATCAAGCTGAAGAAGGAATGAAACAACACTTATGTACCACAAGTACAATAACTGGAGACTAAGTTGTTGTTTAACATTGGAAAAAAGTGAGAAAATATCTGTCAAAAAACAACCCACAACTTAATAAGAAGTGAAGTATGTCTCTAGAAAGAGTCCATACCACCACACTTACAGGCCTCTGTTCTTCATTCTGCATAGAGAAGTCACAAACATGCAATTGATTATCATATTAACGTGTAACTGCAATATGTTGAGACAACCTGATACAACAAACTCATATACTTGGTAATAATAAAAATTTATAAAAACATGACAGAGCACAATTTAGTACAGGCAGCACCACCTGTATTTAGTACAGGTAGCTTGCCTGCTAATTTACCCTACAAATGCACTGAACTTTGATTCTGTGGAATTGTCTTCTTCTCTAATTACCAAAACTGTTGGTCAACTGCTATTAAATGGTCAATAATATCGTATGGCTGGATGAGACATCTCTCACCTAAGATAGACTCATTTGTGAGATACTCCTGAGAACCTGAGTGAACAGAGCTACAGGCTTTGATCTTGGATTTGGAGTCCAAGTATATTGATTAAGAACGTGAATAAGGCTCAGTGGTTGTTGCTTGTAATGCTATACAGATAGAGGACCATCCAAAAAGACTAAGCTATCAAAATGTTCCATTGCTGGCCTTAACTTCACTACCAGTTGTTGAAATAATAAAAATGTAACCATAGAAACAAAGTTTGATGGATAAAACTGTAGGACTGCAGCATTGTAGTTGGTATTATTTTTTTGCAGTAAGGCCTTACTGGGAAGCTGAATTGCATAACATCCTTTCTGTGGATTGATATATTGTAGACCAAAATACATTTTCCGTTAGAAATAATGCTATATGAGAAGATACAATTTTATACCTGAACTATCAGCGACATGATCCTTCCTCCCCAGCCACAGAGTAGTAGATGGACCGGAACGGACTGCTCCAAGCTATCAGCGACACGAGAATCACAATCACGCGGACTGCTGCAACATATGCGTCAATAGAAAATTTTATACCTGAACTAAACTCAACTTGAGCAACACTACAATGAACGAAAACTGAACTTGACATTACTGAACTAATTGTGCATCTATCTGCTAACATCTAATTTGTTTGTCATACACTAGTACTACACTGATATCCCAAAGCCTACACTAGTACTACACTAACTAAAACTGAACTTGGCTGTTGCACTTACGGAAATTCAGAAGACGCACTTGGCATAGCTAGCCGCATTACTGAAAATTCAGAAACGAGCAGCTGCAGCAGCGTCCGAGAGCAATTGGCCGTCAGCCAGCCACCAGAATCCACCGACGGCAGCGCCTCACCGCGACTCCGGCCGGCCACGAATAATGAGCCAACCCGGCGGTCACCAGATCCGCCGCCGCCACAGCTTCTTCTGTTGCCGTGCCTGCACTCGTCTCCGTCCGCCGCCAATCCCTGTGCTGCTCGTCGGCCTGGGCACGCACAGGTGCGGGGTGCTGCTCGTTGGCCAGCGGGCCGACATGGGTACTCGGCGGCAAGAACACGGGGGCGCCCGAATCCCTAGCCGCGGGCAAGGGTGCAGACCTTGAGGCATGGATCTGGACGGAGGGGAGGGCAGGGCGGAGCTTGGGGGCATGTTGCATGCGGCCGGAGATCGTTGGAACCGGCCGGCGTGGGTGGTGGCGGCGGCGACGAGATCGTGGGGGAGGGGAGCTCGACCGAGAGCCAGGGGTACGGTGGGGGTGAGATTTGTGTGAGAGTTTTTTTTATCAAGTCGCTTGGCATGTGGAGGCAGTGGACACCCTGAGTAGTAGCATGGGTGTATCGCCTGCGCTATAACTATTCACTTAGTAGTAGCGCAGGATTTACTACCCACGCTACTAATATGTTTTGATCTGGTGGTGTGGTGTGGCATACTTACCAGTAGCATGCCCAAAAGAAACCAACGCTGCTGCTATGCCATACCAGTAGCGCGCTTTGTACCAAGCGCTACTGGTAATTACCAGTAGCGTGGGGACACAAACAAACGCTACTGGTAAACTTTTATGTATAAGCATTTTCCTATTAGTGCATCCTTGCGGTTGGGAGGTTGTAAATCCTAGCTGCGAGGATCTGCACCGCCGTTCGTCATCGACTCTACTTACGCTGCGCTACGAGTCGGTAACGAAAAAGATCAAACCATGTATGCAGTCTCCATAGTGGTCCTGGGCTGGTGCGTAGGTCGGAATTTTTTTGTTTTCTGCTGCGTTACCCTACAGTGGCATCATGAGCCGTGCTATGCGCAGATGCAGGTTGCGATCTAGAGTACATAGAGATGTATGGGTGTTGCACAATATAATTAGGTAATAGATGAGTTCTATTACTAAAAAATTTGTCTTGGAGTAGCAGATGAAATCTGTTACCCGATGTTCTTGTTGTTTCCCTTGAATTTGCATAATCCTGAACTTGACGGCATGGCGGAATCTCACAAAGTTCTGGCAATCCGCGATCCTTTCATGTTGCTCCTGAGTATGCTGATTGACAGATCAACGAAGTGCTAACAGTTCTTTGGGTTCCACCATAGTTAAAGAAAGATGGATGTTTCGCAGACGAAAGGGCAATGCAGAGATGATCTGCATGGGGGTCATGCGTATGACGAAGTTTAGTATGGGGTTCGAGATTTATTATCTCGTACTTCATACACCCCGCAAAGTTAAAATAGCGACTTGAATTATCATACTTGATGATGGACGTTGGTACCTTCAGTTTGTTTCGAAACCTTAGAAGCCACGAAAAACAAGTTTTTGCATGAATAGATTAGAGGCGTCTAACTTGGTTTTGCAGGAGGGTTTTGCATGTGCATGTGATGTGGTATAGCAGTGCTCATAATAATTTGATTACGTATGAAATGACTATATGATGTAAAATTGTTTAACATGACCTGCGAGTCATGATTCGGCATGATGGCTGGAGCCATATGATTGCACTTTAATGACCTGCGTGTCAACCTTAAGTAATGCATTAATTTTATACGCTATGGAGATAGCAATATTATCTGGTGCATCGACAAGGTGGTGGCAATCTTCACGAAGGTGAACACCGACGTGAATGCCGAAGACGAAGAAATGAAAGACTTCTCTGTCGGAAAGGGCTATACCATATCATGCTATTATGAATTGCGTGAGATGTTTATCCCTTATGATGCACCCTTCTTGATTGCGCGATAGTCGCTTTTTATTAGGGTGATCTCTCACTAAAATATCAAGTAGTTAGTGTTCTCCCAAGTGTAGCACCGTCACGGCACCTATCTTCTTGGGGTGCGCCATGGTGCATGGGTACGAACGATTAGAGAAGTGTGAGGCGGGTGAGGTCAGACCTCGCAGCAAGATCACTTGGTTGTCTTGACGTTCATGTCAGGATCATCCTGAGCTCGGAACACACGCATCGAAAGATGAGCAAGAGTCACATAGAGATGTGATCGGCAAGTTACCCTACCGATTAAAATTCCCGTTATGAGATGATGATTCTATATCGATGAATTGAAGTCTGGATCTTGTATCACCCAAAATTAATTATGAGAGATATTGATTTGAGTGGGAGCGCACTGTTGAATTAACATGTTTAATTCGCAGTGCAATTAATTATGAACACTGTCTAAGTGTTTCTTGCAAAATAGTTGTAGAATAATGGCTCACGTTTCCACCTTCCCTGTTAAAATTGAATAGCTGTTAAATATCTGGTTAAAACTTTACAATTGGTAACGTAATGTGAGGATTGTCCTCAAAAGTGCCGAGAAGGACTTTTCCTATTGCATGCTTTCCGTATACTCCCGCTAAATGCAATGGATGATGAGACTCTCGTCCTTCGATCCAAAAGCTAGAATTCCATTGCGGTCAAGTGCAATATGTTTGCTTCCATGAAACTCGAACTTCAAAAGTTTGGGGTAGTTATGTGATATTCATGGAACTGAAAATTAATTCTCAGATACAAACAAAGGCTGAAAGATATGAAATATCCAAAGCAATGTTTGATTGCAAATTATTAGTAAAGTGTTTACTATGCATTAGACTGATAAGAGAGGGATCCAGAAGAACGCCTGTCATATAATGAAAGGTGAATAAAACAACAACTTAAAGAGAAAGGAAGTGTCCAAAGGGTGTTAGTATGACTTACACGCCTATGAAGTCCAGGGCTAACGCCACCCTTAAGTTGGGTGCTTCTTTTGCGAGTAGGAGAAATACTAAAAGTTAAACTGTTAGAAGTATAAAGGCAGAAAGAAAGATGACTGGAATATCCAGCTTATGTATGAATGTCATACGAGTTATTGATGTATAGAAGGCTGGTCAGAAGAAATAGTTCTTGGGAATTATGATTAAACTTGTTAATCACTAATTCTTGGGTTTGTGAGTTGATCACAAAGATACCTGCTCGATTGCATTCTGTTGCGAATCCATGCAAGAACTACTACCGCCTAAAAAGACTAGCCCGGAATGAGGTTTTAATACGTGCTGGGAAAATAGTAAAAGTTACTATACCTTCCATCGGTGTATTGCCTATGTATTTTCTTTCATAATTCATTTTAGAGTTTATCACACTCTAGCCCTTTGCATAAGGTATCCACTACAGGAAACAGGTAATTTCCCGTCAGGGAAGTACAGACGGCAAAGGAGGAATTCCAGACGGCAAAGACTTTGCCGTCAGTTAGCAGACGGCAAAGTCAGACGGCAATGTCGAAGCGGCAAAGGGCTACTTTGCCGTCAACCTTTCGTCAGGATGACGGCAAAGTCTTTACCGTCAGCCAAAGGGATATTTTGCCGTCAGTCGACATAACAACAGACAGCAAAGAAGAGCTCGTTTTGCCGTCAGTCGATTTAGTAGTAGACGGGAGAGAAGCTCCTTTGCTGTCAGCCTCTAAAAATCAAAGACGGCAAAGAATTTTGTTTATTAAAATAAATAAACAGTAGTACATCACATTATCAATCCACACTTTGTTTTCAGAATCGATGACGAACGGACAAATTTCACAATAGAATACATCATCACTTGCTGATCCACGGCAAAACTACTCTATTTCATAATATGAACGGATTACAAACGGATTTTTTTACAGGAGAACCGCTCTATTCCAAGAGCGAACAGACAACGACGAACACCACATTATCTTGACTTCTATCGACGCCCGTGCCTCCCTGCGAGCATCCCCTGTGCCTGTGGTCGCCGGAGCTGGAGCAACTAGCAGTCGCACCTTCTACCTTTTTTTTCTCCAACGCCGCACCTCCTCGAGGGGAGTGGACGCGGCCCGCAGCAAAGGGGGAAGTGGACGCCGGGCGGGCGTAGCTGGTGGTCATGCAGGCTGGGACCAGCGGGCGAAGCTGTTGGCCGGCGAGACCGGGCGTCGAGGCAGTGGCGGGTGCGGGGCGATGCCGGACGGGCCGCAGAGCGCTTGAGCGCGATAAAGGGCGGGGCCGAGACGCGGAGGCGGGTGACCGGGCGGTGGAGTAGGGCGGTCGGCCGAGGCCGCCGAGTCGCCGTTAGGGCAGCCGGGCGGAGACGGGGCTTGGATGGTCATGGGAGGTGGACTCGGTGGCGTCTTGAGCAGGTGGAGGCCACCGAGGCGCTGCTGGAGGTAGGCGCCGGGCGGCGGCCGGTGGAGTCGGGCTGCCGGGCGGTGGCCATTCGCTGGCCGAGCTGCAAGGCTGGAGGCTGGGCCAAGGCCGGGTCTCCGCGAGTCAGTGGCGGTCTTGGTGCCTGGCAGGAGGAATCATGGGCGGGGGTGGTGTCTACGTCTGCGCCAGAGATAAGGTGGGGCCGGTTGCATCACATGGGGAGTGGAGAGAGAACGTGGGGAGTCGGGCGTGCTAGAGAGATCCTAGATCATGGGGTGTGGATCGTGACACTTCGTCGATCCAGGAGATCGATCCATGAGTTGTGTTTGTTTGCGTTGCCGTCTGCGTTTATTATCTGAGATGGCAAAGATCTTTTGTCGTCTGTGTTTTTTATTACAAGCGGCAAAGTGCACACTTTGCCGTCTGTAATAAAAAACACAGACGGCAAAGATCTTTGCCATCTGTATTTTTGTTTACAGATGGCAAAGCAAGCTATTTGTCGTCTGTATTTTCTTTCACAGGCGGCAAAATATATTTTGCTGTTAGGTTTTCTTTTCTGTCTGCTGATGACACCAAACCCTTTCTTTGCTGTCTGCTCCGATGAATTGCTGATAGCAAAGAAAGTACTGACGGCAAATCTCCTGTTTCCCGTAGTTCTTGCAAGAAGGTTTTTCATCGCAGAACTTCTGATGTTCAGTATTATGAATAAACGTAAGGGCCATACTTTCATTATGAATGAGATGTATGTTATGAATAATGATATTAATATATTACCTCTGTGTTTACATTCATAATTCATTTTAGAGTTTCTTACACTCTAGCCCATTGCACAATGTTTATTGCAAAAGGGTTGTTCATAAAAGAACAATTGTTGTTCAGTATTATAAATAACATGAAGGGCCATGCTTGCATCCAAGATGGGATGTATGTTGTGAATATTGATGGTAAAATGATACATCCATAACACCGACGCTAAATGTCACAAGACTATGAGAATACCACACATGTGTGGCATTGCATTTGGTCACATTGGAGAAACCCGCATGTAAAAATTCCATTAAGATGGATTTTGAATCATCTGACACTTGCAACTTTCTTGCGAAAAGTGAAGTGGTTGAAAAACAATTCACAGGCCATAAGGAATGAGCAACAAACTTATTGGTGAGCATACATTTTGATGTGTGTAGTTCAATAAATGTTGTTGCAAGTAGTCGATTTATATATCTTCAGAAATGACTCAAGTAGATATATGGATATTTGCTTGATGAGACGTAAGTTTGGATCTTTTGAAATCATTCGAAAGGTTTTCAAAAATGAAGTAGAAGTTATTGTAACAAGGAAATTATGTTTCTACAATTTGATTGCAGAAAGGAATATCCGAGTTACAAGTTTAGCGAATGTCTGATGGGTTGTGAAAAGAGTTTCATAACTTAAACCTCACCGAACACCACTGTGAGTGGAATGTCTGTGAAGATGTAATCAAACCATTTACGACATGGTAAGATCAAAGATGACATAACTAAATTTGCTATTATCACTTTTAAAGAGTAATGCTTTAGAGACTGCGACTTTTACACTGAAAAGAGCTTCATCAGGTCTGTTGAAATGACGCCATGGTATGGTACGCCCAACCGTGATATATCGTTTGTAAACATTTGGAATATGGGGCTTGTGTAAAAGGTTACGTACCTATTCCAAATCAGACAAGTCCTACTTTGTAAGTTATCCCAAGTCATTGGGTATTCCCCCACCACTATACCGAGGCAAAGGATTTTGCCACAAAATGGTATGCTTTTATAGAGAATAGTTCTTGCAAAAGGTGAGTGGGAGGACAGTGCAACTCAACGAGATAACAAGTATTTTCGTCATCAGGTCAAAGGAAAGGAACCCTGGAAGTAATTCCAGAGTTTCCTGCTGCGACTGATGCGGAAGCCTCTACATGAGATGTATGGACTTTGTTCGAACTTGCAGCTGAACAACGTAGGAAAGCTCGTGCAAACCTCTCAGGTGCGCAAACGAGATATTGTTGTTAGACAACAGTATACCTACGATACACAAGGAAGCGTTGATGGGCCCTGACTCCGGAATTGGCTAAATGCCAATATAATCCGAGATAGTTTCCATAAATGATTCAAGATTAAAATCTTGGTAAACCCTCCGAAAGACCTAGAGTCTAACGGATTGCCATGGGACTATAAACTGATACGGATAAAAATGTTTTATCCATTAAGCTCGACTTGTTGCAAGAACAAGTTCAAGGAGTTGACTACAATGAGATTATTTTACCGTAGCAATGCTTAAATTTGGTTCGGGTTAAACTAGCAATTAATACATATTTCAAACATGGGATATGAAACATGGATAACAAAAGAATTTCCATGAAATGGAAATACAACCTATGACTTGTATGATACAATCCAAAGTATTTTGTCAGTCCAGAGTATGCTAGTAAGTATGCAAACTTCAGAGTTCCAGCAATGCACAGAAGAGAGCAAAATGGAGTTGGAATCTTCATTTTTGATGGAATATCAAAGGGGTTTGACTTCATCAACGGGTAACGAAGATGCTTGTGCTTTCACGAAAGTAAGTGGGAGCATAATAATATTTCTGAAAACCTTGTGTGCGTGACACATTGTTAATTGGAAATCAATTTCTTGACACAAATTAGGACTTCATTTGAAAATAGTTTTCCGATGAAGCGCTTGGGCTAAATAAGCCTTGATATTAGGCATAATTATCTATGGAGATAGATTTACCTAATGGGGCTGAGCAAAATACATATTGACAAGATGCTAAAACCGTTTAGCACTAAGAACGATAAGGACTGATTCTTGCGAAGTCACATGGAAAGAGTTTTGCAAGAATCGGTGTCCCAAAACATCGATGAGCAAAATACATGATGGAGATTCAACACACTCATGTGTTTGGATTAATCATGTATTCGGTGGTATGTAGAACAACCAGATATGTCCAATACTCCCAAGCTATTGCGAGTATAAATACCAAAGTGATCAAAAGTACTGATCATGGGACAACAGTGAAAAAAGATCATTGAGTACTAAAGTAGCACTGATGACATGTTTTCTCTCAAGTGGAGATCATGAATAGTTCATTTTTAAAAGGTTACATCGATACAATCTTCATCATTTTCGATTTAAATTGAGGGTTTTGTGTAACACACAATATGGTGGTGCAGTTAGTTGGAAATTGTTCCAAACAAGTTACTGCGGCGAATTCTATAACAGAGGCGAAGTATGTTGCCGCTTTAGAAGTGACGAAGACAAAGATGTTGAATCATATAGTTCATTCATGAACTTAGTATGGTTCCAAGAAGGCTTTGGTCAATGGGACACTATTGCAGATAGTTGCTCCATAACTCAGTCTGAGGAATCAGGTTTTGATTGATTCACATATATACAAAGCCAAGTCCGCACAAAATATGCATTTTTGAAAGCGTTAAAATGCGAGGATATGCAGAGATACACACGGAGCTGAAGTTGTCAGATTCGATGGACATCAGGCTATACCACATGCGAATCATTTTTACACCAGTATTCCATAGGTGTAAAGTGCATTAGCATTAACTAGATTATTGACTCTAGTGCAAGTGCGAGTCTGTAGGAGATATGCCCTAGAGGCAATAATAAATGATATTATTTATCTCCAAGTTCATAATTATGTTTATGTTCCATGCTATAACTGCAATGATTCTCGAGTCTGCAATATCCACGAGGCTCGGAGGGAAACTCATGTGCACGTGTGGTATACTAAACGGTAAAATGTATTCCTAGTCTTGCCTCTAAGACTGGCTCATGTATTGCATGATCATCCTGTTTTCCTGATCATGGGCATGTCTATGCTGGCAATTTTGAGGGCACGATGTTGGTAGAACACTTGGCTTGAATCGACCCAAATTGATGTTATGCTATGAGATTCATTCGTCATAAGTTTATGGTTAATAACACAGAGATGGTTAATGTTTGCATAATTCCTTAGACCATGAGAGTATCGAGTTTCTTCATACTTGCTTCATGAACTTTGGGGTTTGTTAAACGTCATCCGTAAATGGGTGGCTATTACGGCGGCTTACGGGTTCATGGAAAAGTGTGTCAAGTAACTTGATAGCTCTAGATTGGGATTTGCTCCTCCGACGATGGAGAGATATTCTTGGGCCGTCTCGTGTTACGGTATTCATCATCGTCTGGCCAGACACAGTGTGATTTGATCACTGGGATGCCGGAACACGGAAACGAGAAAAGAGAACAAAACCGGTAACGAGGTAACTTGCATGGTGGACAAATTGTTCATCCACGGGGATGCAATAAATCTCACCTCGGGTGTTTGTGACATATCGTGAAGCAACAGGAATAGCTCACTGCAACTGGAGGTTCACTCGAATATTTATTCGTGTGGGTATAGGGGTCAATATGGGTGTCCATGGCTCCGATGTTGATCATTGATCGAAAGGGGTTCCGGGTCATGTCTATACTTCACCGAACCTATAGGGTCACACACTTAAGGGTCATCTATCTGCTGAATACTAGACAGGGAGTCTGAGAGAAAATCACCGAAAAAGTTTCTGACACCAGTGTCTATTTGTTTGATCTCTCTCTCTCTCTCTCTCTCTCTCTCTCTCTCTCTCTCTCTCTCTCTCGTGTTATTGATTCGGCACGATCTTGATGTATCGCGAGCTTTGCTATTGTAGTTGGATCTTATGATGTTTCTCCCCCTCTACTCTCTTGTAATGGGTTGAGTTTTCCCTTTGAAGTTATCTTATCGGATTGAGTCTTTAAAGATTTGAGAACACTTTATGTATGTCTTGCATGTGCTTATTTGTGGTGACAATGGGATATTCACGTGATCTACTTGATGTATGTTTTGGTGATCAACTTGCGGTTTCAGTGACCTTGTGAACTTATGCATAGGGTTGGAACATGTTATCGTCTTGACTCTCCGGTAGAAACTTTGGGTCACTCTTTGAAGTTCTTTGTGTTGGTTGAATAGGTTAATCTGAGATTGTGTGATGCATATCATATAATCATACCCATGGATACTTGAGGTGACATTGGAGTATCTAGGTGACTTTAGGGTTTTGGTTGATATGTGTCTTAAGGTGTTATTCTAGTACGAACTCTAGGATAGATCGAACGGAAAGAATAGCTTCGTGTTATTTTACTACGGACTCTTGAATAGATCGATCCAAAAGGATAACTTTGAGGTGGTTTCGTACCCTACAATAATCTCTTCGTTTGTTCTCCGCTATTAGTGACTTTGGAGTGACTATTTGTTGCATATTGAGGGATAGTTATACGATCAAATTATGTTATCCTTGTTGAGAGAACTTGCACTAGTGAAAGTATGAACCCTAGGCCTTGTTTCCTAGCATTGCAATACCGTTTACGCTCACTTTTATCGCTTGTTACCTTGCTGTTTTTATAATTTCAGATTACAAAAACCTATATCTACCATCCATATTGCACTTGTATCACCATCTCTTCGACGAACTAGTGCACCTATAAAATTTATCATTGTATTGGGTGTGTTGGAGACACAAGAAACTCTTGGTTATTTGGTAGAAGGGTTGTTTGAGAGTGACCATCTTCAACTTACGCCTCCCACGGATTGATAAACCTTAGGTCATCCACTTGAGGGAAAATTGCTACTGTCCCACAAACCTCTGCACTTGGAAGCCCAACAACGTCTACAAGAAGAAGGTTGCATAGGAGACATCAGATCTTTCCCTCCACATCATGTCATCTTGCTTAAGGCGTTACTCCGTTCTTATTAACTTAAGACACTAGATGCATGCTGGATAGCGGTCGATGTGTGGAGTAATAGTAGTAGATGCAGGTAAGAGTCGGTCTACATGACATGGACGTGATGCCTATATTCATGATCATTGCCTTCGATATCGTCATAACTATGCGATTTTCTATCAATTGCTCAACGGTATTTGTTTACCCACTGTATGCTTTCTTTAAGAGAGAAGCCTCTAGGGAAACCTATGGCCTCCGGGTCTATTTTTATCATATTATTTTCAGATCTATAAAATCAAAAACCCAAAAATACCTTGGTGTAATTTATTTACTTTTGTACTTTAATTTATCTTTTATACCAATCTCTATCAGATCTCACTCTTGCTAGTGACCGTGAAGGGATTAACAACCCTTTTTTCGCGTTGTTTGCAAGTGTTTGTTACTTTGTGCAGGCGCATCTATCGGGGATTTGTTTGTTCCTCCCACTGGATTGATACCTTGGTTCCTAACTGAGGGAAATACTTATATCTACTTTTCTGCATCACCCTTTCCTCTTAAAGGAAAAAATCAATACAAGCTCAAGAAGTAGCATATACCACCATGCAAGGTAGCTTGAGACACTTGAGACATGTTCCACATATTGTAGGATCCATTTCTGAATGAACTTCTGCAGAAACAGGCTAAAAACTACATCGGTATAACAACTCAAGAATGATAGTGCCATACTTCTGCACATCAGTTCACAAACTAACTAGCAGTAGCATCAGTGATAAAGTAAATGAGATCAAACTTGCACTACCGAGCAGTTCAAAACTGACGAGTGCTACATTCCATGATACTTCTTGAGCTTGGAAAAATTGGTATTTGACCTTTCATCTCTACTATATTAGTATAAATGTACTGTTTTTAGATAGTAAAAAACCGGGAATATCAAGTGTTTGTCCTCTAGCTTCACAAACAATGAAATAGGAAATCGGACGTGTCGCCCCCTCGACAGCATTTTCTAAGCATCAAATGTTTTTTGGCTGTGGGTGGCTTGGCAGCGAGTAGAATGACACGCTGGTCGCCTGGACCCATTTGTTGTCTATGGTGGTGGGCAGATAAGTGTAGGGCGGCATGCGGTACCCCGCATGCCGCAGTTGCCGCCATCGGTGGGAGAGAAGCTCGCACCACAGTAGGAGAACGCAATGCAACACATTGTTACCAATTTAGGAATCTATGTGGTTACTTGGATATACTTACCAACATGGTTATCATGTAATATTTACCCTGATGTCCATGCAACAATTACTAACATGACACAACTGTACTTAACGGCTGGACACGCTACTATTACCAAAATGACATAATTGTAGTTACTACTAGCAACCCACTCTAAAGTAACCAACATGACACAATTATTGTTACGAGGTTGCCCATCCTATAATTACCAACATGGTTATTATGTAGTTCATGACTTCATGAATTTTGTAGCAATTTTTAATATTTTTCAGCTAAGCTCAAAGCCAAATGTAGATGTCATGGGGAAACTGGTTGAAGATTTAATATAGTGCATTAAATTAATAGCCAATGAATTTACATTCCATTGATTCATAGATCGTTGCTCTGATATGGTGCTAGAGTACTACTATTGGTCAGCAAAAATTCAAGAGCGTGGACGAGCTCGCCTGCTCTCGGTATCTCCAGACGTCAATTCAGTTTGGGATATGAGGCGCGGGCAGTATTGCTGGTCGTGTACGCTGTCATATTTAATGCGAAGTATAGACGGAAGACGTGAGAGTTGTATCATGGGAGATTTTTGACTATCATGTAGTTATAGTAGTAGATTAGTTTACTGCTAAGTACAGCAGTAAACGTGGCACCACAACTTTTTTTCTAGGTGCTCTCCGTACGCATCAGCCCCTAGTCTTTGATCGCTTCACTGGGTGGTTGCCCGCAAACAAAAAAGACATTGCTGTCGGATCCATCTGCCACCTTAGTGCCTGATTTGGCATAGCTTCCCGGAGAAGAGTAGTTGTCATCGTCGGCGGAATTAGGATTTGTTGGGTCGTAGTCGCCGACCTCTTCGACACCGGCAAAACGAGACTGAACTTCAGCTTCATCTTTTTTGAAACTGTGAAAAGAATAAAAAAGTTTGAAACTGACTTCAGCTTCATCTTCGAAAGCTTCATTTGCCATGGATGTGCTGTCAGCTCTTCCGTCCACTAAATCCTTTCAGCAAGAAGTGGTACATACAGATAAAGATCTGTACTCTTTTCTGGCAAGGGGAGAAGGAATGACAAGGAGCAGCTCGTACCTAGCTGTCGGTGTTCAAAAGTAGGGGCCCTTATGTAGCCCTTTACTTGTGCATGGGCAGTTTTAGCCGCGCCTGCGGCCATGCTTGGCGGGACAGAGGAAGCAAAGACGCGAGACTACCAAGGTGAGCACTCAAGCCAGAGGCACGAAGAGCAAAGGGACCGGATGGGCTTCCCCCGACAAGAGCCCTTGCCGGGGCGGCCTACGAAGCCCCGGCAAAAGCCTTGCCGGGGCAACTTGCCGAACTCCAGCAAAGCTGCCACCCTTGAGTCTGAGAGTTCCGACACCATCGACGACATTGGGACCAAGGCTCGGGAGGCGCCTGCTTGGTGGCATGCAGATCTTTGTGAAAACAAAGGGCCTGCAAGGCCTGGATGAGAACCAGAAGACAAGACACCATCGAGGCTCCTTGCCGAGGATGCCCACGAGGCCCTAGCAAGGCCCCTGCCAAAGACACCCAGGAAGCCCCGGAAAGACCCTCACCGAGGGCGCCCGCAAGGCCCCGGCAAGACCCTTGCCGGGGACCAGCAAGATCGTGGCAAGTCTTTGCCGCCCCGTAGCCGACCCAGTTCAGCGGCCGGCCTGCCAACTAGGCAAGTGCTTGCGTGGCAGCGTGTGGCTTCTAGGCCAACTTGTCAAAGCGCCTGGATGGTGGCATGCAGATCTTCATGAAGACCCTGCCACCACGCCAGCACAACAACTTGCCGGCCTGCATGGCACCACATGCCTCGTTGGTCTGGACCCGCGTCGAAGCAAGACGAAGCGGCAACAGGCGGGATGAGGACCGTTGCCGTCCCCGATAAAGCAAGAGGACACCTAAGCGGCCCATTAAATGTGTTTGTCATGTGATGTCAGGCGATATGCTTGTACACTGTAGATACTTTCCACCTCCTGTGTGCCACTGGGCGACCCCTTTTGACCTATAAAAGAAGGACCGAGGCGTACTGAGGAAGGATTCGGACTTTTTGGACTAGGCATGCACCCCACTAGTGCAAGAACTCAAGAACATCAAAGTAGGACTAGAGTATTACGCATCCTCGTGGCCCGAACCTGGGTAAAATCTCCTTTGTGCTAACCACTAGACATGCTTTTTGCACAACCTCGCGCCCGCCTATCGTAAAAGGGATCCTCGTGGTCTCATAAATGTCGTTTCCCCGACACTGGCGTATTGGTCTATTGGATGCCTTTGCACCAAATCCGCATGCGTTGGAGCACCACCTCCAGCGCGCGTGACCATGCTCAAAACTCACTGCTTGAATATGGTTTGCTTGCATAGCCACGACAACAAGGCTGCAAGGGCAGCGAGTTTGAACCAGAGGAAACATAGACAACAGAGCTACCGTCAAAAGCTGCTGCAGAATATGGTTTGCTTGCATCGCCCCCCGCTTCGCAGTCGCCATAGCTTTGAGTCTCTCCAGTCATATGCTGCCGGAAGAGATTGATTTCCCCCCTTTTTTTTTCTTTGAGCGTCGGTGGGGTGAGTAAAGACGAGGGGTGGTGGTGACACACACGCGGTTCGGAACAACATAAATATGTTATTTGTACCGTGACCGGGTCGTCTTAATGCACGGGCGCCATCAACATATAATACTGGTAGAATATTTGTACACTCCCCAGCTTATATGCTCGCATTTAATACATGTACATGTTGCGACGCGTCGCTGTCCCGTTCGTCCACATAGCAGGAGCAAGCGAGCTCGTGTGTACTATCGCTGCTCTCGTTTGGTCGGACACTATAAATGATGTTGCCTCTAACAGCGGTTTGTAGGTCATTAGCAAAGGCCACAACAAACAATATTGCTAGCAAGTCATTTTCCCCACTCTATCAATGTGCTTCGAAAGTGTGCAAAAAGATATGACAGTGTGTAATGCATATATCGTGGGACCGGAAGACATTAGGAAAATTATGTTATGAACAAACACTTAGGTCGCCAGGCCTCCTGCCCTTCTTTGTCATCTCTCAAGCGCCTAGTTTCAGTTAATTTCAATCGACACATTTGATAATACTTTCACTCTGGCCACAGATATCTTCCCGTTTCATCTGCTCCAACAGCTTCTGCTTGTCCATACATGCTTGCACTGCCAGTCACATCTTTCCAGTAGTCTGGCTGACCAACACGATGGACAAGGATGACGCTCCGTGAATCAATGCACCTGCTTGCTTGCTTAATCAAGTTTGGTGTACTTGCGAGTGTCTTGTCGAACCGATCAAGTTTCTACTGGTTCGCACCCGAGTTTGACGGCCTCAACTGCTCCGAATCTATGATTTGCTTGTGACTTATGAGCAGCTCGCCGTGGTGTTAATTTTTTTTTCATTTTTCCGTCCTGTTCTTTTTGCTTGCTTACTGAAGAAGAGACTCACCGTTTGTACAAAGCGAGTGAATTGATGAACTGATATTTATACGTCTGTTTGCTTTACTGATGCCTTATGACGCTGTAATTCGAACTATAATTCTTTCACAAAATTTTTATATGTTCCTCTGACGACCAGGCCATGCGTAAACTTGCTTGATACCATACAAAAAAGGGACAGATACACTAGTTGATAGGCTCGAGTGCTAAACAGAGTCAGACAAGCTGGCGTTCTTGCCCATCAAAAGAAAGCAGATAAAACGAGAATGGCACATGCATAATCCAATACGTGCAATGCCAAACCAGCCAGCCATGCCAGCCTGCGTGAAGTGCCGCCTCACCCAGAACAAACAAGATTCTATTTGCTCGCCATGAACAATGGCACGAGCAACGTGCATATCTATTCGTTCTTGTTGTTGTTGGAACGACCTTGACTGACCCGGCACCGCTTCATAGAGGAGACACCCGTGCAGAAGTACAATCCAAGTCTTTTCGCCGTGTGTGACCAATGGCCTCCCACTCCATACAACTAAGTGTTGATGATCTCGCTAAATACAACCAAACAAACCAAGCTCATAGAGGGGAATGTTAGTAGTGCCAATAGTGAATGCATGCAATTAATTGAGCACGATTTGTTTTTTGCTACAAGGACTTGGATGCACATATTATATCTTCAGGAAGATTTACCAGATAATTGATTGCTTATAGTCTCGACAGACTATGCTTTGATTTGATAAAAATGATAAAGGAGGTACATGATTTATTATTGTTTGAAAAAAGTTTAACACTCTAAATATATGAATGTGACAAGCAATAATGGAATATATGGTGTCATACTATCAAAACATTTAAGTAGCAAGTGGATGACAATTACTCCTTAGAAACACAAATGCATTCTACCGATAAAAAAATACCACATAAAAATTATTAAAGAAAACTCACCAACCTTCATTTCGGCAAATAATTATGTTCCTACATAAAGTGTCTATTGACTTGTCCAAATAGCACGATCCGGTAATTCATACTCACTTTGATGTTGCCTCCTCATGTAGTTTGATGTGTAAGAAAATGATTAAGTGGCAAACACACGAACTGCGTTGGTGAAGAGACAAGAGATGCACGACCCGTGGGAATCAGAGATAATAACAGTGAAACCCCTCCTCTCTTGGTGAATCTAACCCCTTTGTTATTACCATTACATCTATGGAATAAAGGAGGCCTGCCTCCTGATACTAATTGGGTGACACGTCGTAAAAAAATTTGAACGGATCTTAACGCTCACCCGCATGGCTAGTTCCATTGCTAGCAAGGATGGCATCCGCCATGGATGAACTTAGTTTGCGCATCCATTCTCTTCTTCTTTTTGCGAAAAGGATCAGATCCATAATAAAAGTTCCAGGAAGTACAAAGTATCTCAAACATAATAAAAAATGTGCATGCATTCTCTTGGTTTCAGCTACAAAAATGTGCATGCATTCTCTTGGTTTCTCTTCTTCAATAAGAACTTCCATTGGTGCACACGATAAAAATTCTACAAAATGTTTAACATCATTCTCTTGGTTTCAACTACTTGAGTAAACGACTCTCTGGGATCACATCTCATCGAGGTTAACGCATTAGTAGCCGATGGCATGTCTGGTGGATTCAATGGAGACTATAATAATAACAGAAGCAGATAAATTCATCTTGTATAGATTGAAGCTCTCCATATATTTTTGATTCTCACATATTGGTGCGTCTAGGAGCACATGATCGCATGTAAAATAATACTAGCTAGTATCAATTATTAAATATTTACACGCGTACACTTGTCCTTCTCTCCACCTGTTCGCATAAAAAATGCTTGTTTTTTTTTAAATTATGATTCAAACCAGACCAACTTCTTCCCGAAATTCTTGAGTTTTTCCAAAATAAAAGCATATTCCTAATAGTCATGACAAGAGATGAAAATGATTTTATTGGGAGGATGTGACGATCCTATTTTGGCCATATTAACTGGGGCAACAAGAAAAACATAAATGCAACGATCCTATTTGCAGCCTGTTGGCTACTGATGTGTAATACGAAGTGCACGCCATCTCACTAAAAGTACAATCAAAATGAATGAAAACCCTGGGGTGAAAGTTTAGTATGACTAATCAATGACGTCCATGAATGAGGCCCCACTAAGAGAAAACAATTAGCAGATATATAAATACTCGAAAACCTTTTACCTGCGCGAATACAGCTTTCCCGATACATAAATTTGTATTCACATGATCATAAAGCAAGACCCTATAGTTCATCTTGACTTGATATTACATCTCCTTTCATTTCACAAGTTAGGACGCAAATACATAGACAACACACGGATAGAAAATTTGACGTGAATACAACTGAAGAAACGAAAACATGGAATCAGAGACATCGGAACATAAGCAATCCTTACTAAGAGAATCCAATAGCCTTCCTTTTCATCACCATCTACTCTGAATTCACAAGGCGTACCTTATAATACTAATAGTCTCTTCTGGGAGACATGTGGTACTACTGTTCTCAATGGCAATTGAGCTTGAGAATCATTCGTGTTGCTATTTCCGCTTTCAACAAAGGGCCACATCCTTAGTGGATGAACTGGGGTTGTGCTTGCCTTCTCGACCGGCCATGGAGGCTCTTGAGTAAAAAACATTGCTTCGGTACCCAACTTCTCTATGTGTCTTTGATTTGCACAACATACAGTTAGGTTCCTCCCCACGTTGCAAATAGAATTGGTCGGTTCTTGTTGCTACCACACCACCAATTTTCATGTCGACCAAACCAAACCAATATGTATCAACATGTGGACATTTCCATATATATAAGAACATGAACATTATCGAATAAATTTGGAGCTCCGACATCTCACGAGCTGCATCACGATGAATGTGTCCACTTATTCTCGGAATGGGTGCATCCAATTCTAGATCTTTGTCTCGCGATATCTTCTCATTGCATATGAATATGGGCATGAAGACTGTTATCTTACAAATTAAAAATTATAGAAGACATGTAACTTTGTATGACCGTTGTCTCTACTAGGAACACAACTCAACAACAAATGGATACATCGACCATCCTACGACCAATCATCATACACACAACATATTGTCACCAAATGAAGACATAATTACTAATCACAAACTGAACCACGTGTCGACATCTTGCAAGTCAAAAACAATGGTGTCATATGAGCGAATGGCATTGAACTACCATCAGAACCACGTCCTTCATGCCTCCACTGCGGTAGGGGAAGGTTCAATTGCACTTCTGATTTCCCTTATTTGGTTGAGTTTGTTGATTGTGCCAGTCTACCGTGACAAAAGGTAGATATCAACATATGCCATGTTTTTTCAATACGAAAAGGTATAATTTTTTGAGGGAAAACAAGAAAAAAAGTGTAATATTTATCACTCACCTATCTCCAAAGAATAAATTTAATCTCTTAGTTTCAATACCTCAAATATTTGGTCTCTTATGTGTCACAACTATCTAAATTTGATCACATGCTCCACTGAGTGCAATTTTGTTGATGACGGTCACTTCTTACACAAATGTGGCAACGCAGTCAACACAACAAACAAACAAAACCCAGAAAAAATCAATAGAAAAATATAGTTTTTTGGAAAAACACAAATAGTCTAGTTAAATTAACAAGGAAACGATAAATGCTTAATATATTTGTTGGAAACCACAGACTTCGATTGAATTCTAGAAAACCATAGAAATTGATGACATTTTGCAAACCAATGAATTTTGTTAAGTCCCTTTCCAGCTTTTTTTTAACTTCTTATTTTTCATGAACAATGTTTACAAATCCTAATTGTTCAAATATTTTTGATATTTTTATTTTCTTAAGTATTAATATATTTTTATTCCTGATTTTCCATGAAGTTTCCTTTTAAATAGTCGTTTTGGAATGTATATTTACTGTTTTCTTAAAATAATACTTCCTTGTATGTTTCCTAACTTTTCTGAAATATTACACCCTTTGTTCCATAATGTTGTGCGTATAGATTTTTGGAGAAATTAAACCTCAAAAACTTGACCAATTCATTATAAGATATACTTTTATACAGTATATATTTGGTATTTTAGAAATAAATAGTTATCTCTATACTTGGCCAAAGTTTTCAAAAATCTATACGCAATATATTATGAAACGGAGGGAGAATTTGATTTTTTTTACTTTTCTCTATATTAGTTGAGTTTTTTGAAAATATAAGTTCGAATTTTGTCAATATATTTGTTACTAGTTTTTATGCTTTTTCACGTCAATGTTGAAGCATATGGACGGTCCTGCACTCAGAAAAATCATTTCGCATTTCGAAGGCCAGGTACCAAATGCATGCTCTAAGGAACCAATAATGTTTTCTTCTTCTTCTTATCGACAATATCCAAGAAAAGACAACCCTTTAGTCATCTACTTTTTTTTTGAACAATCACAGGTGGGGGTGAACAATCACCGATGGGGGAGATGATCCCCGCCTGAATGCATTACTCAAGAGCACGAGGGCAAGTTTACATGATTGGGCTCGTGCGCAAGGAAATGTAGTTGGCGCCAAACTTTTGAGTTGACTCTTTAAACCTAAAAGTCCAGAGAGTAAAGTCAGAAAGAAATAGACCTAAGGATCATTAATATATGCGTCAAATATTTTATGTGCGAGTTGTGCTACAGTTGGACTTCTAATTAGCGGAAGGTTTGGTATTTGAGTCGGATACGTGTAACCCAGGGCTAGCATATAAAGGCACCATGGGGTAGCCAAATAGACCCGACATAACTTGTAGGCTAATATAGAGATCATGAAAGGGACGATCCGGACGCCCATGGCAGGGGTGACCGGACCGGACATGGCCGACTCGTCGAAACACTATCTATTTCATTTGGTACATGGAGAGTAGCGCGTGTAGTCATTTCACCAGGAATGTAACCATGTCGGTAAACCTCGGTAACATAGCTTGATATCGTGCTTGTGCTTGTGTGATTGTTCGCCCTCGACGAATCCTGGTGCGCCTCGAATTATTCTTACGATGGTTACAAGTACACATATGTCACTTGTTACAGAAAACACGAGCTTTCCAAGAGTCTCTAATCTTGCATAAGATGGTGATTGTGTTTGATGGCCAAATACAAAAAGTATTTTGATATCGGCGGTTTTGTTTGGCTCGAGCGCTAAACTAAGACAAAGAGAGCACCCAGCAAAGTTCAAGTCTTGTTGAGGCTTGTAGTTGCAGATCAGTATGAGCGACGTCATCGTCCATCCAACGCACACATATGGCAACAGAGCATGCATGCGGAGCCTTTTGCCTTTTGCATTCCGTGGAATGGAGTAGAGGAGCTTGCCGACCTGGTCAACGGCGGCACTGGCTGATGGCAATAAGCCATGCATATGCATGTGGCCGTGTGGTGGCCGGGTCGTGGCGAGTGTGTGTGCAAACTACAACAATATTGTGTTTAGTCGAGTCAAATGCATGCACGGATTAGTTAGTGGCTGCATGGATAAGTTGTTAGCTGGGAGGGATTCCAGGGTAGTTACCTGGGCGTGCGGTACGTGGAGTTAGTGGCCGAACTTGCCGGCTAGTTAGCACATGCGTGAGGCCATCCCCTTGTATATATGTTGCATATCAAGCAATGAGAAAGAGGCTGTGAGGGCCAGTGCAAAGATGTAGCATTCGTGATAGCCAAGGGAGATTGACTGGGCAAAGCTATGTGTTCTTCCTTGGTCTATGCTTGTGTGTTCTCTCTCTCTGTCCTTGTGTTCATGGGAGTGTTTTGAGAGAAGTCATAAGAGAGAGTTGTGAGAGGCAGCTCGAGGTAGAAGAAGAGGCGGCGCGGCGAGGAGGCGGCGCCAACACCGGCACCTCGGCCCTGCGCGCTTGGACCGTTTGCCTTTCCTCTGATCTGTCCGACTCGATGGACGGGATCAGCTCCTTCGTTACTAAAGAGCATGCAGACTGTAAACTCCTTCTCGCTCCCCATCCCCCATTCACACATATGAGCATGCAGACGGCCGGCAGCGCATCGCGGAACATGTCGGCGACACCGGCCACCCTCACACGACACCTCCTGTCCAAGTCCAACTCCTCACCCCAGTCAGTCATATTCCATTTTTGGCGGAGCCTTTCCTGGCGGAGCTGCAGCGGGCAGCAGCCGGAGAAAACCGTGGGAGAAGCAGCGGCAGGAGGAGAAGGTCGAGCATGTCCCTCGGCCAGAGATGAAGTGGGAGGTGCGTTTCGCACCGGAGTTCGACGGCATCAACTGCTTTGAGTCCATGTTCTCCTTCTGACCGGTTCGCCGGCTGTGTTGGGCGAGACCTTTCAGTTTTATTTTTTGTGGCAATTTTTTGGTTGCTTAATCGGTGATGAAGAGACATGTTATATGTACGGAGCAAGACAATGAATCAGTGATCATAGATTATGCAGGTTTTTCAGGCTGTTAATTTGAGCCGTGATCCTTTGTCTTGTAGGACGAGCTCCTTATAAATACCCCACTTCCTCCAAACTCTGAATATGACACACTAAAAAGAGCAGGAGTTGGTAAATGCATTTTTTTCTTCTGAAAATTACCCCTATGAACCTGGTGGTAGATGAACCCTCTAAACTATTTTCAGATATTTATTTAACAATTCATGAAAAGGTTAAAAATCTTTGAAACTTTTCTCAAACAAATATGCCATATTGTCCTAAACGTAAAAAAACATTTGACAAAAAAAAACTGCCGGCAAAAAATCTGAGCATAAAAATAAATTATCCATGACAATATAGACTGAATAGTAGAACTAATACAATGCGGATTTTGACTTTGTCCCGGACAATACCACGAAACTCATTTTGCCCCCAAATGTTTTTACGAGTAGGACAATAAGTCAAGTTTGTTGCCATCAAATTCCACTATTTTTTGATCAGTTTTGAAATTACTATTTTCTTTCGAAAATAGGTTCACATGCCGAATATCCAATTCTGAGCCCTGGTCATCGGCACCCATTAAACAATAAATACAAAATAATAGTAGAAAAATTTGAAAAATCTGTTTTTTGGCATGGAAGATGTTTAAATTCATGAGGTGCGTGCCAAATATTACAACATTTGGACATCTAAGTAGCTCTCAGCAAAAATTAAAAAAAATGGGTCAGAACCGTGTAGAAACAGTAGTTTTTCACAAAACCCAAATTTGCCTTTTTTCTGAGAGCTAGTTAGACATCCAAATGCTCTGAAATTTGGCACGGACGTCACGCACTCAGGCATCTTTCTCCACCAGAAAAAGAAATCAAATTTTTATATGTGGTTAGTATTTGTAACGATGTTTTGTTCACTCCCGGGCTCACTTGAGCCCGTGAGCCAAAACGCTGCTCGCATTCATATGCCCCCATGTTCCAAGGTTTATCTTACAAGAGCTTGAGTGCACTTGCTGATCTCCGTGAGCATTTGTTATGTAGTCATTTGCTTCCGGAAAAAAAAATCGTTCCGGCCCTATGTTTAGCCTTAAGTTTACCTTTTTATGAAAAAAATAATAATTTAACAAAGTTTGACTGATAAATACATTTAAATATAATGTGCGGTGGGGTCAAAAGATTCAACTGCTAAGGAGACGATAATATATGCGCAGAAGCACATACACATTCTACCAAGAAAGAAGATGAAAAATAAAACGATGAAAAAATAAATGCATTCTTCACCATCCTTCACGTGTGTGAATAATGATTTCCCAATATATGAGTCTCTTCTCACATGAGCAAATAGCAAGGTCTATTGATTCATCGACACTACAACATTTATTCTTCCATCCATTTGACATCTAGATTTCAAAACAGTGGTGATTACGCTCACAGAGATAATTAAAGGATAACTGAATGTGCAAGAACATGTGGGAATAAGAGATATCGGGAGAGAAACAATCCTTACACAATGAATTAAATACAATGTGATATCTCCATTACTGCAAATATGCCTCTTATGACGGTTATATGGACACTAAAGATATCACACCCTTAGAGAGAAATCATCTACTGGTGGTCTAGATACACCACTACACCAGTAGCAAGCTTATACTCAACTATGTGGAAAATATTCATTACAGTAAAAGACTTCTTGCATGATCCAAAAAGAATCATATAACATGTATTAACGGGATTCCTCTTTGCCTTCTTCTTTCGAGGGCTTGAATTCACTCCCCGCCTCTATGGAACGCACGACAGATCTTCCAGAGACTTCAAGTTGTGTCGGCTGGTGGAACTTGGCAGCATGGTGCCGCGGTGTACCGGTGGTGAGCGCGACGTGCTCAGTAGTTTGCGCGCAGGGAGTTGGTGCCCTTGGGCGCCGTGGTGGCATCGACGGATGGCCAGACTGGCAAGGATGATGCAAAGCTCCTTCCTGAAGATGGGTCAGCGGTTCGATGATGATGGTAGCTTCTAAAATGTGTGCATGTGGTGTACGCTTTAGGTTTGTTGCACCGACTGTAGGTTTCGATACATTATGTGGATAGATTGGCGACGATACCGGTTTTGCATATGGGGAGTGTGAGCACTCCACATTATCAAGTTTGCATATGTGAGTGATGGCTTCGGCGGCTTGATGTATATTCTTCTCAGACCTTTGTTGAATAATTAATTAAGATGGTTGTATGCATCAATTGATGCAGAGACAGAGGGTTTTAACCTCTTTTTCCAACAAAAAGAAAACTAGATACTCGTTTGTTGGGTCTAACCGCTTTGAGGCCATGGAGCATCCACCCCACGCGGGCTTGTTCTTCCCGACCTTGCAACAGTTGTCCCACTTGCAAGTACACATACTACTCTCTCCTCTGGATTTTCTTCTCTCTCTCTCTCTCTCTCTCAACCATTGTTTTGTGCAAATTTTATTTTTAGTAAGGCTGCAAGAAAGATTGATCTATGTAATATTTGTATTATGTTCCATACTCAATAATTTCAGTTATGTTGAAACTTAGCTCCAACAGAAGATAGCATGTCGAGTTGTCCATATAGCTGTTTGCAATAGGTTCCAAAAGAAGGGTTCTGGTTGTCCAATGAATAGTTTTCGATAAGCTCAATTGTCTTTTGCATATACATTTACACGCCAAAAAGAAAGATTTTTTTCTTTCTTGTGATGCAGACATTCAGACTACACAAGAATAGAAATTAAATGTTATCATTGATGGGCTCCTTCAATCAGATCAATGTTTGCATATGTAAAATGTCATCATGTAGATGGATCTACGCTTGTCTGTCCTCGTACTATGGTTTGTAACCTTTTTTGTTATTTGGTTGAGCGGAGTTGTAAAATCAAATATGAGTTGTTAACTCAACTAACTTAAATTGTGGCACAATGGATTCATCGTGCTCTTCATGTCTGAGCTTGTCCCAATGGTTGTTCGCCTTTCTTCCTCATTCATGGGCCTAATGGCCATCTTTTCTCCCTAGTTCGCTAGTAGTGGAAGAGATGCCGCATTACGAGCCATTGCGATTAAGTTGTACACGTGATGTAACACCTATGCCGCATAATGGATGGCGATCGCTTAAAAAAGACATCTGTAAAAGAATTAACTCGCTTTCAACTTTCAAGAGAAGCTTGCCATCCATCACCAACATGCAGTCCATCTCCTAGCGACCGGCGAGAAGGCCGATGGCAGCCAATACCAACCATATTCATCTTTACAACCGCAATTGAGAAATATATGTAGTGATCTAAGAGCCTCTCGTCACTGGACTATTTCCCTTTTGCTCTATGTATTTGTTGTAATGAATCTTGGGGTAATATACTTCTATCTTTATCCTTGCATTCAATTTTGCATAAGATATACTTACAAAATTATATATTGTATTAGTAAGCAGTTAACAGTTCATTAGAAGTTTTACTATATTATGCCTTAAATTTACTGTTTTTTATGAGAAGATAACTGGGTTAGGTTATTTATTATTGTTTTATGAGGTTAATATTAACTTCTCTAAAGAAAATATATGTCTAGTACACATTATAATGGACAACGCAAGGAGTGTAGAGTAAAAAATGACTTGATTCATAAAACGAGGGGAAACCAGCCTCTAGTATTAGTCCAATGAAAAAATGTCATGCGAAATAAATCAATGAAGATATAAGTAAATTCTCCAGCCATCTTCACTTGTCCCAGTAATGCTTTCACTATATATCTAAGTCTACATCCGCATGAGCAGATAGCAAGGTTCAGTAATTCACCCACACTGTTTGATATTTTCTTCTTCATTTATTTCACGTCTCAACACACGAATAGGTGCGAGCGCACACAAAGAGAAGAGCATGAGAGAAGAATCATATGGATAAAATAACATGTAGGAATCAGAGACGTCGGGAGAGAAAAAATATTTACCCAATGCATCCATTGGCCCACAGCTAACAGCATGGTCTCGATAAACCATAGCTGTCCTGCAACTTTATGGAACTGCCCTGCAGCGGTCACAGCATGGCCGAGCATCTTGGGCCGCAATCGAGCTTGACTCGTCACTACCAGTAAACGAATTGTCTGCTTGTCGTCCGTTCAACTATGCCTTGCTGCTCCCAATTATTTGAGTGAGACACTGTTTTGGCACCAATTTCCTTGTAGCTGGTTCGGGTGACAATTCCAAGAGGAAAAAGGACGCTAGGCTAATTGTCCGAGTTTGCCCGTAACTATATGTTACCCCAAGTATGAATGTGGCGCATTAGCCACAAAGTTTAGTTAGTGTGATGTTGGAGTTTGGACATCTAACGAGTTGCAACTCACACGCGTTCACTTCTTTTCGGATCAATTATCTGAATATCACCACGTCAACCTTAACTACCCGGCCAATGACTATGCAGAAGATAGCAAAAGTTTATCCAAGGAATAATGACCAAATTGGTCCTGCTCTAGTATGAACACGATGGACACAAATCAGAGAAGAACAGAACTTGGTTGCAATTTAGTCTAGAAGCACAAGTCAGCAAACGAATGAACACAAGCAACATCCGCCTGCCAAACGAAGAGAAAGAATTAAGGGTCACACCCGCGGCTTGAGATTCACTGATTAATGGCCCACGATTGTCTCAAAGCAGTCAATCCCATCGAACTCCGGCGAGAACCGCGGCCGCGGCGGCGACCGCGACTGCGATTTCCCCTTTCCCGGCTGCTACTCTGTTTCCGCTTGCGGACCGCCCTGCTTCCCCTGTTGCCCTGCTCCAGCCTGTTTGTCCTGCTGCAGCTTCCTCACCCGCCAGGAGAGCCGAGCCCAGCTCCCCTCGGGGGCGATCTCTGCCAGCGACGCGCTCAAGATCGAGAAGGCCAGCACCTTGTCCATATTTGAAGGGAGATGGGGATGATTCCTGCAGCAGCTGCAGTGGCCTGTGCTTTCTTGCACGCACAGGCTCTCTGACTTTGTTTCAATAAATTGACGGCTTTCCTTCTTGCTTGATCGAGTGGGTGAAGGGACATAGGGGATGCCTTATATACAGCGGAGCCTTGAGGAAACTTTGGGCTTGGCAGTTTCTTGCGCTGGAGGATTCCAGAAAATTTGTGGACACAGCCGGGAGTTAGAACCAGCGAGCGAACTCGTGACGCATGCGTTGGCAGCTGCCTCACGGTTTCGAGGTCTCGCGCGTGCTTATTTTCTTTCTCATGTGCTGCCTTTCTCTGCCTGTGCCTTGGGTCGTCGGATCTCAGGCGAGCGTGGCAAGACGTGTCAGTTGATTTATTTATTTTTGAGACAAATGACGTGTTGGTTGATGGTACGTTTCCTTTTTCACCAGAGTAGAGTTCTCCATTGGCTTTTCTCCACTTTTAGTTTTGGGTCATTGGCCTGCTCGGCCTGGCATTATATTGGCCCTCATTTTTTAGGCTGCATATGTTAATGCAGGAAATCCTTATCCTTCCATTATTTTTAGGATAGGAAACCCTTAAAAGAATGTTAAGCTAATTTATGCCAGTGAACTTGTGGTCCCATCAGTTCAATTTTCTATGCAATTTGTGCTTGTGCTTGTGCTTGCTTTTAAATCTCGTTGGTTGCTTCCGTAGTTTTGCACATGAGTCCCTACGTATCATTCACACTCCATCACAATGTCACAACATGTGTCGCCCCTTTCTGTAAGGACCCATTACAAATAATCATTACAGAAATTATCCGAAAATTGAGAAGAAATCACAAATCCAACTCTCGACGTTACCACTGGAGATTTTTTTTTCCTTTTGCGGATTTACCACTGGAGAATTAGTAGAAGGGGTCACCACAACTCAATCTTTGAGGAAGCGGCATTGGAGACTTTTTAGATCTCAACAACAAACTATTGACGACTGACAATGCCAACATCTCTATGTATGCACTGTAGGGGACAATCCATGTAACACTCCTGCCAACCATGCTACATATTACCCAACCAACAATGTCTACGAGGACTATCAAATCCACCACCCGCCAACCATGCTCCCTACTCTACTTCAGCTGCCTTTTGTATAGAGTCGACATCCGCCTTCATCAAAATCATGTACACCTCTCTCTCAATAGGAAGAGGGACCCCAGAGCATACACTATCAATAACGAATAGGAAGAGGAGAACAAAACCGTTGTAAAACTCTACACATGACACCTAGAGGAGCCACTCCTTGCCATTGACTGTGATGCCATAATGGAAAGGGGCATCAGAGGTAGTTTCTGAAACGGCTCACAAGAAGCGGAGTATGTTACGTCTCTCTTGCTTTATAAGTGGAAAGAGGTTGCCTCTGAGATGTGCTTGTCTAACCAAACAGACGTAACATTGTAACATGTATGTATTCACAACTATTATAGCAAACTAGCAATGTCCAAGAATGTTATTTAGTCAAGTTAAAAGCCGGTGGTTGTCATGATTTCCTTCTTTTGCCTTGGATCGCACCTCAAAGCGCCTTTCCCTCTTGCAAGGTTTCGATCTCCTCATAAGTGAAGATTCAACTATTGCTTTCAAGCTCCCCATAACTTAAAATTCAGCCAGGGCTTTCATTAGTCGCACGAGTGGATCGAGATACCTACTTGTATTCAGATTCACTTTACTCTACATATGAGGAATCCTTAGTTTGATGAATTGATAAGATCATAATATTGGAAGAATTGTTGCTACCCAAGAATGGGACTATGATATTGGAAGCTATCGCTAATGTACAACCATTGAATATGTAACAAACTGAATTAAATCAACGAGCAATAGAAGTGTTGCAGTCATTGATTCATAGATCACTGCTCAGTGACATGGAACCAACCCGCTGCTACTAGTCGGGTACTATAAATGTCATTGCTTCTAACCATGCTTTGAATGTTGCAAATGCCACTACAAACACTTGTAAGCAACACCATTTTGAATGCGTTTCTCCATGACTTCAATAGTCAGTACGCAAGACTGCGAGTGTCTTGATGAATATGCTGTAGTATTGGGAGGTGTTAGGAAAATTGTGTAAGGCATAAACCCGCATGTGCGCATGAAATTGATGATACGTCACATTAGAGATATATTCAATGAGTCGGTGGGCTGCCAAACTCTCTTTGAACTCTCTAGAGTATCTGCATTAGCATTGTACCCATCGACACAGTTTATGCTTGCTCTGGCTAATTGGTAGGCCCATATTGTACTATGAGTCTAAACTATACAAGATGGATTTTAGCTCTAGTATATTGCCGTCAAGAATTTCCTTCTTGATGGAGGGAATACTTTTCTCAGGTGATAGCAAAGCAGGCAGCTCACATAAATGACCTGTTATCCTTACATGTGATGAAATCAATTTGAAATAGAGAAGTGTTCAATGAAATTGTCACCAAGTAAACTCCTTTACAAAAGGAACTCAATTTGTACCATGTAATCATCCAATAGAACTGTCACGAACTAGATGTAAGATTCAACTATTCTTAACAAAAATTGTATAGGCTCGATGCACACTAAATTAAAGTTAAAAGATTATTGTTCTTCCCATTACGAAAATGAATCAATTTTGATTCATGCTAATAAAAAAATGAGCATTGGCAGCGACTGTCAGAGGTGGTTTAGACCAAGCTTAATATAGCCGCTTGTAATGTGGTGACCGTAGGCTGTTATTATTGATATACAGAGCAATAGATGCAGCTATGAACGGGAAACAACCTCCAGGAAGCATTGGAGGCGGTTGATATTTTGAACCGCCTCCAATATCACGCAAGCGTAAACGATCTGAGACCAGAAATCACATGAGGCTGATGTGGGCATGTAGCCTTTCTTTGTCCTTTACATGAGCTCTCGGGTACCACATTGCCATTCATTTTACTTGCCCTTGTCTGATCCATGGCAAAACCCTAGCTCCAACTCCGCAAAATTCACCTCAACAATGCCGACCTAGTACATCCTCAAATTTTGCAATGGGGCACTGGCAGATCCGCCCATCTGCATTGGAACGGCGGTACACATCAGTACATCCTCAGCTTTTAATTGACAATACTTTTTAAAAAATAAAGAATTTGTCCGCATGCCCTTGTATGATTGAACATCCTATTGTAACATCGTAAACACATATAGATAATGAATTCCATCGGAATTTTCAAGATTGTTTAGCTAAGCTAAGAGTCAAACATAGATGTCATGTGGGAAGTGGTTTAAAATTGAATATGTTGAATTAAATACATAGTCAGTGAAGGTACTTCGGCCATTGATTCATAGATCATTGCTCCATAGTATGGTACTAGACTACTACTGCAGGTTGGACATTATAAATATTATTGCCTCTAACCCCTCTTTCCAGGTAAGGAAAGACCACTATAAACACTATTGCAAGCAAGTCACTTTCCCCCACCTATATCTATGAGCTTCGAAAGTGTGCATTCAGAAATGAGAGTGTCTTGATGCATATATCGTGGGATTGGAAGGCATTAGGAAAATTGCTTTAGGTACAAACTCGTATGTAGATATGAATCAAATGGTACCTTGCACAGTTGCTCCACCTCTCAGGTCGCGAGGCATCATTCCCTTCTTTGTCCTCTCTCAATTCATTACTTTCGGGTAATTTCAATCGACACATTTGATTGTGCTTTCGTTGTGTCCATGGGTATCTTCATGTTCCATACTCACTGAAAGCTTCTCTTTCTCAACCACATGCCTGCACTGCCAGACCCGTCTTTCGAGTAGTTCGGCTGACCAACACGATGGACAAGGATGCCGCTCCAGGAGTCACCCTGGTAGCTTGCTTGCTTAAAAAAGTTTGGTGTACTTGCGCGTCTAGTAGCTACCATGTCTTGCGCGATGGACAAGGATCGTTGAGAAATCACTTTGGCAAGTTGTATCGAGGAAGGCTAGTGCTTTCTGCTACTACTTTGATTCATTAGCCAACATGGGAATATATGAAGGATTGAATTGATTTTTTCATTCTCCACTCACGTGGACTGACGAAACATGCACACCATTTGTTGCCATGCTGTGATTAAGTCTACAGGTAATCTCCTCCAAAATCTCATGTGGTGGATTGACGAACACTAGACGTTGTACTATTCTGTGACTTCTGCCATCTCTAGATACATGAACTATTTGGATATTCAGATACCAATACCATCTACCATTTCAATTCAAACCGCTGGAATAATACGAAAGAAGATTTTGTCAAAACGTTTTCGGCAAGTTCAATCTCTACTTACGGCTCTTGTTGGATGCTCTCTATGGAATAGTTGTGACGCCCCCGATTTGGTCGTACAATAATCATACACGCAAATGTGTACGATCAAGATCAGGGACTCACGGGAAGATATCACAAACACAACTATAGAATCAATTTAAAGTCATACAACCTTCATATTACAAGCCAGGGGCCTCGAGGGCTCGAATACATAAGCTCGAATTCAAACGAGTCAGCAGAAGCAACAATATCTGAGTACAGATTTAAGTAGCAGGTATCTCATTTTCTTGAACACCACAAAGCAGCATGCATGTATATCACTGAAAATTTGACAGCATGGCAACCTCACAATACACATGTTTTATAGCGCTAGGGCACACCAAAATCACAAATTGATCCTCTAGTCACTAAAAAGAAGATAAAAGCAATTTGGAATTTCAAAAGATCCGAAATTCCCGTAAATTTTTATAATTCATAACTATGTATATATAAAATTCTTGAAAAACATGTTTACTTGCAGGTACACAAAATAATATGTTGATCCATAATTTTGGTTGCCGGAAAGATCTATAGTGGCTGCAACATTTGGTATTATCAACACATTGGTTATAATGTGATGCACGAATACATGTATTTAACAACAAAAGCGGAAATATGTTAATTTTACCAATGACATAAAAGACACGTATATAAGAAACAATGAATGGTTAAATAACTAGTCCACCAACCTTCACTAGCGCAAATAATGTGTTGTTTATTTATAAGTCTATATAAACATGTGCCTATGACAACATACAATAATCCGTCCACATTTGATACTTACTTCTCCTTTAATTTGACATTCCCGAATTGAAATATGATGCTTGCAAGCATGCAAACAGAGAAGACCATGAGAAGAGAACTGAAGAGGGATGTAGAAGCTTATGGGAATAAGAGAGGTTGGGAGAGAAACAACTCTCACCCTATGAATCAAGTGGCCTTCTTGCTTATTAGAAGCTCTATGGAATCCACGAGACATGTCACTTGATACTAATGAACTATCAATATCAGCGGGTGCTACAAGAGTACCTAATGTTAATTATAGTTGAAGTTTAACCACAAAACTAGTTCGAATAGAGGCTTGGTCAACATTCTTAGTGGAATAACCGATGTTATGCTTGCCTTCACGACTGAAGAGAAAGCACAGTAAGTGACATGCGGTTTGGATCGTGTTTTTCTATCTGTCTGTTGTTTGCCTAGAAATTAAAATGCTTGTAATTTCTAAAGAGGAAATGAACTAATGGAATTAATGAGCACAGATTGGTTTAGCTTTTTATAGTGGAGATGGACCAAGGGTGTGATGTCGCATGGTGATAGCTGTAATTAGAGCCATCAATCAGAGCTATTTGATCTTGTCAGATAGAAGCTTTTATGTTCCCCTCCACATTACACACGCCACAAAATCAACAATGCTACTCCTTGGTCAGGTCTCGTCTCCGTGGATGGCTCCGTTGAGATCTCATATGGTTCAGCAGGGACGGGCATGATCCTCAGGGACCCAGGAGGACATGTTATATGTCTTTTGTATGGTCTTCTATATCACTACAATGATGCTCTCGGGACAGAATCCATGTCCTTATGGAAGGAATTACACTAGTCCCCAAGTGGTCAACCTCATGTCGGTAGCTACTGTGCTTCGATCACTCGGTAGGTACTGAGCTTCGGTCACTCCGTAGCTACTGAGATCCGCCGTGTCAGGTTGGGTCGCACGACACCACCCGTCTGACCTTGTCAACAATCAGTTGTGTCTCATGTCGTCCCTTTGTTTCTCGCCATAATCCAGTCGGAGTTTGTGTCCCTCGTTGTTCATTAAGGTTCAATCACCCTGGTCCCATTCCCCTTCCCTTCCCGTTTATGTATAACCAGTTTAGCTAGAAGTAAGTTACCTAAAAATAGAATTTGGGTCAATCAATTCCATGGGGAAGGAAGAAGGAGGTGTGGTGGAGCATAAAGACCGCTGACGGAGGGAACGAGGCAAGTGTTAGCGTGGCATGGGGACACAGGCAAGGCCTCGCCCAGGAGCGAGCTATATCCGGCTGTAAACGGCGGAGGTGAGTCAAAAACTTAACGGTTCAGGGGCCTATATCCGGCTAGAATTTCGGATTAGAATTTTTGGGTATGTATATTTCGTATTATACTTTTATTTTTATTAAAACCATATTCCAAGTTATTTTAGGCATTTGGAATTTTTATTTGGGTCAAAATGGGTGCCCGAGCCTGACACAGATGTCGGCTTTGGGCTTCGACCGTCAGGCCGGACTGCCCATGCCCAAGTTTAAGTGAAGGTAACACCCAACGACAACCTGTAAAGAGCCTGACCCAATGTCGGGCAGTGGTGGCGGTCGCATCACATGTGACCCAAATGATGGGTTCGCAGAAAAGTGGTGGTGACAACACATGAGTGACGTCAGAGGTGGTGCTACTCTAGCACCCACTGTCGAGCTCCGAGGAAAAAGTCTAGGTTAGACCCGAGCCATGATACCTAGCAATGACGATGTTTTCTTATGACGTCACCTTGTTTAGGGCATTGCTAGGATATGCTTGACTATTCTTCAGGATAAAAAATCCAGATTTTGGCATTGGTGGTTGGATCTAGTGACAGAGATGCTTGAGGGTCTCACCATTTCTGAAGGTGTTGCTATTGAAAAACATCGTCGTCCATATGGTGCCATGCGATGATTGGTGTAGAAATGGTCTATGCTATAGTTTATTGTTTGCAGATCTAACCGCTTTGAGACTTTTCTTTCCTTTCCCTCGCCTACGCACTGTTCCGGTCTTGCAAGACTGTTAGTTGCCGGCGTGTTTTTGCGTGTGTGTGAGTAAGTGTTGAGTGTGTGCATTCTATCTATACAGAGTCCAGTTGTGTGCTCTTGTGCTATGTATCTTCTTGATTCTTCATTTTGAAGGAATAAATTCCAACCTTATGTGAAACAAAAACCCAACGAAGAAGTTTTCCCACAGGTTGATTTGACAGTAACGTCTTCAAATCCGATCCTGGGTTCTTTCACAAAACTGAAATCTTAAAAATAGTGTTTGGCCGACAAATCAGTACACAAGTCACAGGATAAACGAATCCAATGGTGGCGTGCATTTTGACCTCACGTCACGCTACGAATGGAATCAGATCAACCTGGGTGGGTCCTCGTGGGTTCCGCGTCAGCACCCGCTGACCGAGTAGACTCCATCCTCCGACCCACACGGCACGGTCGCAGTTCCACCACCCCTGGCGTTCAGGTCCATCACCAAACAACAAGAATCTCTCCGTTCGTTCCACAAAGCAGCAGCAGGAAGGAATCTGTTGGTGCCAGACTGCCCGATCGAAGCATTCATGAGAGTATCTATGGCCATGGAGAGGTTCTTCACGGCGCTCGTCTTCTGCGAGTCGCCGCTGGACGGCTACGGCACATCCGTGCTCACGGCCGGCACGATCAACAGGCTGGTCTCTGGCGGCGGCGGCGCGACGAAGCCGGCGGTGGCTAGGAAGGCGGACGCTCAGAAGGAGCAGGGACTCTTCAAGGGCAAGCCGACGGCGCAGCGGCGCCCTGCGTTCGAGCTCGCGTTCGCCGGTGTCAACTGCTTCGATACCGTGGTCATGCACTGAGCATACAGTCGTTTCCTTGATTTTGATCTGTATAGAACTCTGATCAACTGGAATGTTTTGACAAGTACGTGGACTTGTGATGATTTGTTCATTCCATTGTAGAGCAGACAGTAGTGCATAAGCTTCATCAATATAGATGAAATGAATTCAAAGTGGAATAGTGGATACATATAACAGAAAGTTACATTGTAGCTCGAGCTCCGCGGTACCTGCTATCATGACCATCTATTTGGCGTCGCGATCTGTGCAGCTGGGAGCACCACGAGCCAACATCTGACTGCTCCTGCATCATTAGCAGGAATTTAGCAGTCCCCTCTTGACATCTTCTGTCACTATTCACCTTTCCCCACACGTGAAGGGCTGCCCCACACAACAGATGCAATGCACCATCCGAGATTCTTGTGTGCGCAATAGAGAGAGAGGTTGTCAGAGAGCAGAAATCGGGAGGAGAGAAAATAACGCGTGTGAGAAGAGAGAGATAGAACAGAGATGAAATGAGAGGAGAGAGAACCGCAGCAGTATAGAGAGAGAGGCTGGACCAGTCAACGGAAATGGAGAGGAGAGAGAGAAAAACAAGAAAATGAGAGACAAATGAGAATGGACAAGAAAATAAGAGAAAGATGATTGAGACGTGTGAGAGATAAGAGAGAGAGAACGTGGCTGTGAGAGAGCACAAAGAAGAGAGGAGAAAAGGAGGGAGGAAGAGAGATAACGTGGGAGACAGGAGATGGGACATTGCTGCTGCTGCTACAGTACGCATGCACAAATATTTGTCCACATGTTGGACAAAAGAATTCAAACGGGGCTAGTCTGATGGACATGCGGCAGAGGATTAATCTCTGAGCCGCCTGGTGCTAACTGCTTATTCCTGCAATGATGCACACATCCATATGAATAAGATGACAGAATGGATGGTTGTGATATGAGATACCACGTAAGCCGAGCTAGGAAAAACCGCACTCTACATATAAGTATCAGTTTATGGCTAATTCGCGTCAAAGTATATGTAGATCGTTCAGTTAGTGCTGTCTGACGGTGTTTGGCACCCGTCCTTCGTAGGAACAACGCACTCGAGAGGTTGGTAAATCTCCCTCCGGCGTTGCTTTCCAGTGCACATTCAGTCTATGCCTGAAAAGTACGCGAAGAAAAGAATAACAGTGAGGAGACAACATAACTAAAATCTCTGCGTGTGTACAGAATTGTGGACATGGGGTATGAGTTCAATTTTACTACATGCCAGACTTGCCACTTGGCAAAAGAATAATCCGACCTTGCTTTTGGCAATAGTGGACAGAAAACAGAATAGATTGGAGCTAACTCAATAAATATATGCTGGAGCCGACTCGAATTCTTAATTCCAGTCAATTAACTAGTTGTCACTAGGTGAGGAAAACAATCACAGACACCTCTCTAACTAGGGCCGGCCGCTTGCGAGAGGGAGAGGCTGCGCCACCGCTGGAGGTGGAGACGAGGGGACGAGCAGGCAGGCTAGGAATGGATTAGGGCAAAACGCTTCGGTTAGGTCGTTCATTTTCCAGCCGGGAGAAAACAAAAAGAAAAAAAAATACTAAAATACCTCTCACGAGAAAATCATAAACATAGCTGGGGATTGCCCTTTTTACCCCTCAAACCGAGGTACTCCACCTGTTTCTAGAGTTGGTACTCCATGGAACTGATGCTGGAGTAACACATCGCACTGATTGTTGGATTAAGGAAAACAAACAGTCCCTATTCATTTTGGGGTACACTAAAAGACCTCCCTTATGATTGATTAGGAGAAGCAAAGGTGAGAAACGACACAATAAAAGTGTAATATCTCCCACGTCTTTAAACTACAAAAACGTCTTTTACTTTGGTAAGGGGGAGTAATAACAAGCAGAGCACCCAGCAAGTGCTCTGCCCCAGTCTCAGCCTTGCAGCTAAGCATCATCAACAAGCAGCGCTACATGTGTGTCGCACACAATCCACCACCAGTGATACGTCAACAGCGGCAACGGCCATTGATAGGTACTGTCTGCGAGCTGATTTGACCGTGTGCCACAACAACTCCTCGGACTGCATCAAGAATACTCATCGTCAACGGAAGCACTTTTTTCTTATCTCAGAAGAATAGGAAACCTTTTGCTTCGTACGGGAAGGAGGGCTGAATTCTATGATGAGATCGCCCAAAGAATCTGGTGCGGGCATGTTAACTTGAGAAAATCATAGCAGTACCGTCCACTGCTCGGCTGATGGCACATGTCGTTCTGTTCGGTGGTGTAGAGACCTTGATGCAATTTTAGTTATGTTTGAGATGATTTATACTTTTGATGAACTTTAATATCACATGTAGATCTTTTTCAAAAAAGTTATGATTTACTAAAAAAAATTGAACACGGTACAATCGAAGTCGCTCACATACACGAGCCTGCACGCACACACTACCCGTATGAGCTCCTTCGATAGACTGAGCCGGCATAACATCTTGAGATTTTACAATGTCAAAAGCACCTCGCAGTCGACAGGAATGTCTTCTCCCACTTAACGAACATCGCCGGAACCCTAAAATAAATCCAGAAATAATGCAAACACTAATATTCAAGTCTCTAACTTGAACTATTGTGGCTAGGTATACCACTGTCCTCCTAGTCATCAAACCACATATTTATCATTTGAGATTTGTGTTCTCATTTTGAAACCAACACATGAATAGATATCACTATGTCGTACTCTAATGCTTCTTTAGGGAGATTACAATTAATAACAAACATAACTATATATGTGTGGGTTGTTCCTTGCCTCAAGGGAAGAGACACATGACGATGGACTCGAGTTCTTGTGGGTAGGTAAAGACAAAGGAAAAACAAGAGTAAAAGGTACTCCCTCCGTTACATAATGTACGACTTTTTTTATGTAGTGTCAAAAAAAATCGGGAAGGGCATTTTGGTGCCCAGGCTCAGCTGCACCCTAAATCCTGGTCGTTCTCTACATTATTGGGATGCAAGAAAGTCCAGCTGTCGCAGCAGTCTTTGCCCACAGAAAAGAAGGATACAGGCGCAATACATGGGGCTACAATAGCGTACGGTGGGCCTTTTCCATATGGTGGGGCGTCGTCTCGCGTGGGTGCTTGTCGTGCGTGATGTTGTGCCATGGTACAGGACGTCAGTGAGGATCCTGGACCATGGCCTCTCGACTGGGATGGTTAACCCGGAGGCTGGACGAAGAGGTAAGGTGAACTCCTTCCATCAGCAGATCGTAGGTTTATCTTTGTGCGCATTTGAAGATAACTGATCTGTTCGAGGAATCAGTTTGTGGTGCGCAAATGTGGTTCTACAGTTGAAAATGGTAGCAGCAGGTAGTTGTATTCAGCATGGTTCAGTTAGCTAGATGGCGTAGCCGCTCATTAAGTTATATTCAGATAAATCCTATGTTAAGGCAGGCGAATAACAGAGAACAAAAGAAATTAACATTTGTCTGCCAGATCGTACTGCATGTCCAATGCTATTAGCATGCTGATTAAGACTGGGTAGCATGCTGATTTGCTTGATTGATGCCTGCGAACGCCACAACACGACCAATCTGATTTGGAGTAAACGGATCAGGGTCAACGAAAAGCAGGATATAAATAAAACACACAAAGTACACAAGGGATCATGCTCACGTCGTATAGAATGCACTTGTAGAACCTGGATCTAGGTTTCTGACCCTCGAGCCATGGCGGTGACTAGCTCCGCGTCGCAGCAAGGGTAGGCCATCACAGGAGGAAGCTGACACGGGCATGGCTCTCGTGCAGTTGCAGCGGGATCTCCCGGCCCTGTAGAACCTATGACCCGCCTTGTCTCCTGTGCTTGCGTCGTTCGTCTCGATCTTGTCACCGCAAAAACGACGCGGGATGATTGGGAGAAGGAAGTATGTTGGGACGGCGAGAGAGGAGGAAGACGCGGTTGACATGGCAGCTGACGAACAAGCGGGGAGGGAGCGACGGCGATGGGGATTTTTTTAGGCCGTGCTGGTTGCGAGGGGGAGCATGGGTGGGGGATGCAATTATGGAGGGCCAGGGCAGGTGGTTGTGAGGGAGACCGGGTCACGGGCACGTCTTAGGGTGGAATAGAAAAATGCCCGAGCCGTGCGAGAACCACCTGGTCCGCGCGTACCATGCTGGCTCCCGTCGCAATGAATCCGGGACTGCGCTGCAGCATTTTTAGATCGATGTGTGGCATATACGACCACAAGATACATGTACAAGCACAGATCCTCATGCGGGCCAACGGGAATGATTTCGGGAGCACCTGAGCTCAAGCTTAGAAACGAATATTCGCAAAAAATCGTCTTACATTATAGTAGGACGGAAAAAGTAGCAAACAATAGAAAAGTCGCATGCCTAAGCGAATCACCCAGAAAAGTGATGCCGTCTCCATCGTGCGGATAAGCCTGCCTAAGTGGCATTCTCGACCACCCAGCACACATCCCGGATGTACGACTTGATCGGTGGTTCCTGTGCGAGCCAAACACATGGACTTCGCCCGAGCGAGTCAACCGTATCGATGCCGACCAAAATTTTCCTTCGCACCTTCTCTGTTAGCTGCCGTATACTTCCCCGTGACCTAACTTGTCCTGAACGCCGTGTACTTGCACCCTACGCTACGGAAAACACGGGTGAATAAGCATCGGCTAGTGGATATATAGAACGCACGCGCACTCTGAGTTTGACCTGGGCAGCACGCACACGGCTAGGCTGCGACCCTGTAAAATCACCACCCCGACGATCAGCTAGATCACAAAATAGACGAGAAGGCAGGAAGACATCAGAAGGGGACGCAGTCAACACCCAAGGTGCCAACCCATCAGAGACGCAGTTGATGATGGCGCAGCAGGGAAGACGACGGAAGTACAATATATATAGAGTACAATATGAGAGAGAGACTTGGAGTAGGGAACAATTCGTACATGGTTTAAACCAATCCTATCTGAAACTCCTAATCTCTAACTTAAACATAATTATATTTCTAACATTCTCCCTTGGTCGTAGCGGGAGTGAAGCGGACGATGACGACTGAATTTGAACTCTTGTACTTCTGTCGTCTTCTCCGCTGCGCCATCATCAACTGCGTCTCTGATGGGTCGGCACCTAGGGCGGTGACTGCGTCCCCTTCTGGTGACTGCCTGCCTTCTCCTCTATTCCCTCCCGCAGTCACAGCGGGAGTGGGATGGACGATAGTGACGACGCGGATGTTGTTGACTGGAGTTGTTGCCGATGAGTTGCTATAGACGTAGCCATTAATGTCAATGTCGAGTTAGCCGATCATGTGATGTTGCCGTGGTCGAGATAGCCGTGGATGATGAAGCCGCACAAAGCCGGAGACGCAAAAAATTCCGTGATGTTGTAGATGACGGAGCTGCAGTCGTGGACGATGCACCTTGCGGATGTCAGAGAGTGCCGTCGGCGATGAGTCCACTGGTTTTGCCAACACCAGAGGAAACCCATCGAGCACACATCAGTTTTGCCGGAACCGTGTGGTCGTGTAGGGGTCGTCACTATAGTGACGCCATGTCGATGCAGTCGTTCCGTCGTGGATGGCGTGGTCGATGCCGTCGTCGTGACGCGGCCATTGCCGTCGTCGAGGTCGCGTCTTGCGGAAAAGTCTGTAAGAGAACGCTAGGTGCCCATCTTGTGGAGGAGGCGGCGGCGGTGTGTTGATGAAGATCTTGGTGAAGACCACGTTGATGAAGACCTTGGCAATGAAGTGTCGGCGTTGACGTTGCAGCGGCATGTCGACGTTGTTGCGTCGCTGGAAGGCGTCCCTCCGCGGCGACGAAGTATCGATGCCGTGCCGTGCTGAAGAAGTATGTTGGCTCATAGCCCGGCGTAGTCGTACAGGGTGATGTAGTTCGGCTCGGGTCGTCGAATAATGATGCGGATCGCTCGGTGTAGATCGAGGTGTCAGATTGGTGTAGATGTTGATGCAGTTGCAGCAGGTCGGCTCGGTGTAGATGTGTTCGGCTGGCTGCACCCCTGCATGTTGGAGTAGATGTGCCGCAGGAACTGCTGCTGATTGACGCCGCGTGCGTGAGATGCTGATGCTGGACATCGCACGGGTCGATGAAGCTGAAGACGCGCGTGAAGCCGGGTCCCGAAGAAGCTCGATGCCGATGCTATCTGGTTGGAGCTCAATCGTAGCATGCTCATATCCATCAGCACGCACTTGGTCGTGCCGTTCATATATGTGAAGCTTGGTAAATCTTTGCACGCGTTTTTCGTAGGAACAATGCAATCGAGAGGTTGGTAAATCTTCCCCCGGCGTCGCTTTCCAGTGCATATTCAGTCTGTGCCTGACAAGTATGCGAGGAAGAGAATGACAGTGAGGAGACGACAAAACTAGAGTCTCTGTGTGTGTGCAGAATCGTGGTAAGAGTTCAATTTTACATGCCAAACTTGCCACTTGGCAAAAGAGGCAATATTGGACAGAAAACAGAATGGAGTGGAGCTAATTCAGTAAATATATGCTGGAGCCAATTCGATTTTTTTATTCCAGACATATAACTAGTTGTCACTAGGTGAGGAAAACAATGACAGTATATATTTACTGAATTAACTTTAATATTAGATGTAGAGCTCACTAGGTGAGGAAAATAATAAAAAAAATCTATATCTAGATCAACTTTAATATTAGATGTAGATCTTTTTTTAAGAGAGATTTACTAAAAATAATTGAATACAGTATGATCAAAGTCGCTCACATACACGAGCATGCACACACATCCTACCCGTATGAGCATATGCGAGAGTCTAAGCCGGCATAGCATCTTGACATTTTACAAAGTCACTAAAAGCGTCTCACAGTAGACAGAAATGTTTTCTCTGGCTGACGAACATCGCCGGAAATCTGAAATAAATCCGAGAATAATGCGAACACTAATGTCAAGTTTAGGATTTGAACTCTGGTCGCTGGAGATACCACTATCCTCCTAACAATCAAACCATAGATTTATCATTTGAAATTTGGGTTCTCATTTTGAAACGAAACATGACTATATATCACTATGTCGTAATCAAATGGTTCTTTAAGGAGATTATAATTAATAAAGAACAAAATTATATATGTGTCGCTTATTCCATGCACCAAGAGAAGAGACACGTGAGGATGTCCTCGGGTTCTTCTAGATCGGTAGAAGCAAAGCAAAAACAGAAGCAAAAGATAGCAAAGAATAGAAAAGCAAAGCACTCAGAAAGTGCTCCCGTCTCCGTCGTGCGGATAAGCATACGTGCCATTCTCGATCCACCGGCACACAAGCCGGATGTACCACTTCATCGGTGGCTCCTCGGCGAGTCAAACACAAGGACGTCGCCGGAGCGAGTCAACAACGGCGACCAAACTTTTTGTTTCGCACCTTCCCTGTGAACTACTGTATTCTTCCCTGTGACCTAGTCCTGTACGCCGTGTACTTGCTACCTACGCTACGGAAAACACGGCTGAATAAGCATCGGCTATGTAGGCCCGGTCCGGTCAGCAGTCGACCCGGCGCACACGGCTAGGTTGCGACCCTATAAAATCACCACCCCGACGCTCAGCTAGATCACAACACGCTAAACAAAGCGCAGAACTAGCAAAGAAACGCATCGGAGTTCTGTCGACGTAGCAGCAGCCACCTCCTAGGTAGTCGAGCCTCAAGTTAGCAGATCCATGGCTATGGAGAGGTTCCTGATGGCGCTCGTCTTCTGTGAGGCACCCCTCGACGGCTACGGCACGTCAGTGCTTACCACCCGTGCGATCAAGCAGCTGGTCTCCGGCGGGGCGACAAAGCCGGCGGCAAACAAGGCCGTTGCACAGAAGGAGCAGGGGTTGTCCGGCAAGTCAACGCCGCAGCGGCGTGCAGGGTTCGAGCTCGCGTTCAACGGCCTCCACTGCTTCGACACCGTCGTCATGCACTAATTAAGAATGCTCTGGTCGATTAACTTGGAACGTACTGTGTGTGTCTGTGATACCATTCATTTCTTAAGGAAAAGCGAGCCTGCCAGTACAAAAAAAGAAGGATCAGGCTCATGGGGTGCGAATGGTTTCCCTTGCAGAGCGGGGCTTCGAGGCATGACACTTACCCCATCGCTATATTCTAGTCCACTGCATCAGGCTCTTCATAGTGGGAAGTAACATATACTAGTGTCATGTCTATAACATCAGTCTAATTTAATATTTTCATAGTACAAAGTAACATAATAGTACTACTATTATAGATGGCTTAATTTATTAGCTTGTAAATTTATCTTTTTTTGAAAGCGCTATGTTACAGTAACATACTTTATGTTACTCTAAACATCTCTTTTCTTATTAACTACATGACACATAAGCAAATTTGTCTTGAAATGCGCTATGTTACTAGCTAAGCTACTCCCACTGTGACCAGCCTCACCCTCCCACTACTTTTACACCAGCCTGACAACGACGGCGGGAACATCCCGGCACAAACCTAGATGACAGTGGCGGCGAGGCTACCCGTGCCAGATTCACCCCCCTCACTTGATCCACCCTCCGTCGATGAATGCACATAATAATGCAATGCATTGTTCTCTTTTTGTCTTGCTTTGTGAGGGTATGACATCATTTGGATGAATACATTTACCTTTTTTTGCATATCACTTTGAGGCCTTTTATTCATCTTTAATTTTTTTATGGAAGTACAAACAAATTAGCCAGGTTTTTACTGTTTATTAAAAGGAGTTTTACGTATTGATACGCGCGGCTTTAAAATATTATATATAGTAATGCTAAACTAAGCGTGAGTGTAGAATAGCTTATTCTATACCCCACTAACAGTACATACAAAATATGGTAACACACTATGTAAAATATAGTAATTTTCATAAAAATATAGTAAATTACGAACATAGATGATAAAAAAATATTTTCCGAATTACTACATTTTGTACACCGTTTTACTAGATTTTGTACATAGCGTTACTAGGGGGTGTAAAATAAGCTATTATACACTCACGCTTAGAATAGCGTTATATATATATATATATATATATATTATGGAAGTACAAACTAATTAGCCAGGTCCTTGGACTTTCCATCCTGCCGCGTCACGACTCCTTCAACCACCCCACTAGCCTCCGCCTCCTATCCCCATACGTGTATCAACTAGACTCGGACGCTGCTTGAGGATCGTTGGACTTTCCCTCTGGCATACGGGTCTAGCTCCCGTTGCTGCTTGAGGAGCGAGCTTGCTAGCTATCTCCTGTCGAATCAATCTAGGAGCTAGCTAGCACCTTGAAGTTTGGCATGCACCTAGAAGATTTTCTAAACTTTGATGTGTAAAATATTTATATTTTTTGAACACTCTTTTTTTGAGGATTTTTTGCTGTTCATCGGCACGTGCAGCTGAGCCTGGGTGCAGAAACGCTGCACTCAGAAAGGGACAGCTACACTAGTTGACAGGCTCGACCGCTGAACAGTCAGACAAGCTAGCGCTCTTATCCATCAAAAGAAAGCAGATAAAACGAGAATGGCACATGGACAATCCAATACAGGGGCGGAGCCAGGATTTGAACATGAGGGGGGCGAAGAAGAAAAAAAATCACTTAACCACACAAGAGAGAAAATTTGGAGTGAACTAAGAGGGGCTCAATGTGCAGTCCAATGCTACTCTTTCCACTCCGCTCTACTCTCTCGCAAGGGTGAGCATGCAACAACGGCAGACAAATGCACAATGCGGAATACGTCGCGCTAGAAGGTGCAACTTTGTGCAAGAGATAAAATATCACAAATAAGAAATCTCAGTAGCACATAGATATATACCATAGAATTGTTTATTTGGCAATATAAACTTCATTTCAATTAATAATATTTGCATCCATGACTATTAAGCTCGTTGAACAATTCGATAATCTAATTGAAAGAACTTTTCCACAAACAATATTTTCATTTAGCAACAATGTATAGTTTCAAAGAAACTAATCCCTCGTTATAAGAAAGAAGGCATGCAGTAAATTTATCAATTATCTTTTATGAAAGTGAACCAATTAATTAGACTAGTAGGCTGCAGTCGGCAGTCCATCAACAAAAGTGTAAAGTACATGATACCTTTAGATTTGAGTGTTTGATGATTATAAACACCATGATCAACAGACTCGGATACAATCGACAGTGCGGCAGGATTAACCGAGGTAAGGGCAGCGGCGCCGATGGTTAGCACGGTACCGTCACGGTGGCGTCCTTATTTGGCGTCTGGCAACTGGAATTGTGGCGAGCGCCGAGCGGTGGCCTGGAATAATGGCGAGTGACGGTGGCGGCGGCATGGAATCGATCCAAACAACCTGCAGACGCACGCTAGGTTTCGTGGAGCAGGTTACAAGGTCACCGGTAAATGGCTAAACCAACGTGGGGGCATGGGCTCCGTTTGGGCCTGGAGACGTACAGAGAGGACAATAGTAGTTGTACATCACAGCAGTTCTATTTTTCATGTGTAACAGTTCTATTTGCCATATGTACAGCAGCACCTCTACTTGTCATGTGTATAATGGCAACAGTGGTCCTAGTGTACTGCTAGTGTGTTTGCACTTGCAGAGCATTGTCAAATGTGGACCCTCTCAAAACAGGATGTGTGTTTCATGCCTCAACAGTATAATTTATTATCACTCTTCTAATACGAAGTTAGGTGGGTTATTAATTTGTAGTAAAAACCTTGCAGACTAGAATAAATATTTATAGCAAGTTAGTATCAATCTTGCAGATTATAATACAAATTCTTGCAATGGAATAACTGGATCAAACAAGATGTTTGATTAATTTGTACCACTACATAGTAATAGAGTCCATCAACAGGGCCTTGAATGTACAAATGTCTCTCAATTTGCAAGTTTCCTATCCGCGCAAATGGTAGTTTTTAAAAAAATTTCATGACATGTCATTCCTTAATATGTAATGTCAACCCATGCACACTGTTAAAATGTCACACTAGTGATTCTTTGTCATTTTCTAGTGTGGAAAATTGAGGTTGGTACCAACCTACATGCATTACCATTCTTGATGAGCAATATATACCATTTTTCTTCGATGGAATGTGCATTACCTGCTTGATGCATACAATGGAAGATATAATTTAAAATTTTTTGATCAGCAATATATTATTTGTTTTTCTTGGATGAGCATGCATCACCTTTCTTTGATGCCAATCTAATGCATCACTGCTAAATTTGCTAGTTCAGTAGGTCAAAAGACAAAGATAAGAAAGGTAGCAGTGGCGATTCTTTCAGAGCTAGAAGATGAAAGTTGGCAGTCTATGACACCATGTTCAAGTTTCTCCCTTGACTTTGCTTAATAAAAGCTTTGAAGCTTCGAACGTTTGTTTTGCTTGCGTTAGATGTGCATCTGTACTTTGTGCATTTGAACATGGCAGTTATAATTCGATTATGTGGATTCGTGCTTGATGGAGCCGCTTCATATGTGAACGGTTGTATTCTTAATTTGTTTCATTTAAATTTAGTAAGATGACGTGGCTGCCAAGCTTTGTATCTCAGTTATATCTCACTTTTTAAGCCAAGCTTGGCGTGGTTGTATGAATTCTTATCAAAATGGCAGCCAAACATGACACAGATATCATTTCAGTTGATAAATACGAGTGATAGCCAAAATTGATATTTTTGATTTGGAATTTTTATTCCAGCAAATGAAATACGATCATGGATTTCATTTCATTTCATTTGTATGAAATGAAATAAAAGCGCAGGTGACCTGTTAATTCATTAGAGATAATAGTATACTTCACTAGGTACCATTGCCATTAAATAATGGTTTGTGCTTCTCTACTCGTGGTATGTTTACTTTTCTATCCACCTTCAGAGCTTTTATTGATGCCTTTTTCTAAGAAGAAACAAAAATGTGTATATTCACTTGGAGTACTATGACTGAAGATCCCATCATAAATTGTAAACACATGTACTTCATAATTTCTGTATTCTTTAGTTAAGTTGGAAGCCAAACGGGGATGTCATGTGGAAACACATTGAAGACGTAATACAGAGCTGAGTTAAATTCCTAGCCAATGAGGGTACTGCGGTCATTGTATTTTATAAATTATTGCTCTGTGATATGGTACTAGACTACTACTATTCACCCGCGAAAAAAATACTACCACTGTTGGTTGACACTATAAACGTCTTTGCTTGTAACCCCGCTTTCCATGTTACAAAGGCCACTACAAACGCTATTCTGAGGAACACACTTGCCTTGGCTCCATGTATGTGCGTCGAAAGTGTGCATTCAGAAGTGTCAGTGTCTTGAAGCATATGTCGTGGGAATGGAAGACGTTAGGAAAATTGTGTTAGGTACAAACTGGTATGTAGACACGAACCAGAGGGTATATCACACATCCTATTCACCTCTTGGGTCACCAGGCAGCCTGGCGTTCTTAGCCCCCTCCCTAGCATCTACTTGGGTTGAAATAGAAACCGACACACTTGATTATGATTTCTTTGTGGATATGTAGAGTGTCCATTTGCAGCTTATCTGGTCGCTTCTCCTTGTGGATATTCTGGCTGACTAACACAGTGGATAAAGATGCCAATGACAGATCAGTCACACCGGCAAATATGGACATTATGCTTGTACAAGTTGTTCATGGTTAATTCCACATTCAGAAAAGAAGAAGATGATCAGCTAATTGTGCGAGTTTGTCCGTGAGTATAAGTGTTAACCCCAACTAATAACATTTTTGGTAAAAACAAACCAATTACCTGTTAGGAATAGTGTAGAGAGTTTTAGTTTTCTGGTTGTGCTCGGTTTGGTTGAGATAAAACCAAAACCGAATCCTGCCTAGAGTTGTTTAGATTCGTTGTTATCTCTTTATATTCTTGTAACCCAAGTCTGTAATGATATTTTGTATACGCCTCGATCAGGGCTTTCTGATCCTATATAAAACGAAACCAGCGGCCTACTACGGTAGGTTACCATGCTTCCTTATTTTCACATGGTAATCAGAGTTTCCCTTCCAAAACACATCTAGCCTTTCCTTCCCAGCTGCCATGTCTTCCTCCTCATCCCACGCCATGGCCAATCCCCTCAACAACCAAATCACGAGAAGCTTACCCATGAAAACTTCCTTATGTGGAAACCCAACTCATTCCCCAGATACGTGGAGCCTCCCTTTTTGGATACCTAGATGGATCCATTATTGAGCCTGAGAAAACCATCACCGGCACCAACAAAGATGGAAAGCCTATGGCTCGCCTACTTCCTGACTTCGATCACCAGGGAGGTGCTCACGCAGATGGTCGGCATAGAGACGGCGCAGGCGGCATGGACCACTCTCACGAACATGTTTTCGTCGCACTCCCACTCCCGCATCAACAACCTCCGGATCTCCCTCTCCAACGCAGAGAAGGGAACCCAGTCGGTCGCAGTCTACTTCGCCAAGATGCGGTCGTTCGCTGATGAGCTGGCGGCTGCCGTCAAACCACTTGGCGAAGATGAACTAATCTCCTACATCCTGGCCGGCCTCGACCTGGAATACAACCCCCTGGTATCTGCCCTTGATGCTCGTACTGAACCGCTTACACTAGATGCACTGTACTCCCAGATGGATAACTTTGATCAGCGCGTCGAGCTTCTTCAAGCCTCTGGCAAAGGTGGCTTCAGATCTTCAGCCAACGCCGCTGCTCGTGGGCGCGGTCAGCAGCGTGGTCATGGCATGTCACATGGCCGCGGTGGCAGGCGCGGTGGACATGGCCGCGGCTCTGTTGGTGCCTCCCCAGGCTACAACAACAACAAAGGGGCGCCCAGGACCAGGAGGAACGACTGGTGGGGGGTTTCGCAACGACAATCGCCCCCACTGCCAAATATGCAGCAAGCCAGGCCATGTTGCCATGGAGTGCTAGTACTGGTTCACGGATGACTATCTTCCAGAAGAGAAGGGGGCCGGATCTGTAGCAACCTCATCCTATGAGGTCGATACAAATTGGTACGCTCACAGTGGCGCTACTAATCACATCACGGGTGAACTCGAGAAGTTAACCACCCGTGACAAGTACCACGGAGGCGATCAAGTCCACACTGCTGATGGTACAGGTATGAATATTAGTCACATTGGAAATTTCATTATCAGAACCCAAAATCAAGATTCGATCTAAACAAAATTCTACATATTCCTACTGCCTCACAAAATCTCCTTTCTGTTCATCATCTTACCCTTGACAATCATGTTTACATTGAACTTTGGCCTTTTTTTTATTAAGGAAAAGGTCACAGGGAGGGTGCTGCATCGAGGCAAATGTAGATGAGGTATCTATCCATTGATTCCATCTAGGACGACAAATAAACAAGCGTATGGTGTCATCAAGATATCTTCATCGCGTTGGCACACTCGGCTTGGTCATCCTTCGTTTTCAATAGTTCAAGGTGTGCTTAGGAATAATAAACTTCCTTGTCATGGGGAGTTAGATGTTGAGTCGGTATGTGACTCACGCCAACGAGCAAAAAATCACCAATTACCCCTATCAAGTGTCTACTAGTGTATCTACAAAACCTCTTGAGTTGATCCTTTCGGATGTACGGGGAGATGCCCCTCTTTCTGTTGGTAGATATAAATATTATGTGAGTTTCATTGGTGATTACACCAAATTCTCATGGATTTATCTTATTAAGAAAAAATCTGATGTCTTTGAGGTTTTTCAAAATTTCCAACCACATGTTGAACGCCAATCTAATGCCAAAATCCTTGCCATCCAATCTGATTGGGGTGGGGAATATGAGAAACTAAACTCATTTTTCCAAAAGATTGGCATTGCACATCATGTTTCCGGTCCCCATGCTCATCAGCAGAATGGATCTGCTGAGAGAAAACACAGCCACATCATTTAAGTTGGACTTGCTCTTCTTGCAAACTCCTCTATGCCACTAAAATATTGGAACGATGCTTTTCTTTCTGCCACATACCTCATCAATTTACTTCCCAGTAGTGTTATCAATTTTGAAACCCCCTATGAACGTCTATTTCACAAAAAGCCTACCTACAACTCTCTCCATGTGTTTGGATGCACCTGCTGGCCAAACCTTCGCCCATATAATTCTCGTTTGCTTTCCTTTCGCTCCAAACAATGTGTCTTCTTAGGCTACAGTCCGCGTCATAAGGGGGTCAAATGTCTTGACATATCTACTGGTCGCGTATACATCTCCCAAGATGTCGTCTTCGATGAGAATGTGTTCTCCATCCAAATGTAGGGCCCTCTGCCGCAAGGAAATCTTGCTCCTTCCTGAACATCTCCACCCATCCACTTCCTTTGACCTGGCGGCAATAATGGTAATGACCAAAGTAATGTGACTGATATTTGTACTGCTCACACGCCCTATCGAGATGATGCAGGATTTGTGGGCGATTATACAGGTCAAAATTTGGAACAAAATGAAGCAGAATTAATGGCAAATGATGAATATATGGAAGAAAATAAGTCCATATCGCATGTCACGCTACAGACGGCAGCATGAGATCCGGTGCTGATCCAGGCGCGCGATCCGGAGGAGATACGAGCATGCGGTCCCATCAATAAATCGGGGCCCGATCCGATACTGATGCATGCGCAGAGGAGATAACGCGTAGCGGCACCCGCCAACGTCACAGTGCCACGTCGTCACCGGGTCCCGCACGGTCGCCTGGCCCCAGTTTGCGGATCCCATCTGTGCGGGTGTGCACGCCCTCAAGCGGCAGCAACCAACACCAGGCTGCCACATCGCCCGGCACTGCATCGCCACTCACGCGCGCGAAGCACCCGGTCCAGACTGGGTCTGGGCCCGGTCCAGTGGGCCTGGGCCCGTGCAGTCGCTATCCAATAGTGGGTATTTGGCTACTGGTTCTGAAGATTCGGCGCAGGTGTCTGATGTGCCAGCGCCCGGATCTTCTGTGGAGGAGGCTGATTCCTAGATTCCCTCAGATGGTACTATTCGGTATGAGAAAAAATATATAACAAAACATGGTTCTTTTTTTCAACAGGTGAGCCACAAAGTGTCAAGAAGTGGTAAAAAAAGACAATGACATCTTGTTCCTCCAAGACATGACATCTTCAAGAGGGATAAAACAATGGATGAGGAATTTCTAGCAGTTAAAAAAAGACATGACATCTTGTTCCTCCAAGAAGTGGTAAAAATATTATAGATTGTAAGTGGGTCAATAGAATTAAAAAGAAATCTGATGGTAGCATAGATTGATACAAAGCTAGAATAGTAGCCAAAATATTCAAACAAGGGTATGGTATAGATTATGAGAATACCTTTAGTCCAGTTGTTAAATCTGCTACTATCGGGCTTGTTCTTTCTATGATGTATCCAGGGGGTGGAGCTTGAGACAGCTAGATGTGCAGAACGCGTTTCTTCATGGTATTCTGGAAGAAGAGGTCTATATGAGGCAACCACCAGGATATGAGGACAAGAACTCACCCTTTCATGTATGCAAGCTGGACAAGGCCCTTTGCAGGCTTAAGCAAGCCCGAAGTACATAGTATTCTTGACTGAGCTCAAAACTGCAACAACTTGGTTTCATTCCTTCCAAGGCTGACACTTCACTCTTTATGTTTAATAAATATGGAGTGACAATATTTGTTCTCATTTATGTTGATGATATTATTGTGACAAGTTCCTCCCCGGAAGAAGTGTCAGCACTGTTGACGAATTTGAGTTTACGTTTTGCATTAAAGGATTTAGGAGATCTACACTTCTCTCTTGGAATAGAGTTAAAGAAAATCAATGATGGTAACACAAGAGAAATATGCTTTGGATCGTCTAACTAAAGTAGGTATGAAAGACTATAAGGTAGCACCTACACCCTTGTCCAGTTCTGAAAACTTGTTAGCTTATGATGGAGAACCACTTGGACCAGAAGATGGTACGAGGTATAGAAGTATTGTTGGTGCATTACAATATGTCACTCTTACAAGGCCAGATATTTCCTTCTCAATAAACAAAATTATGTTAGTATTTGCATGCACCAACCACAGTTCACTGAACTGCAGCTAAAAGAATTCTCAGATATGTGAAGCACACAATAAACTCGGGATTAGCATATAGGAAGTCCTCTTCTACCTTATTGAGTGCATTCTCAGATGCAGATTGGGAAGGTGATATTGATGCTAGAAAGCCAACAGGTCGTTTTGCAGTGTATTTTGGTTCAAATCTTATATCTTGGAGTGCAAGAAAACAACCCACTATATCGAGATCAAGTACAGAGGCAGAATATAAGCATGTTGCCAATGCTATTGCAGAACTTATCTGGTTGCCTCGATCAGGGATTTCTGCTCCTATATAACACGGAACCAGCGGCCTACTACGGCAGGTTAACACGCTTAATTATTTTCACATTACTAACACGACTCGACCCATTAGGGCATCTCCAACGCCGACCGTCATACCGCCCGCAATCATCCGGACCGGGCGGTCTGGACATGTTGTGCCATCCTATGCAGGCATGTATCGGTCCGCAGGACGGGTTGAACATACTTTCTGCTGCAAACTAGAGAAGAACATGGGGAGGTGGCTTGCGGGCGTCCGGACAGCAACAAGCCCACGTCTAACCGCCCCTGGTCCACCCAAACCCCCTCCTCCCTCACCCAGACGCGTTCCCGTCCGGCGCCAGCTACCCACATTCATGACGATGTACAACAGCCGCTCGACATTGAAACAGGCCCTGAACGGACGCGACCTCTCATTGCCTCCGCCATTGAAGTGACGCGCCAGCCGAGAGCGTGCCCGTGACGCGTCCCGGGTGTCCGCGCCTGTCTGCGCCGCACATTGACGCATCCGGACGCCTAGCCTCACCGAAATCCGCTATTTAAAGGCGGCCACAGCCGGCTAATTACACGTCACAACAGAAGCTGCTCCACATCCTTCTTCCTTGCATTCCAAACACCATGATTGTAGGCGGCGAATCTCTATGGGAGAGCTTCTCCATGCAGATGAAGCCGTCTAGCACATCCAAGGTCTCCGACGATGAGGACGGTCCCATGATGGAGACAGGCTCTGACGATACCACCTCACTTCCCGCGCCTATGCATGCCAGCTTCACCATGGAACAGACTCAGGCACACTACAACATCATCATGACGGAGGTGCAGCCTGTACCGGTGCCTATGTTAGCATTCTAGCAGATGCGGGAGGAACAACGGTACAACATGTTCCTCCTCGAGCATCACCGGCTCGCAGAGGGCCAGATCTAGGACGAGTGCGCGAGTTATGAGGCCATCGCAGCCATGGCCACAGTAGACTCCAACTTGTGAGTTGTGTTGGGTTTTCCCTGAAGAGGAAGAGAGATCAGGGGCGGTCCTAAGATTTTTGGGGCCCAGGGCGAAACTTAGACAATGGGCCCCTTTTATGAAACATCATAGCAATAATTTTTTTTTGTGGGGGGTCATAGCAATAATATCTAATATACGTTCAGATGAAATGTTATCAACAAACCCTTAAATGTATTCAAAATCAATTTATATATCAAATAATTTGTACGTATTTACCTTTAAAAGTTCATCTAACATTCATCGATGCAAAGTTATTTATGATGGGGTCGTTCTCAACCCCGTCTAACAATTTCTTCTCAATGATCTTCATCAACGGTAACTGGGATTGATGGGGTCGTTGTCAACCCCGTCTAACAATTTCTTCTCAACATCGAGAGGCGTAACCGTGATATAACTGGGATTGGTTGGCGCCATTAATGATCGGACACTCGACGATGATACGTTGCAAACTTCCCGCGGGATATGTGAGTCTATGTAGGTGTGCGCCGCACCCAGTGTCTGGAGAGTGGAGACCGGAGGAGCTGGGCGATGTTAATTGACAAGGCCTGAGTGCAGTGGCGAATCTGAAAGAAAATGAAGGGTGGGCTCAAAGTTTATGCTGAGAAAATTGAACGCTCTTTTGAAGAAAAAATAATCGATTATCTCCTAATCATTTTGTGCAAATAAACTGAAAATTTTCCCAGATTACTACTCGAAAATGTTATTTTCTAGATTTTTTATATCAAATTGTGAACAAGACTTTGAACCAGTTTAGGAAGATAACCATTATCTCTAAATCCACTGTCCAAATAAGCTCAAAGTTTGCCAGATTACTACTGGAAACATGTACTATTTACTAGTAGAATTTTTCTGGATTTTTTGGAAAATATCAAATTATGAACCAAATTTGATATCTGTTCACTATAACAGATATTATCTCCTAATCATATTGCCCAAATAAGCTAAAAAAATTCGACGACTACTGCAAACATGTATATTTACTGTATTTTTTCTGGATGTTTTGAAAAATATCAAATTTCAAAAAATGGTTTTACCTGTTTAAATAGGCAATATGTGTCAAACAGACAATAATCAAACAATGATCGAAATTAGTTTGTGAATTAATTATAATAGAGCTAGCTAGTAGCTACTCACTGGAACTAAACTAGCTAAAACCTACATCAAATAAATTATCAACCATTTGACAACGGAGCAGCAGATGCACTGAACACGCATAAAAAGATAGCAAGGAATTAGAGAGAGTCCAGAGAGAAATTAGCAGGGAGTGTGCGGCGGAGCGGACTGCGGCTGTTGGCTGCATCCATCGCCTCAGGAAATGTCTGTCGGCTGCGGCGACTTGCGGCAGGGAGTTCGGGAGCTACGGGACAAGAGAATAGGAAATTAGTGATTGTCATGAATTGGGCGAGATGATTACGTCAAATTACTTGCCTTATTGCTGGACTAAAATTAGGCTGCTAACTATGGGAGCTCCTATACAGCGCTGCAGGCGCCCGTTAACGATCCGACGCCTGCAGCGCTGCTAGAATGGGCCGGCCCACTAGCTTGCTGTCCTAAATGTTTTTAATTTTTTTTGCCAAAATAAAAATATGAAATGAAGAAAGGTTTACAGATTTAAAGAAAAAAGTTCATCCATTTGAAAAAATATGTTCATATCTTTAAAAAAGGTTCATAAATTTTGAAAAAGTTCATCCATTTGAAAAAATATGTTCATATCTTTAAAAAAGGTTCATAAATTTTGAAAAAGTTCATCAATTTGAAAAAAGTTTATTCAAAATGAAAAAAAGTTCATCCATTTTCGCAAAATTTCATTAAATTCGAAAATGTTCATAGATATTGAAAAAAAGTTCATGTATTTTTAGAAAAAGTTCATGGAACTGAAAAAAAGTTCATAAATCAAAAAAAAGTTTATCCATTTTCAAGAAAAAATGTTCATTAAATGTAGAAAAAGTTCATCATTATTCAAAAAGTATCAATGTCAAAAAAGTCACAGAATTTTTTTAGAAAAATGGTCAACCGGCGCCTAGATGGGCCGACCCATTTACGGACGCCGCAGGCGCCAGTTAACAAAATGCACGTTAACCGGTGCCTGTGGCGCCAAATAGGAAATGCCGCTAACTATATGTCCCTTCCCCTCTCTGTGCCTTGAGTTGGGCAACGTTTTTCCGAAAAGAGAAGCTAAGGGCCTATGTGCTACCTTGATATACCTGAAAGGGGGCCCTTGGATTTTGGGGGCCCAGGGCCCCCTCAGAGCCGTGTTAGCCAAATAAAGCCACGGCCGTGGCCAGTGCGTATTCGTGCGCAGGCTGGACGAGTCGTTTGTGTGCGTGTGTGACTGTGCGTGCGTGCGTGTGGGTAGTTTCTAGCTAGCGATGGAGACTGGAGGTGTGACCGCGTCCAGGGCTGTTGAAGTGGCCGCGTCGACTGCGTGCGGGCGCGACGGGAGCGCGGGCTAGGTACAGCGAGGGGCACGGGGCGTGGGCGAGTGGGCGCGGTGTGCGTTCGTGCGTGCGTGTGTATCGATGGCCGGGTATTTGAGTTCGTGCTAAGAGAAAAAAAGGACGTCGTGCGAGCGGCGGTGGCGTACGTGCGCCAGGAAAATTCTCCTGTGTCCCTGTGTCCATCTCCTTCTCTGGTCTTCTTCTTCCTCGAGAGCGAGAGGCGAGAGCTAAGTGAGGTAGACAAGTAGAGCTCCGGCGAGCACGGGGGGCGGCAACAACAATTGGTATCGGAGCTTCGGTTGAGGCGATCACCGGCGACCATGGCGCTTCGTCCCACACGGCTTCGCGCTGGCGGATCGGCGGCGATGGCAATGCCGGCGTCGACCGTGGACAACTACACGGTGGGCCCTCAAAGCGCGCAGCGATCCTCGGCGCCCACACCGTGTGGAGGCGGTGGCGCCCGACGCGGGCGGTGAACGCGCGGAAGGACAAGACGGCGCGCAGGTTGCTACTCGGGGCCTTGCCGGAGGATGTGCTGCTGCAGGTGGAGACGAAGCTCACCACCAGGGAGGTATGGGACTCCTTGAAGGTGAGGTTCGTCGACGCCGATCGGGTCCGCGCGGCGAGGCTGGCGACACTGCGCGGCGAGTTCGAACGCCTGAAGATGGCGGACGGCGAGGAGCTTGATGTGTACGTCGGGAGGCTCGCGGCGTTGGCTGCGAGGTACGCCAACCTCGGGGAGACGCTGGGCGACGCGGCGCCTGTCAAGAAGCTGCTGGATATGGTGCCGGATCGGCTCTTTCCCGTTGTCGCCGGCATCAAGAAGTTCCACGACGTGACAACAATGGCGTCCGACGAAGCACTCGGGCGGCTGCGCGCGTTCGACGAGCGAGTTCGGCGTCGATGGCAGGACAGCGGCGAGCAGGCGGACGGGCAGCTGCTCATGACAGCGGCTTAGTGGGCTGCACGGGATCGGCGACGCGGTGGAGCTTGGGACGACAACGACGACGGCAAGAGCGTGGCCTCGAGCAGCGGCGGGAACCGGCGAGGGCGCTGCTACAAGTGCGGCGAGCGCGGGCACTTCAAGCGCGACTGCCCCCAGATGCGGATGGAGCCGGCGGCGGAGCGCGCGCTGATGGCGGACGCCGGCGTTTAAGATGGCGGACTCCTCTGAGCCGTGGCTTAGAGGGTGAATGTTAGCCAAATAAAGCCACGGCTGTGGCTAGTGCGTGTTCGAGTGGAGGCTGGACGAGTGGGTAGTTTCTAGCTAGCCATGGAGCCGGAGTTGTGACCGCGTCCGGGGATGTTGAAGTAGCCGCGTCGTCTGCGTGGGGGCGCGACGGGAGCGCGGGCCAAGTACAGCAAGGGGCGCGGGGGCGTGGGCTAGTGAGCGCGGCGTGCGTTCGTGCGTGCGTGGGTATAAACACTCGCCGATCCTCTGTGTATCGATGGCCGGGTATTTGAGTCCGTGCTCAGAGAAAAAAGGACGCCGTGCGAGCGGCGGTGGCATACGTGCGCCAAGAAAATTCTCATGTGTCCCTGTGTCCATCTCCTTCTCTAGTCTTCTTCTTCCCCGAGAGCGAGAGGCGAGAGCTGAGTGAGGTAGATAGGTAGAGCTCCGGCGAGCAGGGGGAGGCCGGCCGCAACAACAAGCCGGCCCTGAGAGAGATGCAATATAGTAGTGGATAGTATTTCCTTTCATAGAGAACCAGGTTTATCAAACCAATATGGGATTCACACAGACAAAGGTCGACACTACGAACACACACACAAACAAAATAATTGCACCTAACACCGCAATACAATATAAACATGAGGCGTCTTCAATGTGAAGGGGAGCGCTCCACAACGGCATGAATGCTGGCGGTGCCAGGCAGGAAGCGCATGTGGGGATGGCGTGCACGGGTTTTTCGTTCGCCAAGGCGGTCAGAAGTGAGCATGGTATCGGTCCAGACTCATGCAAAGCAGCCCCCTCCCCGCACGCTTGTCTTCCATTTGCAGGTGAAATCATGTCTGAACCGCGCCGTGAACCGATGCACGCCCGTGTTGAATGGTTTCTACTGTCCGGACAATGCGATCCAGACGCATGCTGGATATTTACGGATCGTTGTTGGAAATGCCCCTATACCTGTCCGTACCCTACCCATTGACATCCCCCTAGTGAGAGGGATATGATGAAAGAGAGAACAACCTCGGTGGTCAAAAAGAGCTCCAGGACAATGGAAATCACGGGCTGATTGCATGTGTCGTTAAACTTAATAAGAATAAGATGAGATAAAAAGAGAAGCAGATTTATTATGTATGCTCCGTTGGAATGCCTGGGCGTAATTACTTGCTCCGGCAACCTCCATCCTGATGATCTGCCAACGTGACACTGCTGCAACATTTATTCTGATGAATCCGGTGAGAGCACGGCTACGTAGACGACATTTAGCAAACGATACATGCATGACATGCGTATCACGTCATTCATAGAATCATAGGCAAGGCTGAAACAACAACCAACCAACGACTGGATCTCATATTTTTTAGAAAAGGAGGATGACCTCCGGCCTCTGCATCTGGACGATGCATACGGCCACTTTATTAATTATTCTCACAATACCTTACAAAGCCAAACAACAGTAAGACTAAAGCCACCGTCTAAGCAACAACTGTTGCTACACCTATCCAATTGATGAAGGGGCGCAGATAGTCTGGCCTAATACCAACAAGACATCACAGCCAAACCTAAACATCTAAGACGCTGAGGTCCCAACCAGGACGCCTATCGGGTATGGGGCACCTACCCGTCCAGCGCACTCCTCAACCAGGACGCCTGCCGGGTATGAGGCCGTCGCAGTCACCTGCCACCAATCCATCTTCAGAGTTGTACTGTTGCATGTACCGTGCCAGGTCTCTCTGCCATCGACGCCACCACGACGCCCGACAGCGTCGTCCTCTTGCGTGAGTCCATCCTTCCACATCGAACTCCGAATCTGCACTGCGCCACGCCATCAAGGTCCGTCGCAATCGGTGTGTAGGATGAATCATCGCTCCACCAAAGAATCCGTCCTCTGGTCCCTCGATCACATGTGTACCTTCAAGAATGACGCCCCCAACGGAGGAATGACACCAAAGCGCCGCCGTCATCCGATCATCCGATCTAGGGTTTCCCCCGGAAGTAGCAGAAAGTGGCCTTGAACTTCTCCACGGCGATGCCTCCAAGAAGGGAATGACGCAGATAGCGCCGCCACCGCCGGACTTAGGAGACGACGAAGGCAAGTTTTCACCCAGATCAGTTCGAAAGGATCCAACTCTCGTGCACGAGCCGCCGTCACCACCAAGCAGAACCCTGTAGCACTGGCAGATCAGCGAGCCGCCGACACCACCGCATCCGGATCGCCGGCCAGGCCGGGCCGCCGCCATCCCCCCGCGTCGTCCGGGTCAGAGACGGAGGCGCCGACCACGCACAGGGACCACCGCCGCCTGCACACGCCGGAGGGCCGCCCAGAGCTCAGCGCCCGCCACCGCTTGCCGAGGACCGCCGCCGCGCGCCCCGAGCGGACTCCCACGCACAACAGGAGAAACCGTGAGCGTGAGCCCTGCTATCGCCCCAAGCCCACGCCGCACGCCCGCCTCCAGCGTGCCGCCAACAACCGCCGCGATCCGCCCGCGCCAGATCCAGCGAGTCGTGAGAGAAGAGATCCGCCGCTGCCGACGCCGACCGGGCTTTGCCCGGAGGCACGCCCCGGCGGCGGCGAGGAGGAGATGTCGGGGAAGGGACGAGGACACGGCGGCGCTAGGGTTCCCCCCGGTTGCCGCGCAGGGGCGACACGGGAGGAGAGGATGGAACGGGGGGGAGAGGACCAACGGCTGGATTAGCCATCGTCCGAGTGTCGTTCAGCGCTGTATCGTCTGTGAAGTACTTCCGATCGGGTGAGGGGGCTGCCAAGATCCATCCCGGTAGAGTGGAAGATATTAGGTAGCCGGATCCAGTGGCAGCCTCACACAGTGGCGCAACAACCAAAAGCAGCTCCCGCCAAAGAGACGAAGTGGAGGCGCTGCTCCCGGGTGCTGCCATTTCCATCCCGCCGTCGAGCCGTTATGACCAGTCCTGGGCAGGGACGGAGCTCCCATGTATTCACTGGTGTCAATTGACACCAGTGCCTTCTGGCTTTTCATCTACTAGTATTAACAAAAACTGTGTATGACCCCAGCCCAAAAATTCCATTGACCCCAGCCCAGCAGCAGACCAGCTAATCCCTAAAGCCTTAGCCCATAAAATCCATTAATTTCTAAAAGAAATCGACAGCCTGCGGCAGCAAACAACGATACAAGGCCAGGCCCAATGCGTACGCGCTATGTATCAATTAATCGATGTACGCTACCCGGCTATTGTACGCATACGCGAACAGACAGACGCCCTCGTCTCTTCACCTCCTATCTCGAACCCTAATTCCGCAGCCGCCGCAGCGAATCGGCGACGAACGACGGCTAACTCGACACCGTTTCATCAGGTGAATGTTGACATCGGCTGACCGTCCACCAGTGCATAATCTTTAATTTGCAAGTGTTGGCTCTTCCAATCCCAGGTAATTTGCATCTTCTCTCTCGCCTCTCGATCTCTAGACTGTTACAAGACTACAATTCTAGATTTGCTTTGATTTCATGATGGCTATTGGCTTAGTAATTTTTTTATTTTATTTTCTTGGTTTTGCCAAGGTCCAGTCCAGGTTGTTATGGATAAATTTTTGTTCAAAGGTAAACGACCAGCATTAGATATTAATGTGGCAGGGACTTCAAGGCCAGTTAGACCAGCACTTGATTTGCTATGTGGAGATAGACATATTTTCTACTATATCGAATGACGATGTGATTGATATATTTAAGAAGATAAAAGATCAAGAAGGGAAGTTATGAAATGTGAGTCTCAGATCACTTTATTTTTTCCTTAACGATACTTATTTTCTGCACTATTTCTTTCTTATTATTGTTGTGAATATAATATGTACTTTTGTTCATCCTTTACAGAAAGTTACAAATGAAACGTTCCAAAGTCATCCTTTTGCCTATTATTTCCGGAATATGTAAAGAAGTGTTATTTTATGACTTTGCTCAGCCAATACTCGCTACTTGGTATGATTTTTAGATGTAATAATAATATCACCTGCATATTGTTGCTTTTTATATCGCTCTCGGCCATTATCTATGTTGTTGCACCACTATAATTTCTGCTAGCGGTTTAGCGTGGGAAGCGGTTGACACCAGTGCCTATTTTTTCTAGCTTCGTCCCTGGTCCTGGGAACGCGAGTGCTGTTGTCGCCCCTGAAGAGCGGCCGCGCCACCGCATTATTATTAAATAAAAATGTAAATCACACAAGCTAACCGTTTCCAACTTCATGTGCGATGGCGCTTTTCTACACAAGCTCAACATATCCAAAAGAGCGCTTCCACGTACAAGTACACAAACCAAAATTGCGGAGAAGACATAATTATGGCTCTATGTCGCTGCCCGGTGAAGCATGGTGGCAGCAGGGGAAGAATCTGATGATTTTCATTCTTCAACTGAAACCGCGATCCACTGCCAGAATGTTGTCGTTAAGGACCATAAAACTCACACCTGAAAAGACTCTTGAGCAAACATACGAGCACCCAAGACACCGCTACCTCACAGCACTAAAACGGCAGCTGGAGATGGCCATATTCTCGTGGTGGGTGAGCTTCTTCTGTCCCGTGTACAGCACTAGAGATTACATGCAGCCATGAAGGTATGACTAACGATCCGCGGGAGATGGCTTATCATCACTCAATACAAGCTGAAACAGTCTATACATGTATGAGCTACTAATTGCTCTCAAACTGAAGAGTCACATACGCCCTTTACACCTCAAGCACAGATCGGGTACAAACTAACAATTTTGCAAAATATTCAGCAGAACAGAACCAATTAAGCAACCGACTATAAATACAAAATTAAGAATCTTAAAGAACTCACAAAACATTACAGCTACTAATATTATAGCAGGGGCAGGAATCTAGGAACACAAAATTTTATCGAAGATTACAGAACACAAACATGACGTGTGACTTACTACTGGCGTCTCTTTAGAGAGAGCAGCGTCTTGAAGATTCCTATAAGAACGGCAATGATTGACAGTACGGCCATGATGGTTCGTTTGTTCTTTTTGATGAATCTGTAGACCTTGATCCTGCTGCTCCTCTTCCTCTTGTAGTGGTCAATTTCCGCCATGATGCCGCTGTAGAGGCGTCCGCCGTCCAGGCGCTTCACAACGCTCTTGAAGAAGTCTAGCGTCTCCTTGTCGGTGAGCTTTGCTTGCACTATCTGCTTGTTACGCAGCTCGTGCACGTCTTCCTCCCGGTTCATGAGCATCGCCAGGAGGGCGAGGTACGAGCACACGGCCGTCTCCTTCTTCATTACGTCGTGGTCCCTGTTGTTGGAGGCTGTGCAGACCTCCAGAGCGGCCATGTTGACGAGCCAGCATGCCCTGGTTTCGTCGAGGAAGAGGGGCGCCAGGTAGAGGTGGGAGAAGAGCTTTTCTATCCAGATGCCCATGTCCATGAAGTCTGACGTCATGCAGGGCTGGATGTTGATGGCCATCTCGGCGAGCTCGGTGGCACTTGCGGTGATCGCCATCGACGAGGATGGAGGCACTCCTTGGGTTCTCGTGTACCCGACTTTTTCCAACCGGAAGAGTGCAAGGAGATGTGGCGGGTTGCGATCACTGAGTGTAGGGCCGAAATGGTTGAGCGCTCTCCCGATGCCCGCGGATCTTGAAGGTGCTTCCCATGGTAGAGATGAACTTGTCCACCGGCGCCGGAGATCGACCGAGGCTGTTGAGTGCTTGCATTACGGACCATGGAATCTGGTTCTCCAGCAGCATGATATCATTCTCGATGCATACTCGGTTGGAGACGAATATACGCTCCAAGAACGCATCTGCAGGAGCAGGATCCCTTGGATCGGAATCCATCACTCGTATGTACTGTAGCAAGAAACAAGCGTCATAGAGCATCATGGTCGCGAACTCATCAGCGCTCATACCTGCCACCTCGTCACCGATGTAGAGACCACGGGCCACGCCGGCAACGGCGGAGACCGCCTGGAAGATCTCCTCGAGGTCCAGCTCGCTGCCGGACGCGTGCACGAAACGGTCGGCGGCCACGCCGCTTCAAATTCTCCATCTCCTGGAGCTTGGTGTCGCCGTGGTGGTAAGGGCCGAGTGCCACCACCAGCGGCTTCACGTACCGGCTGTCCAGTTCCCCTAGGCTTGCAGGGAACCTATGGAAAGTCCACTCCATTTTGTTGTGATCAGCTCTGAACTGGCTTGCTGTCTGGCTCCACTCCTCAACCAGAAGACGAGTGCATGCTATATCAGTCGATCCGATCAAGTGATAATATATATCTGAGTCGGACGTCCCAGTTGCCGGGTTATACGCAAGACAAGCTTGTTAATTAGTAATTTTAGTAATAGTAGTAAATTGCAGATCTCACAGGCCAAGTTGCATTGTCAACATGTGCCAACTGCACCCACCACGTTCTCTGAGCGCGAGTCGCGCGCGCTAGCCACAGGATGATCCAGCCTGTAATCCATCCTTAAGCCTGGTCGTAGTGAGGAGTACCGTATATTAGTATTATGCATATGATACTAGCATTATCATGCTATCTTTCTAATGCATAATATCATACATTAGCTTATGTATTGTCATGCATGATACATAGTAGCATAACATTTATTATGATACGTATCATGATCTGATACCCATCCTCTTTTTCTTTATTTAATTCTATGCCGCCTCAGTAAAATTGTCTAGTTGATATGAATGATACTACCTATGATACTCTCAATACGATCAGCCTGATTAGTTTGTTGCTTAATTAGTTGGTAGCTGGCATGAATTTTCCTTCTGACGGTATTTTTTGATTCGTCTAGGACGCATCTAGACATGACTTAGTTATTGCACTTCTAACCGACGTCATGCACAATTGTAATAGGGTTTACAACCGGTGGCTGGTTGTACCTTCTGGTGTCGTCTGTCGTAGCACGCCAGTGGCCGGTTGCAGCATACCGACATGTCCGTCGTAGCACACCCGGTGGGTGGTTGCAATTTTGCTTTGGATTTGAGAGAATTTTCTAAAACTAGGTTTTAGTAAAAAGTAAACAATGCCATCAAATGAGTTGTCTCCAACAAACTAAATCATGGGGATGAGAGAGGTTACCTCAAGTAAATTAAAAATCTCCCGATTTACCGAAACAATGGCACATATTTTAGAGGGATTCGAGAAGTGTTTGGATGATAGAGAGTGAGAGCATCTATAGAGGATACACCAAATGCAAACAATTACATGCAATCTAAAAACCTCAAATCTATTAGTAGGACACCTCCGAGGATAGTCACCGGGGACACATCAAATTTTATTTTGCACAACGGGATACATCAATTACGAAACCTCAGATCCATACAATTATTTGCAACGTAAAAACCTAATCTAAATCTTGGGCGGAGCCCATCCGGCTCCGCCGTGTCCGTGCCCGGCGGCCGGCTAAGACACTTGAAGTGGAGGTGCGGTCACCAGCGGGGTAGAGTAGGCCATGGGACACCCACCAGCACATAAGACTCGAGGCTCCACCGTCTCCCACGCCCTACACTTCCTCGTCCACTAGTAGAAAACAGCTGGTTTGTAAGGGCCTTTAGTCCCGGTTCTTGAACAGGGACTAATACGTTGTTACTAATGCCTCCCCCCTTTAGTCTCGGTTCTTACACGAACCGGGACAGATGGGCATCCACGTGGCCGCTGCAGGTAGCCCAGGCAGGGTGGCCTTTGGTCCCGGTTGGTGACATAAACCGGGACCAAAAGGCTTCCACACGTCAGCAGCTGGCTGGAGCTGAGGTTTTTCTTATTTTTTTAAAAAAAAGTGGCTGGTTTAGGGGTTTTGGAGGTCTATTTTTAGGTTGTTATTAGCTAGCTAATAGAGAGAAGTGTCATCTGTTATATCTTCGTCCTTGGTTTAACAACGCTACTGCTATGTTCATTTCACCCGCAGATATATAATAACTCATGCATGCTTGCATCATACATCATCATATATAATAACAAGTCCTACTAATCATGCATCATCATACAACTTCTACTCGTTATTAATAATAAGTCATACGATCATCATCCTCATAGTCATCGAACCCAACCCTACATAATTGTTCTTAGCACATGATCATCGATGTGACGGTAGGACCCAAACACCCTTAAGGTAAAATAGCATAAAACAATATAGACCCTGACTCTCCATTATGAAGAATGGAGATCATCATGTCTCCAATTCTTGCGCTTCGCTTCCTTTTGCTTACAAGAAGCTCCTTACGACTGTCCATACATTTTTTCCATTCTTTGATTGTCATGTCCCCACTTCTTTTAGAAATCCAGTTTGGACAGTTGAGATTCGTAGGACGGTCTGGTTGCATGTTCAAAACATGAAGGCTACCGTGCGTATACATCAGATGAGGCACACAATCATTCGGGATTATCTGTTGAAAAACATAGTAATAACTTCATAGTTAGCAATGATGTACTAGTTTTAGAAGTATGCAAAAAGATGCACGGATGTCATAATAGTAAAAATCTTACCAGGGTATCTCCATGGTAGTTATCAGTAGTTCAACACGTGCACTAGTGGCACGTATTGACCATAATGTTGAGGAGTTCGATTGTAGACACTGTAATTCTCAAGATCAGTACAAAATGCGATCAGATGATTTTTCTCCTTATAAGTTAATTCGGAGCCATCGGTGTAGTGGGTTTTGTCTACCATCTTCCGCACATTCTTTGAAGAATGAAAATAAGTTGTCAATGGAAATAAGCTGTCAACTATTTTGAAATAAACAATATAAATTACTTAATAACTATGTTAAGCTTACATGGGGAAGAATTGAAGGTGTATCCACAAGGACCCAAATCTCCATATTGTCTTGCTCGATTGTAGGATCACCAAGATCCATGGTGACAAGCATACCCTCATCAAAACCATACATCTTGCAAAGTGCTTCCCAATTTTGCAACCAAAATGAGTTACACTCTCAGCATTGTACAACTTTACTTTAAAATCCACACCATGATGGGTCCTTAGGAGAATTTTTTTGTTTCCATACTTTCATTGTCTTCAAAACCCATCCTCTCCAAGACATAGCGTCTTGCATAGCATGGGATAAGCTAGTCGAATTGGAAAAGATGAAAAATACACGTTAAAATAGTTGAAGTCGTGCTTAATTACGAAAAAAACTATTGTCGTTGTTGCGTACCGTATGAACATCGAAGGTCTCCTCGAGCTTAATGCTGAAGCGCCGATCTTCGTCCAGCTCAATGAACCTGTCGCACATACCTCGGTCGTCGTGGCACCAGTCGCACTGCCCCGGGCGGTTTTTCGCCGTCCGAGTACGACATTTCCGCCTATGTTCATAATTCAAATATTAAACTTGTACAATTAAATATATGTACAAGAAAACCAAAATTTGATCATTATTATTAATAACGGGTTGACTATCGGTGATGATGCGTAGCTCCTCCTTTCATTCCCGAGTGAATTATTACACCAAATTGTCTAGCACACGGGAATGAAGGAGAAGCTACCCCACGACGGCGTGGATGATGGAGGGGGCTCCTAGATTTCTGCATAGTGCTCTCCAAAATTCAAAGTAGGAGTACTTTTCCAATATGAGCATTCAATAAGCAAAATTAAATCATAAAATAAAGTAGTATTCAAATTAGCATGCATGCATTCAATTATAAGCAAAAGTACATCATCTCTTGTGTCTGTACATCGTTGAATATTATCACTAAATACTCATCGAATACTATCATACATATAGCATCACTAATACAGCTAGAACCGTAGCGCCCGACGGGTATCGTCGCGGGCGGTGGACACCCAAAGATAAGGAGCCATAACAGGATCATAGCTCCAGTGAGATCCCTGAAGAACCTGTCAGGTATTGTCGAACCTGCCCTCCAATGCAACCATGTAGCGACGGACGTGCTCGTCCTCCTCGCTGACACGGTGACGTACCACCTCCGCGGTGTCCGGAAGTCTCGGCACCGTCACTGGCCCACGCGACCGCCACCAAACAAGGATCGGGTCAACAACGGGCTGCCTCCTCACCAACCTACGTCCCCCGGAAGGTAGCACCTCCCAATACCAGCCCGGCGGAGCCCAGTCCCGAACATGGCCACGATCAAGCAGGCCTCCACCGCCCAGTCGGCGACTACGAGGATGCTTGGGATAGGCATCGCCCGGCGGCGTCGATCGAGGAACTACTTCTATATATAGTTAAATAAAGTAGTTTTATTTATTATACCAACTATTTCAACTACTAAGCACTTAATATAAATAAATAAAGTAGTACTTACTAAAAACAAACTACTTCTATATATAGTAAAATAAAGTAGTTTATTAAATCAACTATAGCTAGTTCAACTATATATGAAGCACTTACTATAAATAAAATAAAGTAGTACTTACTAAAAATAAACTAGTTTAACTATAGTTCTATTATTTTTCTAACTAATTATATTAAACACTTTCTCTTCTTATTTTTTCGTTTTTCCTCTATTCTAAATATGAACATATTCATAAATGACTTCTATCATTCACAATTTTCCTATACATACACAATAAATTGACAAAGAAAATACTATGAACATACAAACATGCATATTCAACAATAATATCACCAAAAAAATCTATTAACAGAAAAAAAATCTAACACAATATGAACAAATTAATTACACAATATGAAAAAAATCTGACAGAAAAATCTATGAACTACACATCTAACAAAAAACTACAAAAAATCAAACAAAAAAATTACTACGCATCTAAATTAATTGCTCACGGCGACGGGCGTCTTGGGACGGCGACGGCGACGGGCGAAATGCGGCGGCGGGCGGGCGATGACGACGGTCGACGGTGAGGCGGTGGCGTTGGCGACGACGACGGTCGGCAGTGAGGCGGCGCGGTGCGGGCTGGCCGGGCGAGGCGGCGACGGCAGCGGGGCACAGGCGTGGCAGGGCGGCAGAGGCGTCGATTTGCCGCTGTATGACGGCGCTAACAGCGGCGACGGGCGACGACGGCGGAGATTTGACGGCGTCGGCCAAAAGCGGGAAGAAGGAACTGAACCAAATTTTCACGAAAGTGCATGAGAGTATAGGCGAGTATTGGTCCCAGTACATGCCACCAACCGGGACCAATGCCCTTTAGTCCCGCTGGTGGCACTAACGGGACCAAAGGCCTCTTTTTCAAAGCAGCCCAAAGGGCGGAACAGAAGGCCTTTAGTCGATTGGTGGCACCAACCGACTAAAGGGGCTTTGTCCCGTTCTAGCCAACCACCGGGACCAATGCGTCCCTTTATTCCCGGTTGGTGCCACCAACCGGGACCAAAGATCGTGTGCTGGAACTGATGCGGTACGGTGCTATGTTTAGTCCCACCTCGCTAGCCGAGAGGGGCTTGGAGTGGTTTATAAGCCCTGCCGAACCAACCACTTCGAGCTCCTCTCTACTGTAGGCTTATCGGCCTAAAATAACTCTCTGTGCTTGTGGGCCTATTGGGCCTACTGCGGGCCTGCATCCTAGCCCTAGTTATGGGTTTCTAGTCGTATACAGGCCGTGGTGGCCCTGTAGGTGGCACTTTTTTTAATTTTTTCCCAGTTTTTTTCTTTCTTTTTTGTTTCTAATTACTTATTTATTTTCTTTTACGATAATTCTTTTTGCTATTAAACTTTGTAACAAAATTCTAATTTTTAGTTTCAATAATACTAGAGGTTTATAAAAGCTTTTTAGTTGATTCCTTTAGTACCAGTTCTAAGGCTGTTACAAAGGCATTTTATTTGGTACAGGTTTTAAGGCTGTGGTCCCATGAAGACCTTTTAGTACCGGTTCGTGGCACGAACCGGTAAAAGAGTTTTTTAGTTGATTCTTTCTGCAGCTGTTTTTTAGTCCCACCTCGCCAAGCGAGAGGCACTCACAGCGGTTTATAACCCCTGAGTGTAGAGACGATGAAGGGGGAAGCGCAGTGCTCACCTGCATGTTGGCCTGAAGCTAAGCAACGTGCAGGTGAGCATTGCGCCTCTCTTTCATTTTGGCATGGTATCATCATTTCATCCACATAGCATATGCAAGAAAGTTGAGAGGGTTACGACAAAAACTGAATGCACTTCGTGTACAAAACGGACAATCAGGATTTCATACGGAAACTTGTCTGTTACAACATGCATTTCAAATGAACTACAAAAAGGTTGAAAGTTGGCACGGTATCATCATAATAGTTGTGGAGAAAGTCTTCACTTTTTCTCTGGCATATTTATTATTCCCTTTATATTCGACGACAAGCCAGTCGGGACCTTCATACGGAGCAGGCGTTCAAAGAAGATTTCTTTCTCTTCTTTCGTAAGAGCGTAGCTGGCAGGACCTTCATACTGCTTCGGAGGCATGCCACCAACCGGGACTAAAGGCCTTGTGCTGCCCGCGTCGCGACACGAAAGTTCAGTCCCACCTTGCTAGCTGAGGGAGCTCGAGAGTGGTTTATAAGCCCCAGTCCCGCTGCCCTCTCGAGCTCCTCTCTCATTGCAGCTTACGGGCCTAAAATCACTCTCTGTGCTTGTGGGCCTATTGGGCCTACTGCGGGCCTGCATCCTGGCCCTAGGAATGGGTTTCTAGTCTTATGCAGGCCGTGGTGGCCTTGTAGCTGGCACTTTTTTTTAATATTTTTCCATTTTTTTGCTTTCTTTTTTGTTTCTAATTACTTATTTATTTTATTTTATGATAATTCTTTTTGCTATTAAAGTTTGTAACAAAATTTTAATTACTTATTTATTTTCTTTTATGATAATTCTTTTTACTTTTAATGTTTTGAACAGAATTCTAATTACTTATTTATTTTCTTTTATGATAATTCTTTTTTGCTTTTAATGTTTTGAACAGAATTCTAATTACTTATTTATTTTCTTTTATGATAATTCTTTTTGCTATTAAAGTTTGTAAACAAAATTCTAATTACTTATTTATTTTCTTTTATGATAATTGTTTTTTGCTTTTAATGTTTTGAACAGAATTCTAATTACTTATTTATTTTCTTTTATGATAATTCTTTTTGCTATTAAAGTTTGTAACAAAATTCTAATTACTTATTTATTTTCCTTTATGATAATTCTTTTTGCTTTTAGTGTTTTGAACAGAATTCTAATTACTTATTTATTTTCTTTTATGATAATTCTGTTTGCTATTAAAGTTTGTAACAAAATTCTAATACTTATTTATTTTCTTTTATGATAATATTTTTTGCTTTTAATGTTTTGAACAGAATTCTAATTACTTATTTATTTTCTTTTATGATAATTCTTTTTGCTATTAAAGTTTGTAACAAAATTCTAATACTTATTTATTTTCTTTTATGATAATTCTTTTTGCTTTTAATGTTTTGAACAGAATTCTAATTACTTATTTATTTTCTTTTATGATAATTCTTTTTTGCTATTAAAGTTTGTAACAAAAGTTGGTCCCTGCTCAAGCCACCAACCGGACCAATGGTGGAGTCGTGAGCGAGGCCCATTGGTCCCGGTTCGCCCCAATTAACCTGGGACCAAAAGGTCCAGACGAGCAGGACCAATGGCCCACGTGGCCGGCCGCCCCGAGGCTCACGAACCGTCCAATGCCCCCATGGGTCCCAGCTTACGGACCGAACCCAGACTAATAAATGGCTGACCGCACAGACCATTGCCCCCTTTTCTATTAGTGGTCGAAGACCGTGGCCTGTATGTTGCCGGTCGATATGAGTTTGGCGATGCATTCATTGTCATCGGAGCCCATGGCCTGCATGTTGCTGGTTGATGTGAGTTAGGCGATGGATTTGTCGTGGTCGGAGCCCGACACATCCACCACGACGTGGTTGCGGTGCCAGCGGTTGCCGGTCACAAGTAGCGGCACTGGAGAGGGCGGCTTTGCCTCGCCGATGTCTGACGTGGCCTTTCATGCCCGATGCCTCACACAGCGGGCACACCGCACCATATTTTCTTTGTATGCGAGGTGGGTGTGCACCTCCGACTCATCACACCACCGAAGGGGTTGCGCTTCCGGTGAGGCAGTGGCGACGGTTCTGGCGCTAGATCCAAGTGCCATTTCGGCGGACGCTATGGATTGTCGCCAGATCAAGTATGATCGCTGTCAAGCGTTCACCTTGTGGGCCCGGTGTAGCGCAACACGAACGGCCATCTCCTCCTCAGGCCCACATGGGATGAGGTCCCAGTATGTAGGTCGGGTGACGGAGGACTCAGATCCGCGGTCCACCTTGCAGGAGAAGTTCGGAGATCATTGGTAGGGACCTTGGGGCGGAAGTGAGTGGAGTGCAGCGGCTAGGTTTTGGTTAAGGCATTAGAAGGCAGTCTTGGTGGGCCAGCATGGGCCGGATCTGTCGTGCCGAACGCGTCCGGTATGAGGCTTCTGTTTGGGTCCGCTTTTTCTTTACAGGTCAGTGACCACGCCATCTATCCAAGCGATACGCTGGCGGTTTTGAGCTCAGCTATTGATGCTTTCGCGAGGGGGCGCATAAGCTCAGGGATGAAGAAGATTGGGGGTGAATGGGTGGGTGGTTCACCACCCAAGCCCACCCATGCACAAACCCTTCAGGGTCATACCGCCAAATTAAAGCACCCGACAGTAAGGTACCTAGGGTTATCGCCTATGGCCCTGGCGGTAGGAACTTTGCCACGTTAGTACGGCACGAGATAGTGTAGACACACTGACCATGATCCTACCTTCATTAAACCCCACGGTAACACATACAACCCTACCACCGCTGATGCAAGTGACATGAAAAGTCAGATCCGAAAAAAAAATCAGTATCACTAAATATCTGACGTTAGATTTATCGCTCGCTGGCGCGAACTACCTCTACACTTTCTTTTCCTATGCATGGCTCTCAGAGCAGAAGCCATGTACTCCCTCCGTCCGGGAAAACTTGTCATCAAAATGGACAAAAAAGGGTGAATCTAGAAATAAAATACATCTAGATACATCCTTTTTATTCATTTTGATGACAAGTATTTCTGGACGGAGGGAGTAGTTGTATTCATTTGTTCACAACAACATAAAACTGGCACGAACGCTTTCCTTATCAAGCCTACGCGCCAATCAATCTGGCTCATGCCTATAGCTTCCTCAAAGCAACCTTCCTCAAATAAACTTCTTTTTTCACATCTACACCTAATCTAATATTAAAAGACCAATTGTTTCTCCACGTTTTTTCGTCAAATAGCAAAATAGCCCGCTCGTTGCAACGGGACAGAAAAAATACACGCTCTTAACCCAATGACCACGACTCGAGACCCTGATAGGTCGACGTTCTTTATTTAAAATGGCATCACATTTGTGTTCCCGACGGTGGTCTCACTGCTCACTACACAATCTAAAATGCATTTAAATGTGGTCTAAGGCGCCTCTCTCTCACACACACACATCGCACGCTACCGCGACGCACACACAATCGCCGTAATAAGATGAGAAAAAGTTTTGTTTTTTCCCGCGAGGTTTTTCAGAGTTGTGTATGCGTGGTTATCAATGTTTTTTTCCCACTAAATCTGGTTTTAATGTGTGTTTATTTGCAATTTGGATCGCCACGCATAAAAGAAAAACTACCATGCACTATAGATTAAGTTTGCACCCAAATTAATAGTTTAGAAATATTTAACAGCTAAAAGTAACAGCATATTTAGATTCTACACATTTTTCTAATGAAATTTCATATATAATATGTTAAAATCGGAGTTACGTTTAAAAGATATAGATAATTTTGTTTTAGATAAACTGTGGATTGATTCACCGAAAGGTTAGGGGGTTTTCTGTTAAAATACAAAAAAACGATTCATATGACTTAAATATGGACGGCGGCTTGATTACCTGAAATCTCAGGGGGTTTTCTAAAAAAAGTTGAAAAACGGTTCTATGACTTATGGATGGACTGCGGGTTGATTTCAACAAACTGTAGGGACTTTTCTGCAAAATAGGGGTGACGGACCACCCTTTATTATTATTAGGTAGAGATTAGTCGTTTTTGGTATGTCGTCAACTGTTTTTACGTTTCGTTTTTAACATCAAGCGTCGCTGCACAGGAACGCCCAAATGGGCCGGCCCAGCGAGCTAATAAATCCAGAAAACAAACACGCCGAACATGGGATCGAACTCGGTGGATCCTATCTGACGCGCGCGTGCGTCCAGGAGAGGCGGCTTCGCTGAAGTGTAGCTCCTGCGCGGCGACGGGCCGGCCCACTTCGCCCAGGCAGACCTGTTTTGGGAACCTCCTAGAAGGTTCCCTAAACCGTTTTTTTTATTTTTGCCGGTTTTGTAATTTTTCCTGTTTCTTTTATTCTTTTTTGTTTCTGTCTTTTATTCTGTTTCTGTTGCTTTCTCTTTTTATTTTTCTTTTTTCGTTTTTAGTTTTAAAAGGAGTTTGAAATTCTGCATTTTCTTCATTATTTGAGAAAAGAATCACGGTTTTTAAATTTTGTTCATAATTCAAAATTTGTTCAGTGTATATTGCAGAAATGTTCAATGTATATTTTAAATTTTGTTCGGTGTATATCACAATATTGTTCAGTACGTAACTGAAAATTGTTCAGCATATAATACAAAATGTTCAATGTATATCTAAAAAATTGTTCGTCTTTTGGGAATTTTGAAAATTTTGCTCAACTGTTCAATAATGTTCATGTTTGAAAAGTTTGTTTGAATTTCAAAAATTGTTCATGGTTTAAAAAAGGGCTTTCGGTTTGTCAAATTTTGTTCATAATTTTCTATTTTTTGTTCTCGATTTTCATGAATTGTTCGAAAATTTTCAAACGTTGTTTGGTACTTTAAGATGTTGCGCTGCCTGAAAACCACTAAAATATATCAACTCGATTGGTTAGTTCTAGACTTCGCGTGCGGGATGTCGCAGGTTCGAGCCCTCGCTAATGCGTTCTGTTTTTTGGCGATCTTTTAATGCGCTCTAGGTCCTCACCTCTAAATGGGCCGGCCCATCTGCATCTACCTTCAGCGAAAGCTCCTTTTCTTGACGCTAACGAGCGTCAGACAGGAGCTCTCATCGAACTCACGACCCATGGTTCCACAATAGATAATGACTGCCAACTGAGATGGTGAAAGTTTGTATTACATGGGCACCACGAAAATTAATTAAACAAGGTACATTTTCGTGCATTGGGAAAAAAAATGGCTTGCCTGGGCCTCAACATTTTCTCTGGCCCAACAAAGTCCTCGCTGCTGCGTCCGTACAACTCGACCTACACCCGAGAAATTAACAGCTTGCTTATTCTTCAAAACAAAACAAAAATTTAACAGCTTGCTTCACGTTTTAATAAGTTTTGCACTGTAAAATATAAAAAAGGTATGACCTGGATACGAAGAAGCATGAGTGCGCCCATGTAGGATTTTTAGCATTAAGATCCCGGCTCCTGTAACGTATTGCTTTCGAGACATAGTCTCTATCTAATAATAAATAACATCTCGCTTCTATTTGTCCGCCGTGAATTTTTACAAAATAAAAAACCTTAGTTTGTTGAAAAAAACTCACAGTCCATCTTTAAGTAGGGGTGAATCATTTTTTCATTTTACATAAAACACCCCTGACTTTTATACTAATCAAACTGCAGTCCAACTTTTAGTCACAGCGCATCGTTTTGTGAATTTTTACATAAAACCCCTTAATATTTGTGTTAATCAACCAGTGGTCTATCTGGAATAATTATTATTCAAAATAATACATCTTTTAAACCTTAACTTTAATTTCAGCATTGTATATATCAAATTTGATTAGAAAAATATGTAGAATCTGAATTTTATATATGATGTTATTTTTTATTATTTTATCTATTAACTATTTAAAAATGCTGTTTAGGGTGCAACCTAAATCAATGTCACATGATCTGTCATTCTAGCTCGGATAAAAAATATTTACTCTCCCGTTGCAACGCACGGGCATGTTTGCTAGTAATAATAAAGTAAATACTGCTTCTGCCGGTACGTCATAAAAATTATCCCAATGTTGCAAAATATTACCCACCAATGCCACCTATAAGTAATAAAAAAAAACGTTTCACACAGTGATTCCTCGCCTGGGCCAGCCCATCCAGAAGGAACCTTATACTATGGTCTACATGCATGCAGAATACGCAGCGTGCCTCTTGGGCCCGGCCCATGTCCTAGCGGCCTGTTTTTTATTTTTTTTGTTTTCCTTTTCCGTCTTTGCTTTTATCTATTTTCAATAATTTATTAGGACTTAAAATTATCAAAATTCAAAAAAGGAAAATTTTGAAATTTTCGCTCAGTAATTCATAAATGTTTACGGATAGGGCTGGAAAATAGCTCGAAACTCATGAGCTAAACAAGTAGCTCAGACTCGGCTCAATCGACTCGAACTCGAAGAATAACGAGTCGAGCCGAGCTTTAGCTAAGATCGTTTATAGACCAAGTTAAACGAGCCAATCTCACGAGTACTCGTGTAACTCGTTAGGCTCGATACAATAGATCAGCCACTCCCAATACAAAGAAAGATCAACCACTAAACAGCCTACGTCCCAGGTGCATAACCCAAGGCCCAACCGTTGAAGGCCTAGCCTCCTAAGAGACTCATGTTTTACAAGAAAATTACAATTGTTTAGTGATATATATGTTTAATATATACATAATCATTTTTATCATATTTGAGGGTTTTATGTTTATATCTTTAACGTAGCTTAACAAGCTAAACAAGCCAGCTCATGAGTTATACAAGTCAAGCTAATCTTGGGTTTGAGCTCAAGTTATAGTAATGAGTCGAGTCGAAGCTAGCTCAATTAACTTAAACGAGCTCTAGCGAAGTCGAAATGAAATTTCGGCTTCGACTCGAATTCCAGCCCAACTTGCGACCGTGTCGCGTGGGGTTAGATGGAGACCCCGGGTAGCATGTACTAAATTGACAAACTCACACACAATTAGTGAAGTATGTTTTTTTTCTGGAATTATGACTCGAACCAGTTACAAGGAGCAAAAGGGTGTGATATCCATTTCTCTATCAAGTAATCGAATGGGAATCACAAGGTATAGATGAATGGACGACAACGAGAACACAAGTTTACAGATAGTGGAACTAGCCATGCGGAGAAGCGTCAAGGATACAAGCTCATTTGCCAATGAAGATAGTCGTGCCCGCTATCACCACGGCAGGTTATTCTTGAAAATCGACCTGACTCGTGAGGCTCCTAGAGACCATGGTGTATACCGCGGGACAATGGACTAATTGGGTAAATACTGTTTCTCTCCCGACATCTTTGATTATTGCATCTATTTAATTCTTCTCTTATTATTGTATCTTTGTGTCTACAACCGATTTGTGTCTTGACATGTCAAATTTGGGAGGAGGAAACATTAAAGTGTGTGGATGAATTACTGAACCTTGCTATCTGCTTATGTGGATGTAGACTCAGATATATAGGGAAAGCATTACCCGCACAACTGAAGGTTGATTGAGAATTTACTTATTTGTTCATTGTTTTACTTCACATGATTTTTTTCATTGGTAGAATAATGCTTATGTACTTTTACTCATTTACGACTTGGATCTTCTTTTTTTACAAGGGTACTATCTGAATCTTTTGACTCCATGCACCTTTTGTTTTTGTTATAAAATTTCCCGTTATTTTGCAAGGGAATAACCATTCTGACGGACATAGTGATACTGAAATCAAAATCGAATTAGGTCTAATCCACACGTTGTTTCTGCCCAACATTGGTAAGCAAAGGTAGCACTAGGTTTTTTAACACAAGCATGTATCGCAAGTCAGCTCATATATACGCCAAGATACACTCACCCCTCATTTAACGCATTACACGCACACCCTACCCCTATGAGCCCCTCCGAGGGACTGAGCTGACATATCATCTTGAGATTTACGAAGTCATCATAGGCACCTCGTCGTCGACGGGAACATCTCCTCCCACTAAAAGCGCATCGCCAGAAATCCTGAAATAAATCCAAAAATAATGCGAGCACCAGGACTTGAACGCTGGTGGGCTGAGGATACCACTGTCCCTCTAACCATAAAATTCCGTGCATACCGGTTGCAAACCTTCTCGTTTGCAACCCGGACGTCATCTGCTGCCACGTGTTCAGGCTGAACATCGCACGGCCTCCTCACTTTTGCCCCAGGCGATACGCAGCTCGGCTCCAATCGCTGCACACATGCGTATGGCTCGGCTCCAAAACTGAACCTGTACGTGCGATATTGGCTCCAATAATTACGCGATTGCATCCGATCAGATCACAGCGTGCAGCTGCAGCCTTGTCCGCCTCCAATCCTCAATCAATCCAATCGAGAATTTCTGATGGGTGAGCGACCGGAACATCCTCCAGGGGATGCGAGTAGCCGCCAGTTCCCTGGCCCGTCGCTCACTGCAGCAGGAGGAATGATAGCCATGTCCGCCGGCCGTCAAAACACGCCCTCTCCCTCGCATGACGGGATCGAGCTGGAAGGACAGCCACGTCCACCACCGGCCATGCTGGCGCCATCTGAAGCAGAGCTATTGTGGAGAAGGTCGGGAGTGGCCATGCCGGAATCTCACACCGTCGCCTCGAACGACGACCATGGTGGTTCTACCTCTGGCTTGCACCATGTAAACCTCGTTGATGACAACAGTCGCTGCTCCAACTTGTACCGCTCGTCAGATACGATGTCGTCGGGTTACCGACATGCACCATGGACTTGCCGCCGCTACAAGTCATGTCAGGAGGAGGCCAGCAAGATGACGCGGTTACGGATGGTCGTGGAGAAAATGGAGAGCAAACAATTCAGGTACGGCGGTCTCTCGGCTCAAATTCGAGTGAAATTTATCTTTTCACATTGCATTGTGGTAACAAAAATTTAACATTGAACTATGTGTACTGCAGGTTCCCGACGTTGGGAAAACGTTTGAGTCAGAGAAAGACGCCTATGACATGTACAACACATATGCCGGAAAAGTTGGATTTAGTATTAGAAAGAACCAGACAAATCGTCGACATGATGGTAGTATATATATATAAAGAATTGTTTGCAGTAACCAAGGCCATCGAGAAACCGAGTCGTCGAAGGACACTACAAGGTGGATTGCAATGCCCGTATTCAGTTTAGTGTTAGTAGAGAGGGGATTTGGACGGTTCAAAAGGTTGTAACCGATCATAATTATTATCTTGCTAGTCCCAATAAGGTGCACAAACTGAGATCCCAACGACGTGTTATAGAAGCGGATAGACATCTAATTGGCCAAATACGGGAAGCCGGGATGAAGCCATCCCGGGTGTATGACTTCATGGTAGCGTTTTATGGAGGACCGGACAAAGTGCCATTCTCAAAGATGGACTGCAACAACGAGATTGGTCGTGAGTGCAAAAAGTACTTAGAATCAAATGATTTTCAAACACTTCTCGAATACTTGAAAAATAAGCAGAGAGAGGATCCAACATTTTTTATGCCATTCAAGTCGATGAGAAAGATGGTCGGATTGCTAATTTCTTTTGGGCAGATGGCCAGTCTATCATGGATTACGCATGTTTTGGAGATGCTGTATCATTTGACACTACGTTTCAAACTAATAAGTTTGAAATGCCTTTTGCTCCAATCCTGGGAACCAACCATCACAAGCAGACTATAATTTTTGGGGCAGCGTTGTTATTTAATGAGACCATTGAGTCATTTGTTTGGTTGTTTGAAACCTTTCTGACAGCAATGTCGGGTAAGCATCCAAGCACAATTTCACTGATCAGGATGCGGCCATGGCAGGAGCAGTTGCATATGTGTTTTGAAATACAAGTCATCGACTTTGTCTATGGCACATTTATCTTAATGCCGCTAAACATATAGGACATGTAATTCGTAAGCATCCTGTGAAGTTTCTACCTGATTTTAAGAGACGTGTCTATGAAGATAGATCAGAGTATAAGTTCAACAAGAAGTGGCATGAATTGTTGGACCAGTACAACCTCCAGGACAGCAAATGGATGGGAAAGCTATATTAGTTGAGGGAAAAGTGGTCTGCTGTGTATCGTGACTCATTTACAGCTGATATGAACTCGACTCAAAGGAGTGATGGTATGAATAATGTCTTCAAGCAAAGATTTCGTAGGAGACTTGGTCTCTCGGAACTCCTTGTAGAATGTGAGCAGGTTTCTTGTAGTCTTCGGGAAAATGAGTTGGATGCAGATTTTAGTTCGCGTCGAAAGAACCCGATTACTTACTCATCTAAGTTACCTTTGCTGAAGAGCGCATCTGAATCATATACAAGGAGGATGTATTCAGAGTTTGAGGAAGAATTTACAGGACAATTTTCGATGTCTTGTAAATTGTTACAAACTGAGGGGTCAGTCTTGACATACATGGTTACACATATGAAGAGTGAGTATGGACCAAAAGTTATATTCAATACTGCAGATACTACCATTACATGTTGTTGCAGAAAGTATGAATCTGTAGGTATGAATGCTTTATTTAATTTGCAACATACTAGTTTCATACTACAAATTAATGAAATATGGCATCCGTATTTTACAGGTATATTGTGCAAGCATGCTTTCAAAGTTTTCAATGTGAATGATTTTTTCATTTTGCCATCACAATATATACTTAAAAGATGGACAAAATATGCAAAGAGAGGATATTATGTTGAAAAACTAGGAACCGAGGAGGAAAGTTTGATAACGCATGCTGCACGTGTCTCAAGGAAGGCCACGTCTGTTGCATTGGAGTGTACACGATCAAAGGAACTTCTTATTGATTTTGAGAAAGTTATAGATAAGTTTGACATACAAGTAGATAACACTCTCAGCAAGATCGAGAAAAAAAATCAAATGAGGTTCCGCTAGTTTCAAATGACTTTTCTACCGACACACTAAAAGGTACAATATTAATTAGAGTTCCTCCGGTGGTAAAAGGTGCAAAGAGTAAACGGTCAAAAATCTCCTTCGAGAAGAAGAAAGGGAAGAAAAAGAATAGTACTAAAAAGAAAGGTACAGATCCTACATATTCTAGCAAGCCTTTTCTATTATATACCTCCATAGTTAGTATTTAATTTATCTTTCAATTCTTGTCTGAAAATAGGAGAAGATCCAAAAAATGCAGTAGGAAATAGGGATGATGGCATTCATCCACAGGAATTGATGGTAAAACATATATGACTTTGACTCAGTATTCACTTTTCATATTTTTCTTACATATTTTATGAACAATTTTATATTATATGACACAGGATGTTAGGACCGGTAGCATTGACGTTTCTAGTACAGTGCCATACTTTCCAAATGATGTGTATGGGCAGTCTTCGTCCATGGATGCTCCGCTGATCCAAGGCGGAGCTACTAATGCCGCAATTCCAACCTTTGCAAATGATGCGTACGGGCAACCTTCAGTGATGTATGCTCCTTTCATCCAAGGCGAATTTACAAGTCTTTTGCTTGGAGTTCATCAGGATGCTACACTGTCCTCTACTGCTAAAAAGTTACATTTTGATGAATAGTATTTGGCGCAACCTATAAGGAGTATGATCTTTTGGATGTAATTTGGTGTACCCATGAATTGTAATTGATGTACTGTAGCACACTGAATTTTATCTTCATTTACAATGTTTGAGTATTGTGCCAGTTGCAAGGTTTTGATGAGTTTGTATGCCAAGCTGCTAAAGAAGTTATAGAATTTAGGAACAATTGTATTCGTGCCCCTAGTTGGGTCACGCTCGACTGATTTGCCCCTATTTTTTCAATAATTGCGGTTTTTCCCAGCTCACTTCACTCGCCTTGTGTTTTTACCATTCCGGCACGGTTCCGACCAGTGAGCAGTCGCCACGTGGCAAACCGTGATTGGTCGGAACCACCCCAAAAAGGCAAAAACACAAGGCGAGTGAAGTGAGCTGGGCAAAACCGCAATTATTGAAAAAATAGGGGCAAATCAGTCGAGCGTGACCCAACTAGGGGCACGGATGCAAATATCCCTAGAATTTATGAACTGGTGTATTAGAGCAAGTATTTTCGAAATTTCCACTATAAATTGTTGTCAGATTATAGTAAAAATTGAGCCTCACACTGAAGTTTAGGCCTACTTAAGGACAGTACAAAAAATAGCAGCTTCGCTACAGTGTATAGCAAATCAGAGAAACTGGAGAAACATTCAGATTTTTTGAACACATCCGGCAAAATGAAGATTTTATATTATCCATATGTATTTGATATGAAAAGATACATTGTATACTAATTAGTACATTGTCAGGGAGAGCAATCAGCAATCAACATCAAATTTGCAAGATTTGACATTCCTAGTCAAAGTCTACTTCATCAGCAACCATTGCGTCTTCTTCAGCGGTTTTCTCAGCAACTGTGTTGTTCCAGCAGTATACTTGAGGGTCTTCGGATAGAAGAACGACGGCGGAGTGTAGCTGTTGCGTGAGTACGTGGCCTCCAGTTCGCTCTATGTTCCCCCATGTTGATGCCTACCACAACTTTCTATTTTGGTTAAGATTCTAGGCATCTTGCACCTGTACAAGGCATCATCCTTGTTTGAAGCACCAATGTTGTGCAGCGCCATCTTGACTGAAGCTCTTTAAGCATGCAGGTGCGGAGAAGCTTATGCTTTTTTAATGTTCTACTATAACACTTTCCCAGCAGCAATCCAATTGACTCTAGTCTTGTACAGACAGTAAATAAGCTTTGATTTCCTAGTCCTCCATTTCTTCAGATTGTAGCAAAGAGATACACCTACCTGGATTAACCACAAGTCCAAGACCCTGCATTAGCAATTTTCCATACAAGGTTGAAAAAACAAGTCAGTACATGTAAATCATCATGTCAGAAAGGAGACTTGAAGAGATTTATTGATCATTAATCAGGATTAGAATCAAACCACAAAGCATCAGCTAATTTTTTTGGAACAAAGTTCATCCAAGGGGATCTACTTCTAGTACTACTAGGTTGCTTGGCACAAAGATGAACCACTCCATTTGCTTCTCTTCCAATGTAGAAGCACTTATCTCTTTTACCTCTCTGCATACAGCCATCGCTGATGATGTGTGATAGTTATATTCATTCGACCATCTCGCCTAATTACTAAGTAGATTAAGACCAAGAATTAGCAAAGCACTACACGGAAGGAGGAGATCTGGCCAGGGAAATTACCTCTTGCCGACGCGAGTTTGGGCCATGGCCGGCCTTGCGGATGCGACTCCAGGGATTGGCGGGGCGACTCCCAGCGGCGGCGTGGAGGCAACTCCGACGGCGGCTGTTAGACTAAGTATATACTAGATATACGTGTTGTAACATAACACGTATTTGTACGGTTACCTCTTATAAATATATGACAACCGTGCCAACCAATGGCATCGAGCATTATTCCAAACCCTAGTTTGTCTAACATGGTATCAGACGACGCGTTTGATTCGCGCCGTGCTTCGCGGCCCTTCCTGCTGCCGCTGCCGGCTACTTCGCCCGTCATGCCGCCTCACAACCCTCTAGCAATGGACTCGCTTCGTTCATGGCTTCTGCACCGTCATTTGGGCCTGAAGCCGTCTGAAGCGTCAAGGCCAGCCCACTTGACGCCTCTAATCGCCAGCGCCCGATCGCTGGCGCGCGCCCCGATCGCCTGGTGGACGCGCTTCATTGGCTGCTTCCTTCGATCGCGATGCGTCCCAGGCGCTGCCAGCTGCTTCCTTCGATCGCATGCAGATGTTCTCGATCGCTCAAGCGATGCATACGGCGGGTTTCGCGATGCGTCCCTGTGTGTACTACGGCGGACTTCGCCATCCATCCTCGCACACTACCGCTGGACTTCAGATGCTGCACCGCCGGGTCTCCGGTCCCCCGGTGCTCCTGCCCAGCGCCCTCTACGGCAGGCCCTATCCGCCGCCAGACATCGCACCGCTGTTACCGCTGCCGTGACGCTGCGCCGTGCCGTATGTTTCGTCCTTCCGCGGTGTCTTTACGAAAGCCATCGTACGGCGCGCCTTTATGCCGCCTCAGGTGACGTCATGAAGCTGCAGCCCTACGGGCGCCCCACCTCCGGGCGCCCCACGGTCATCACCAACACTACCGTGCGTCTCGTCGGGTGATGCGCTGATTCGTGACAGATAGCGCCTCCGGACGACTGAAGTCGAAGCTCTCAAAGCACCGGTGGCTGAACCAGACCGCTCCATTTTCGCTCATCCGTGACGGTGAAGCTCTCTGCTGATAACTACCTCCCTGTGGCGCCAGTGTTGCCGCTGGCGCGTAGTCACTACCTTGAGGGTACGCCACCGTGTCTCCCGCCACGGTTCCGGTACCCTCGCCACCGGGTGGCTCCGCTCATGGTGACCAACCCTGCTCATCGCCGGTGGATTGCTCGTGATCGTGCTAATTCGGGTGCTATTCAGTCCTCGCTCACTCCTTCCGTGGCTGGCATGGTGGTCTTTGCCACGACGTCGAGAGATGCATGGGCTACCCTCGATTCCAGCTTCTCCTCGCAGTCGCTGGCCCGTTCATCTGCCATTCGTAACCAGCTGGGTGAGGTCAAGAAACATGATCTCTCTGTCACGGCCTTCTTCAACAAGGTCAAAAGTCTGGCTGATACACTGTCGTCTATTGGGAAGCCTCTCCGTGATGAGGAGTTTACTTCGTTCATTCTCAATGGGCTTGATGAGGACTATTGTTCTCTTGTTGAAAACATCAATGGACGTGACACGCCGATGCCGCCTCGCGAATTTCACGCTACGCCTCCTCAACACCGTAACATCGGCTTGCCGCCTCCGCCGCCCATTGGCGTTCTATACAGAGGCCCGTCGCCAACGCTGCACTCCGTGGGGGTGCCCGTGGTGCCAAGCAGAAAGCGCCGTCCACGGGTAACCAGCCCCGTCCACCCGCCCCGCCTCCTCCGACGATCGGCGCAAGCGCTACACATCATGAGGTTCGCGGGTGGTGGAGTTGAGGTCAACTTTATGCGGCATTGAGGGGCACTGGCGTCTCGCTGTCATCGTCGCTCTAAACGTGATTTTCTTGGCATTGGGAACAATGGGAAATGTAACGAGAAGCAGGCTGCCCTTGCTACACAGGAGCCTGGGTTAACTCCTTCGTATTCGGTGGACCTTGCATGGTACATGGACACAGGTGCCACGGACCACTTGACGAGCCAGCTTGACAAGCTGGCCACTCGCCAGCCTACACCGGTCATGATCAGGTCCGACCGCCAATGGATCAGGTATGCCCATCTCACATGTTGGTCAGGCATCTCTTCTTTCGCGTACCACTAAAACCTTGCGTCTTCTTGATGTCCTTCGTGTTCCTTCATTCACATGTAGTTTACTCTCGGTTCCTAAATTAACTCGTGACAACAATGTGTTTGTTGAGTTTCACCCTTTCTAATTTTATGTTAAGGACCAGGACACGAGGGACGTTCTACTTAGTGGTCGAGCTCGCCATGGATTATATGCACTTGATGTGCCCCGAGCCCATGCACGAGTTCCTCAAGTTTTCAGTGGTGTTCGGGTGTCATCGTCACAGTGGCACTCTCGCCTTGGCCATCCTGCCACTCCCATTGTGCGCCATGTGCTTCATCGTCATAGTCTTCCTGTTGAGTCGAGTAATAAGGAGTTTTTAGTGTGTGATGCCTGTCAACAAGGCAAAAGTCATCAGTTGCCTTTTTCTGTATCGAGTCGTGTTGTCAAGGCTCCTCTCGAACTTGTGTTTTCAGATGTGTGGGGCTATGCCCAAACCTCTGTCGATGGTCACAACTATTATGTCATTTCATAGATGCTTTCAATGCTTTACTTGGATTTATCTTATTAAGCGCCAAATCTGATGTGTTTCATGTTTTTCCGCAATTTCAAGCACATGTTGAGCGCTTACTTAAGCACAAAATTATCAATGTTCAATCTGACCGGGGTGAATACTGCATCTCAACACCTTCTTCCAGAAGCTTGGCATCTCACACCATGTGTCTGTTGGAAATATGCCCTAGAGGCAATAATAAATTAGTTATTATTATATTTCCTTGTTCATGATAATCGTTTATTATCCATGCTATAATTGTATTGATAGGAAACTAAGATACATGTGTGGGTACATAGACAACACCATGTCCCTAGTAAGCCTCTAGTTGACTAGCTCGTTGATCAATGTGATGGTTACGGTTTCCTGACCATGGACATTGGATGTCGTTGATAATCGGGATCACATCATTTGGAGAATGATGTGATGGACAAGACCAATCCTAAGCCTAGCACAAAGATCGTAGTTCAGATGCTAAAGCTTTTCTAATGTCAAGTATCATTTCCTTAGACCATGAGATTGTGCAACTCCGGATACCGAGGAATGCTTTGGTGTACCAAACGTCACAACGTAATCGGGTGGCTATAAAGGTGCACTAAGGTATCTCCGAAAGTGTCTGTTGGGTTGGCACGAATCGAGATCGATTTGTCACTCCGTAAACGGAGAGGTATCTTCTGGGCCCACCCTGAGGTAGGACATCATCATAATGTGCACAATGTGACCAAGGGGTTGATCACGGGATGATGTGTTACTTAACGAGTAAAGAGACTTGCCTAAACGAGACTGAACAAGGTATCAAGATACCGACGATCGAATCTCTCGGCAAGTACAATACCGCTAGACAAAGGGAATTGTATACGGGATCGATTGAGTCCTTGACATCGTGGTTCATCCGATGAGATCATCGTGGAACATGGGAGCCAACATGGGTATCCAGATCCCGTGAGTTGGTTATTGACCGGAGAACGCCTTGGTCATGTTCAGATGGTTCTCGAACCCGTGAGGGTCTACACACTTAAGGTTCAAGGACGCTTAGGGTTATAAAGGAAGTTTGTATGTGGTTACCGAATGTTGTTCGGAGTCCCGGATGAGATCCTGACGTCACGAGGAGTTCCGGAATGGTCCGGACGTAAAGATTTATATATGGAAGTCCTGTTTTGGTCACCGAGAAAAGTTTGGGTTTTATCGCATCGCATCTGGGACCACCGGAGGGTCCTGGGTCCACTCAAGTGGGGCCACCGCCCCGGAGGGCTGCATGGGCCAAGTGTGGAAGGGGACCAGCCCCGAGGTGGGCTGGTGCGCCCCACAAGGGCCCAAGGCGCCTCCAAGAGGGAAGGGGGGCAAACCCTAGGGCAGATGGGCCCTAAGGCCCACCCTAGGTGCGTCTCCCCCTCTCCCCCTTGTGGCCGCCACCCAGATGGGATCTGGGGGCTGCCGCCACCCCTGGGGAGGGAACCCTAGGTGGGGGCGCAGCCCCTCCCCTTCCCCTATATATACTTGAGGTTTGGGCTGCCCAACACACATGAGAACTTCTCCTCGATTGGTGCAGCCTGCCTCCTCCTCCTCCTCCTCTCCCTTAGTGCTTGGCGAAGCCCCCTGCCGGATTGCCACGCTCCTCCAACACCACCGCCTTACGTTGTGCTGCTGCTGGATGGAGTCTTCCTCAACCTCTCCCCTCTCTCCTTGCTGGATCAAGGCGTGGAGACGTCCACCGGGCTGTCTGCGTGTGTTGAACGCGGAGGTGCCGTCCGTTCGGCACTAGGATCTCCGGTGATTTGGATCACCGAGGCATTACGACTCCTTCAACCCCGTTCTCATGAACGCTTCCGCTTAGCGATCTACAAGGGTATGTAGATGCACTCTCCTTCCCTCGTTGCTAGTTTCTCCATAGATAGATCTTGGTGACACGTGGAAAATTTTGAATTTCTCGCTAATGCTCCCAACAAAGGCATCATGAGTTAGGTCTATTATGTAGATTCTTTGCACAGTAGAACACAAAGTAGTTGTGGGGCGTTGATGTTCAATATGCTTACCGTTACTAGTCCAATCTTGTTTCGACGGTATTGTGGGATGAAGCGGCCGGACCGACCTTTACACGCATTTTACGTGGAGACAAAGTTCCACCGGTGACATGCACTTGGTGCGTAAGGTGGCTAGCGGGTGCTAGTCTCTCCCACTTTAGTCGGAACGGATTCGATGAAAAGGGTCCTTATGAAGGGTAAATAGCAATTGGCATATCACATTGTGGTTTTGAGTAGGTAAGAAACGTTCTTGCTAGAAACCCATAGCAGCCATGTAAAACATGCAAACAACAATTAGAGGGGACGTCTAACTTGTTGTTTTTGTTGCAGGTATGCTATGTGATGTGATATGGCCAAGAAGAATGTGATGAATTATATGTGATGTAATGAGATTGATCATGTTCTTGTAATAGGATTCACGACTTGCATGTTTATGAGTATGACAACCGCGGTGAGCCATAGGAGTTGTCTTTATTTATTGTATGACCTGCGTGTCATTAAACAACGCCATGTAATTACTTTACTTTATTGCTAACGGTAGCCATAGTAGTAGAAGTAATAGTTGGCAAGACAACTTCATGAAGACACGATGATGGAGATCATGATGATGGAGATCATGGTGTCATGCGGTGGTGATTTATGATGATCATGGAGCCCGAAGATGGAGATCAATGGAGCTATATGATATTGACCATATCATGTCACTACTATATAATTGCATGTGATGTTTATTATGTTTATGCCTCTTGTTTACTTAGAACGACGGTAGTAAATAAGATGATCCCTTACAACAATTTCAAGAAGTGTTCTCCCTAAGCGTACACATCGTTGCTAAAGTTAAGTCGCTTCTAAGCACCCACGTGATGATCGGGTGTGATGGATTCTTACGTTCACATACAACGCGGGTGTAAGACAGATTTACACGCCTAAACACTTAGGGTTAACTTCTGACGAGCCTAGCATGTATGCATGGCCTCGGAACACCGTGAGACCGAAGGTCGAGCATGAGTCAGATAGTAGATACGATCAACATGAAGATGTTCACCGATGATGACTAGTCCGTCTCACGTGATGATCGGACCACGGCCCTAGTTGACTTCGGATCATGTAATCACTTAGATGACCAGAGGGATGTCTATCTCGAGTGGGAGTTCATAAGATGAACTTAATTATCTTGAATATAGTCAAAAGACCTTTTGCAAATTATGTCAGAAGCTAAGCGCTTTAGTTCCACTTTACACATATGTTCCTAGAGAAAATATAGTTGAAAGTTGAAAGTAAGCGATTATGCGGACGATGAAAGCTTATGTCCTTAATGCACCGCTCGGTGTGCTGAACCCCAAACGTCGTTTGTGGATGTTGCGAACATCGGACATACACGTTTGATAACCACGTGGTAGTTCGTTAAACGGTTTAGAGTTGAGGCACGAAAGACGTTTTCGAAATGTCGCGCAGAACATATGAGTTGTTTGAGGGCTGAAATTAGGATTTGGGGCTTGTGCCCACGCCAAGAGGTATGAGACCTCCGACGATTTTCTTAGCCTACAAACTAAGGGAGAAAAAGCTCAATCGTTGAGCTTGTGCTCAGCATTGTCCGAGTACAACAATAACTTGAATCGAGTGGGAGTTGATCTTCCGGATGAGATAGTGATGTTTCTCAAAGTCATTGCCACCAAGCTGCTAGAGCTTCGTGATGAACTATAACATATCAAGGATAGAGATGATGATCCTTGAGGTATTCGCGTTGTTTGACATCGCGAAAGTAAAAAATAAAGAAGGATCATCAATTGTTGATGGTTGGTGAAACCACTAGTTTCAAGAAGGGCAAGGGCAAGAAGGGACACTTCATGAAGCGGCAAATCGATTCTTTGCTCGGTGAAAAGAAACCCAAGGTTGAACCCAAACCCGAGACTAAGTGCTTACGCAATAAGGAACAACCAGCTGGAGGCCAGAATTACCCTAGATACTTGGTAGATAAGAAGGCTGGCAAGGTCGATAGAAGTATATTGGATATACATTAAGTTATTGTGTATTTTACTAGTGCTCCTAGTAGCACCAGGGTATTAGATACCAGATTCGGTTTGCTAAGGTGTTAGTAACTTTCGAAATAAAAGGCTACTGGAATAAGCGGAGACTAGCTAAAGGAGGCTGACGATATATGTGTTGGAAGTGTTTCCAATTTTGATGTGATCAAACATGTATGCGCTCCCCTCTACCATCAAAGATTAGTATTAAACCAGAATAATTATCATTTGGTGTTTGTGTTGAGCATAGACATGATTGGATTATGTCTATACATGTCTGATTCATTCATTAAGGAGAATAATGGTTACTCTATTTATTTGAATAATACCTTCAATGGTCCTGCACCTAAAGGAATGGTTTGTTGAATCTCGATCGTAGTGATACACATAGTAATGATAGTACCACTTACTTGTGGCACTTTGCCATATAAGTCATATTAATTGGTGTAAAGCGCATGAAGAAGCTCCATGTTGATGGATCTTTGGACTCACTTTCGTTTTGAAAAGTTTGAGACATGCAAACCATGTCTATTGGTGTATACTTGCATGAAGAAACTCCATGCAGATGGATCGCTTTGGACTCACTTGATTTTGAATCACTTGAGATATGCAAATCATACCACATGGGCAAGATGGTGAAAAGCCTCGGTTTCAAAGGTAAGATGGAACAAAGGTAGCAACCTGTTGGAAGTAACACATTTTGATGTGTATGCAATTCAATGAGTCTTTGAGGCATCTGATGAATATCGTTATGTTAAACTTCCGCGAGATGATTCGAGTAGATGTTGAGTATATTTACTTGATGGAAACACAAAGTCTGAATTATTGAATGGTTCCAAGTAATTTGGAGTGAAGTTAAAGATCATTGTGACAAGAGGATAAAATTTCTATGATATGATCATAGAGATGAGTATCTGAGTTACGAGTTTTGGCGCATAATTAAGACACACGTGGAAATTGTTTCACAATTAATACACTTTGGAACACCATAGTGTGATGGTGTGTCGAACATCGGTTGCACCCTATTGGATCACAGTGCGTACCATGATGTCTCTTATCGAATTACCACTACTCGTTCAAAGGTTAGGCATTAGAGACAACCGCACTCACTTTAAATGGGGCACCACGTAATTCCGTTGAGGCGACACACGTTTGGAGACACCCTAAGTTGTCGTTTCTTGAATGTTTGGGGCTCACGGCGGCTTATGTGAAAAAGTTTCCAGGTTGATAAGCTCGAACCAGCGGACAAAATGCATCTTCATAGGACACCCAAAACAGCTTGGGTATACCTCCTAATTCAGATCCGGAAGCAATAGGGATTGTTTCTTAGAATCGGGTACTTTCTCGAGGAAAAGTTCGTCTCGAAAAGTTGAGTGGGAGGATGGTGGAGACTTGATGAGGTTATTGAACCATCACTTCAACTAGTGTGTAGCAGGGCACGAGGAAGTTGTTCCGTGGCACCTACACCAATTGAAGTAGAAGCTTATGATAGTGATCATGAAGTTTCAATCAAGTCAACGGCGCATCTCGTGGGGTGACAAGGGTGCGTGCTACTCGTGAGTGATGCGCAATCCTCATCTTGAAGGTCATGTTGGTAGACAACAATGAACCCTCTGAGCTATGGAGAAGCAATGGTGGGCCCAAATTCCGAGCAAATGGTTAGAAGCCATGAAATCCGAGATAGGATCCATGTATCATAACAAAGCATGGACTTTGGTGGACTTGCCGATGATCGGCAACCCATTGAAATAAATGGATCTTTAAAGAAGAAGACGGACGTGGGCGGTAATGTCACCGTCTATGAAGCTCGACTTGTATGTAAGAATTTTCACAAGTTCAAGGAGTTGGACTACGATGAGATTTTCTCATCCGTAGCGATGCTTAGAGTCCGCTCGGAATCATATTAGCATTAGCTGCATTTATGAAATCTGGCGGATGGATGTCAAAGCGAGTTTCCTTACCAGTTTTACGTAAGGAAAGGTTGTATGTGATACAATCGTAAAGTTTTGTCAATCCTAAGGATGCTAAAAGGTATGCTAGCTCCAGCAATCCTTCTAAGGATTGGAGTAAGCATCTCGGAATTGGAATATGCACTTTGATAGGATGATCAAAGATTTTTGGGTTTATACAAAGTTTATGAGAAACTTGTATTTCCAAAAGAAGTGAGTGGGAGCACTATAGAATTTCTACTGATGAGTATATGTCGTTGACATATTGTTGATCAGAAATGATATAGAATTTCTCGAAAGCATACATGGTTATTTGAAAGGTGTTTTTCAATAGAAAACCTGGATTAAGCTACTTGAACATTGGAGCATCGAGATCTATAAGGATAGATCAAAATGCTTAACAATACTTTCAAATGAGCACATACCTTGACATGATCTTGAAGGTGTTCAAGATGGATCGATCAAAGAAGGAGTTCTTGCCCGAGATGTAAGGTATGAAGTTAAGAGTTAAAGCTCTACCACGCAAGTAAAAGAGAGAAAGGATGAAGGTGCGTCCCCTATGCTTCGCACATAGGCTCTATAGTATGCTGCTATCTTTGTGTACCGCACGGAAGTGTGCCCTTGCCATGGAAGTCGATCCAAAGGGGTACAAGAATGATCCGAGAATGGATCATTGGACAACGGATCAATAATTGTCCTTGGAGTAAATAAGGACATGTTTCTCGATTATGGAGGTAATAAAGAGTTGGCGTGAGGTTACGTCGATGCAAGCTTTAACACCTATCCAAGTGACTCTGGTAGCAAACCAGATACGTATATAGTGGAGCAACCATTTTGGAATAGATCCAAGTGGAGGCGTGGAAGCGTTTACAATATGACCTAGAAATTTTGCAAAAGCACACCACGGATCTGAAAGGTTCAGACCCGTTGACTAAAAACCTCTCTCACAAGCAAAACATGATCAAACCTCAGAACTCATTGAGTGTTAATCACATAGTGATGTGAACTAGATTATTGATTCTAGTAAACTCTTTGAATGTTGGTCACATGGCGATGTGACCTGTGAGTGTTAATCACATGGCGATGTGAACTAGATTATTGACTCTAGTGCAAGTGGGAGACTGTTGGAAATATGCCCTAGAGGCAATAATAAATTAGATATTATTATATTTCCTTGTTCATGATAATCGTTTATTATCCATGCTATAATTGTATTGATAGGAAACTAAGATACATGTGTGGGTACATAGACAACACCATGTCCCTAAGTAAGCCTCTAGTTGATTAGCTCGTTGATCAGCCGGATGGTTACAGTTTCCGACCATGGACATTGGATGTCGTTGATAACGGGATCACATCATTTGGAGAATGATGTGATGGACCAGACAATCCTAAGCCTAGCACAAAGATCGTAGATTCGTATGCTAAAGCTTTTCTAATGTCAAGTATCATTTCCTTAGACCATGAGATTGTGCAACTCCGGATACCGTAGGGAATGCTTTGGGTGTACCAAAGCGTCCACAACGTGGCTGGGTGGCTATAAAGGTGCACTACGGGTATCTCCGAAAGTGTCTGTTGGGTTGGCACGAATCGAGGTAGGATTTGTCACTCCGATGTAAGCGGAGAGGTATCTCAGGCCCTTTCGGTAGGACATCATCATAATGTGCACAATGTGACCAAGGGGTTGATCACGGGATGATGTGTTACGGAGCGAGTAAAGAGACTTGCCGAAAAGCGAGACTGAACAAGGTATCGAGGATACCCGACGATCGAATCTCGGGCAAGTACAATACCGCTAGACAAAGGGAATTGTATACGGGATCGATTGGAGTCCTTGACATCGTGGTTCATCCAGATGAGATCATCGTGGAACATGTAGAGCCAACATGGGTATCCAGATCCCGCTGTTGGTTATTGACCGGAGAAACGCGTCTAGGTCATATGTCTGCATGGTTCCCGAACCGTAAGATCTACACTTAAGGTTCGATGATGCTGGGGTTATAAAGGAAGTTTGTATGTGGTTACCGAATGTTGTTCGTGAGTCCTCGGATGAGATCCGGACGTCACGAGGAGTTCCGGAATGGTCCGGAGGTAAAGATTTATATATGGAAGTCCTGTTTTGGTCACCGGAAAAGTTTGGGTTTTATGATCGCAACGATACTGGGACCATCGGGGAGGGTCAGGGGTCCACCAAGTGGGGCCACCAGCCCCGAGGGGCTGCATGGGCCAAAGTGTGGAAGGGGACCAGCCCCTGTGTGGGCTGGTCGCCCCCCCACAAGGGCCTACAGGCGCCTCAAGAGGAAGGGGCAAACCCTAGGCGAGATGGGCCCTAAGGCCCACCCTAGGTCGTGCCTCCCCTCTCTCCCCTTGTGTGGCCGCCACCCAGATGGGATCTGGGGCTGCCGCCACCTTGAGGGAGGAACCCTGGGTGAGGGCGCAGCCCCCTTCCCCTATATATACTTGAGGTTTGGGCTGCCCAACACACATGAGAACTTCTCCTCCCTCTGTTGGTGCAGCCACTGCCTCCTCCTCCTCCTCTCCCTGTGGTGCTTGGCGAAGCCTGTTTGGATTGCCACGCTCCTCCAACACCACCACGCCCGTTGTGCTGCTGCTGGATGGAGTCTTCCTCAACCTCTCCCTCTCTCCTTGCTGGATCAAGGCGTGGGAGGCGCCACCGGGCTGTCACCGTGTGTTGAGCAGCGGAGGTGCCGTCCGTTCGGCACTAGGATCTCCGGTGATTTGGATCACAGCAGGTACAACTCCTTCAACCCCGTTCTCATGAACGCCTTGGCTTAGCGATCTACAAGGGTATGTAGATGCACTCTCCTTCCCTCGTTGCTAGTTTCTGCATAGATAGATCTTAGTGACACATAGGAAAATTTTGAATTTCTGCTACGTTCCCCAACAGTGTCTTGTCCTCATACACATCAGCAGAACGGTGCAGCTGAGCGCAAGCACCGTCACATCGTTGAAACTGGTCTTACACTTCTTGCACATGCCTCTGTTCCTTCTCGGTTCTGGAGCGATGCTTTTGTCACAGCTTGTTTTTTGATAAATAGGACTCCCACACGACTTCTTCACATGAAGTCTCCCCTCGAGGTGTTGCTTCATGAAACTCCAGATTACTCCTTCCTCAAAGTGTTCGGTTGTGCGTGTTGGCCACATCTTCGTACATACAACAAGCATAAACTTGAGTATCGATAAAAAAAGTGTGTATTCCTTGGGTACAGTCCTCTCCACAAAGGTTACAAGTGTCTCCACATTCCGACGAACCGCGTTTACATTTCCCGTGACGTTGTGTTCGATGAGACTGTCTTCCCTTTTTCCACGTTCACATCATCCACTGATACTGCCGTCACCGAGTTGCACTCTTTCTTCCAGTTTGCTGCTCAATTTGTGGATGCTGCATATTCTCCTCTGTTGTTGCCTAACCATGGTGCGGGGAATTTGGGCCGGAGTCTTGCGACTTGAGCTTCTTGAGTATGATCATGAGGCCTCACCTTAGCTAGCCGCCACTACGTCGGCTGCGCCTGCTCCCACGCAGGCTGTTCACGACTTCGACCACGAGTGCATGGGGCATGCAAGTGGACTTGACAAGGCACCCACGTGCTCATGTCCGTAGCCTCGTTATACAAGGGCCGCCGATTCATCGGCGCTGTCACGCTGGGTCACTCGGGGACATGGCCTCGCCTGCTGCAGGCCGGTGACCCGCAGCGTTGCTGGTGCACGGGTGCCGACCCAGCGGTGCCGCCTTGGGCTGGCGATCCGTGCGTGGCGCTTCCCATGGGCCAACGAAGACCAGCGCTGTCACACTGGGCGAACACAGACAGCCTCGCCAACTGTTGCGTCGCCTGGGTCGTCATCTTCTGGCTCATTCTCGCCGATCACGCCCGGCTTGTCTTCGCCGACCACCCCAGGCGCGTCTTCTTCACCGCTGATGGACATTGGTTCCACTATGGTGCCTGCTCCACCGCCACCTCCGCCTATTGTCCTGCGCCCTCATACTCGCAGCAAGAGTGGCATCTTCCAACGAAGAAAGCGCAGCGATGGCACTTTATTACGCTGATAACTGCGGCCTGTATGGAACATCGAGGTTGACCCTATGACTGAACCACGACATTTTCAGGCAGCACTTGGTATTCCACACTGGCGTGCTGCAATGGAGGAGGAGATTCATGCACTTCAACGAAACAACACTTGGCGCTTGGTTCCACCTCCATCTGGTGTAAATGTCATTGACTCTAAATGGGTCTTCAAGGTGAAGAAACATGCTAATGGTTCCATTGAGAGATACAAGGCATGTCTGGTTGCCAAGGGTTTCAAACAACGGTATGCCATTGATTATGCAGACACATTCAGTCCTGTTATTAAACCAACCACTATTCGTGTTCTTCTCTCCTTGGCTGTTACTCGAGGATGGTCACTTCGACAGCTTGACGTTCAGAATACTTTCCTCCATGGAGTTCTGGAGGAAGAGGTTTATATGCGTCAGCCACCCGGTTTTGTTGATCCTGCTCAGCCACATCACTTGTGTCGTCTTGACAAAGCCCTATATGGACTGAAACAGGCTCGTGCATCGTGGCATGCACGTCTTGGCTTTCTCTTGAGCTCATGGGTTTGTGCCTTCTGCAGCGGACACGTCTTTGTTTATCTTTCAGCGACCGGAGGTGACTATGTACATTCTGGTCTATGTTGATGACATCATCCTTGTTAATTCGTCCGCTGCTGCTACGGATCGGCTTGTGTCCTCTCTTGGTGCTGATTTTGTTGTTAAGGATCTTGGCGGACTGCATTATTTTCTGGGTCTGGAAGTTCTTCCTTCTGATGGTGGTTTGACCCTTACTCGGAAGAAGTACTCCCAGGACCTCCTAAATCATGCTTGGTATGTTGCGTGCAAGCTCACTCGACTCCCATATGCATAACACAGACAAACTGACCGCTCTTGCTGGTGACTTGCTATCTCCTGAGGATGCCACTGAGTACCGCAGCATTGTTGGTGGGTTGCAGTACTTGCTTATCACTCGACCAGACATATCGTTTGCAGTAAACCGAGTGTGCCAGTATCTTCATGCGCCGCGTGATTCTCACTGGTCAGCTGTTAAGCTCATCTTGCGCTATGTTCGTCCTGCTTTGGTTCTTATGGTCTTCATCTTCAGTCGGCGCCTTCTAGACTGATCTCTGCATTTTCTGATGCCGACTGGGCTGGTAGTCCTGATGACAGGCGATCCACGGGGGGACATGATGTGTTCTTTGGACCTAACTTGATCGCCTGTCAAGCTCGCAAGCAGGCTACGGTGTCTCGGAGTAGTACCAAAGCTGAGTACAAGGCGGTTGCTAATGCCACAGCTGAGATCATGTGGGTGCAGTCGTTGCTTCGGGAGTTGAAGGTCTCTCCCACTCAGCCGCCTGTCCTTTGGTGTGATAACATCGGTGCTACATATCTTTCATCCAATCCAGTGTTTCATGCCCGAACGAAGCACATTGAAGTTGACTATCACTTTGTGAGGGAACGTGTTGCTCAGAAGCTTCTTCAGATCAAGTTTGTTCATTCTAAGGATCAGCTTGCTGATATTTTCACTAAACCCTTGCCCTTGCCTTCTTTTTGAAGGATGTCGGCATAATCTTAACATTATGAGTGCTTCAGGACATAGTTAAGATTGAGGGAGGGTGTTAGACTAAGTATATAGTAGATATACGTGTTGTAGCATGACCGGTATTTGTACGGTTACCTCTTATAAATATATGTCAGCCGTGCCCACCAAGGGCATCGAGCATTGTTCCAAACCCTAGTTTGTCTAACAGCGGCGATGCGATCGGTGGCGGCGCGGAAGCGAATCCCGGCGGCTGCGAGGCGATTCCCGGCGGCGGCGGCGGCACGACATTATGCAAAGGGTCTGGGAGCCGGGATAGATGCTCTGTTCTCTGTGCGAACTGAGCCGATGTAGAGGCAAGGAGCCGAGCCGCGCTTAGCCTATGAGTCCGATAGCGCGTGAAAAACAGCCGAGCCATACGCATGCGTGCAGCGATTGTAGCCGAGCTGCGTATCGCCTGGAGCAAAAGTGAGGAGGCCGTGCGATGTTCAGCCTGAACACGTGGCAGCAGATGACGTCCAGGTTGCAAACGAGAAGGTTTGCAACCGGTATGCACGGAATTTTTCCCCCAACCACAAGTTGGTTCACAGGTAGCACTAGGTAGCTTTGCCAAGTGGCATTAAGCTTGGCATGTACAATCCTGAATATAGAGACTCTAATTGTGCTCTCTTCTCACTGTCATTCTCTTCCGCTTACACTATTCTGCCAAAGACATAAGTAAATTACCAGCCACGCAGCTTAATTACATTGTTCCCGCAACCAGCACATGCCAAAGACAGTCAGAAAGCACACCGACTCAATGATGTAGAGCACATATAATTCGATGCAAATTAGCCTTGAGACATTTATTTTGAGACGGAGAAAGTATATCCACAATAAATTCCTTTCATTTTGTACTGAAGCTTATGCACCAGTCAAACAGTAGTACAGAACAAAACATCACAAGCCCACATACAATGTGAAGCATTCCAACTGATCCAAGTTCTATACATATCAAAATCAATAAACCGACGTGGTGCTGTGCATGATGATGGTGTCGAAGCAATTGAGCCCGTCAAACGCGAGCTCGAACCCAGTGTGCCTTTGTGCTGTCGAATTTTGCAGCAACTTCTTGGCATTTGCCTTGCTTGTCACCGCTGGCTTCATCGGTCCACCGCCGTCTGAGACCGGCTTGTTGACCCGGTGGTGAGCACTGACGTGCCGTAGCCATCCAGCCGGGCCTCGCAGAAGATGAGCGCAGTGAAGAAGCTCTCCTTTTTCTTTTGAAAAAGAGGTTATCCCCGGTGTCTGCATCAAAAGATGCATGCAACCATATTATTAAACAAGTTCAGAAAAATGCAAAGTCCGGTATCCGGAGTACAGCTTACAAAGGGAGCACAAACGAAAAAAGCTAAGAAAATCAATTATAGCCATAACCGGCTGGTCGAAAGGACATTAAGGACCTATCCTATTATGTGACCGCCATCCAAAACAGTTGAAGATAGCCCGTGCTACCATCTCCCATCGGTTGCACCCAGTAGCTAAATGCCCCCTGAATCCCATATGAGTGAGTAACAACCACGTATGGATCCATATCGTAGCTCTAAAAATAACCAGCAAGAAGTTCAAAATATGTAATATATTAAAAATCATATCATTCCTGCAGTTCCATATAGCCTAAAGAAGTGTGCATATTCCAATCTGAATACTCGACGCAATCTCATGTTGTATCCCATTTAGCCACGTCCCGAACAACGCATCTATGCTAGCCGGAGGCGCGATGTCAAAGGCTATATGTATAGATCGGCAAAGTAACTTCGCTAGAGGACAATCAATAAATAATTGTTCGATTGTTTCATCATGAACACAAAAACAACATTGTGAATTGCCGTCCCATCGCTGCTTTAGTAAATTATCTTTGGTAAGAATCACCTGCCTGTGGACAAACCACATAAAAAATTTAATGTGCATGGAAAACTTTACTTTCCAAATGTGTATCGATCTTGGCATTGGGCCGGAATCAATAAGGTCTAAGTACATAGATTTAACTAAAAACACTCCATTCGTTATTAGCTTCCACTTGACGGCGTCTGCTTGGTCTGAGAGCTGAACGTCCATCAACCTCCGCACCAAGTGCAACCAGGAGTCCATCGTTCCCCTACTAAAGCCCTCCTAAACTGGATATTCAAAGGTACCATATGCAATACTGTTGCCACATAATCCTCCTTACGTTGCATAATATTGTACAAGGTAGGATACTGCAGGGCTAACGGCGTGTCGCCTAACCAAGTATCCTCCCAAATCCTTGTTGTTGTTCCGTCCCCGACAACGAACCTCACCCTATGGAAGAAAGTCTCTTTCGTTCTCATGAGCCCCTTCCAAAATGGTGAATCATTATGTCTTACGGAAACCTCAGCTAGAGTTTTAGAGTGTAAGAGCATTTCACTGCTTCGCTTCTCACAGCGCATAGGCGGTGCTCTTTTCAAGCGTCCTGGGCGATTTTAGGCCCGGGGGTGATCTACGTCCCAGCCACGCCCCCAGGTGCCGCCCCTAAGGCGTCGCAAATTCAAGCTTGGTCTGTTTCCCGCTCCCAAAAATGCCACCAGTCCGGCGATTAGCGCCACAGTTCGGCGATCACGTTGCCACAATTCGGCGAACAAAACCAGTAACGAGGTAACTAGCATAGTGGACAAGTTGTTGATCCACGGGGATGCAAGTAAATCTCACCTCGGGTCTTTGTAACATATCAGCGACAACAGGAATAACACCACGGCAAGCTGGAGGTCCACTCGAATATTCATTACGTGTGGGTATAGGGGTCAATATGGGTGTCCACGGCTCCGATGTTGATCATTGATCGGAAGGGGTTCGGGTCATGTCTATACTTCACCGAACCTATAAGGTCCTGCACGCAAGGGTCATCTATCTGCTGAATACTAGGCGAAGTGCGAGTGAAAATCATCGAAAAAAGTTTGGACACGAAATGGTTTGAACAGCGGAATCGCATGCAGAGAGAGAGGTCATCGGATAAGTTTTGATGATACCGAAAAGTTGTTTGGGATATACCATTAAGTCAAATTGATTTCGGCACATGCCTGATAATTCTTGGAGGGTGCCAGAATCATTTTGGAAGCTTTTTGGAATTTTCTGAGATAAAAACCAGAAATGTTCCGGAGCTGCCGGAGCCACTTCAGATGCGTTTCGCAGATGAAAATCACTAAAATGGAATTGTTCCATAATGCGTTGAAAACTATTATGGTGGGCATTGGAAATGTTCTAAGCCCACATAAATATTTTCAGTTGAGCAGACGACTGAAAAATGTAAGTAGTGAATAGTGAAAGTGTTTTTGGGATATTTATGGAAAGCCACCTTTTGGGGCTTTTCCCAAAAGGCTTCTACAAGGACATGGGATCAAGGACCCCTTTGGGGGCCCCTATATAGAGTGGGACGTTGGAGGTGCAGCTCCTCCATGGGGCTCCACTTGACATCCCTTATGCCTTTATGCCCTTTATGTGTGACATAAAGTGTGGGCATTTTTGGGGTTTTTCATGTGCCCCTACCCCTTGGGTTTTCCTATAAATAGAGGTGGAGGGGCAGCCCTCCACACTCATCCCATTGCTCTCATACAAGTGCCATGCAATGATCTGGCTTCTTCTCTCCCTCCCAACGAAATAGTTTCGTAGAGCCGAAAGGTTGTCTGGGTTCCGGCAGGAACTAGTTCTGGACGGCGAAGCCCTGCCGAATAGATGACATCGTATGTGTGCAACTCTGTAGAGAGATCATAGTTTCGGTCTTAGTTCGTGAGTGCCTCCCGAAGGGCTGTCCGTGTGACCGTCCGAGTTTTGAAGTTCCTCCCGAAGGGCTGTCCGAGTGACCGTTCGAGTTTCGAAGGTCCTCCTAGAAAGGGCTGTCCGCGACACCGTCCGGGGGGCTGTTCGACCGCCTGAGGGGTCTCGAGGAAGATGAGGGGCATACATCCTCGCGGTTGGGAGGTTGTAAATCCTAGCTGTGGGGATCTGCACTGCCCGATCGTCATCGACTCTACATCCCGCCGCTTGCTTCTGAGTCGGTAACTAAAAAAGACCAAACCATGTATGCAGTCTCCATAGTGGTCCTAGGCTGGTGCGTAGGTTGGAATTTTTTTTGTTTTCTACTGCGTTACCCTACAGATAGGTCTAATAATTTTAGCAAAGCGCTCAAAATCCTCATCATCCTTTTGCTTGGATGGCTTAGGAGGAAAAGGCATGGGTTTCTGAACCCATGGTTCTCTTTCTTTACCGTGCTTCCTAGCAACAAAGTCTCTCTTATCATAATGTTGATTCTTTGATTGTGGGTTATCAAGATCAACAGCAGGTTCAATTTCTACATCATTATTATTGCTATGTTGATCATCAACATGAACATTATCATTAACATTATCACTAGGTTCATGTTCATCACCTGATTGTGTTTCAGCAACAGAAATAGAAATATCACTGGGCTTCTCAGGTGTTTCTACAACAGGTTCACTAGAAGCATGCAAAGTCCTATCATTTTTCTTTTTCTTCTTTTAGAAGGACTAGAAGCATCTAAATTATTTCTCTGAGAATCTTGCTCGATTCTTTTAGGGTGGCCTTCAGGATACAAAGGTTCCTGAGTCATTTTACCAGTTCTAGTAGCCACTCTAACAGCAAAATCATGTTTATTACTTAATTCATCGAGCAAATCACTTTCAGCTTTAAGTACTTGCTCTGCTTGAGTGGTAACCATAGAAGCATATTTACTAATGTGTTTAAGTTCACCTTTAACTCTAGCCATATAATGTGACGCCCCCGATTCAATCGTACACTAATCATACACGCAAACGTGTACGATCAAAATCAGGGACTCACGGGAAGATATCACAACACAACTCTAAAACATAAACAAGTCATACAAGCATCATAATACAAGCGAGGGCCTCGAGGGGCTCGAATACAAGTGCTCGATCATAGAAGAGTCGTGCCGAAGCAACAATATCTGAGTCTGAGACATAAGTTAAACAAGTTGCCATAAGATGGCTAGCACAAAGCGGGATACATATCGAAGAAAGGCGCATGCCTCCTGCACTCGATCCTCCTAAACAACTCACAGTGGTCGTTGTCAAGCGGGCTGCACGTAGTAAGGCGCCTCCGGTGTAATAGTCGTCATCGGCGGTGGCGTCTGGCTCCTGGGCTCCATCGTGCAAGGTCGCAGCAACCGGGTAAAGAAAGGGGAAAAGGGGAACAAGGCAGCGTGAGTACTCATCAAAGTACTACTTAAAGCAAGGAGCTACACTACATATGCAAGGATATATGTGTAAAGGGCCATATCAATGGACCGAATCGCTGGAAAGCGAGAATAAGAGGGGGATAGCTAGTCTTATCGAAGACTACGCTTCTGGTCAGCTCCGTCTTGCAACAGGTAGAAGAGGGTAGGTTGAAGTCCTCCAAGTAGCATCGTATAGCATAATCCTACCCGACGATCCCCTAATCGTAACCCTGATAGAGAGCGACCACCGGGCTGTATCTGGCACTTGGAAGGGTGTGTTTTATTAAGTATCCGGTTCTAGTTATCATAAGGTCAAGGTACAACTCCAAGTCGTCCTGTTACCAGAATCACGGCTATTCGAATAGATTAACTTCCCTGCAGGGTGCACCACATAACCCAAACACGCTTGATCCCATTTGGCGGACACACTTTTACGGGTCATGCCCGACGCGGAAGATCAACACGTCCACAGCCCCACCTAGGCATAACAGAGGTCGACGCGGTGTCTAAACCTAAGCGCCCAAGGGTGCAGGCCCATCGCCTGCGACACACTGACGTTACTGAGGTGGCCAAAAGCGGACCTAGCCTAGTGGCGTTTCGGTCCAATCGGCTACAGCCAAATTCGTGTCGTGACGTCACGAAATGCTTCCTAGTGATACCACGACGCCGAAAGTGCCCATATCCTTCCCGTGAGTTGGTTAGTGCGTATAGGCCAATGGCTGACTCGGATCAAATACCATGATCTCGTTAAGCGTATTAAGTATCCGCGAGCGCCCGAGCAGGCAGGCCCACCTCTCACCGGCGGTCTCAACCCACTGTCGCTCCGCCACAAAGATCCACCACGAGAGGGCCGTCGGGACAAGGTCCTTTCAGCTAATCCGTGAATCACTTTCGCGGGTGCTCCTCGAGCCGACCCGACTTTAATCACCACATGTATCATGTATAGTATATAGTATATACGTGATCACCTCCCGAGTGATCACGGCGGATAGTATAACTGTGAGACGGACAAGAATGTAGGGCCACAAATGGAAATACTAGCATCCTATACTAAGCAAGTAGGATTGCGTAAAGGTAACAACGATGTGTAGCAAGAGACGGGCTATGCATCAAAGTTAGGGAATAACGAAAGCGGTAATATGCTACACTACTCTAATGCAAGCGGTATAGAGGAGAGTAGGCGATATCTGGTGATCAAGGGGGGGCTTGCCTCGTTGCTCGCATAAGAAGGAGGGTGCGTCGGTGGCGTAGTCGCATCACAGGCATCGGCATCAAAGATCACACGGGCTCACCGGAGAGAAGAGGGGGAGAAGCGAGTAAATACATAGCAAGCAAGTGCATAACAGACAACAAAGCGAGCAAGACGTGTTCTAAAGGCGGTATGAGGCGATAATCTACGGTGAAGGGAAACATCCGGAAAGTATCCCGGTGTTCCGTGGTTTTCTTACGAGATGAACCGGAGGTGAAATGTTGCAGGTTCACTATGCTAGCGATGCGTGGCAGACGAACGGAGCCAAGCGTATCCGGATTCGTCACAAATGCTCGAGCAACTTTCATGTACAAAAGTTTTTTTCGCCAGACTACGGTTTATTTTCTATTAATTTTAAAAGATTTAAATCATTTTCGTGGATTTATTTAATTATTTATCTCAACATTATCCAGAATAGTAAAAGATGACGTCGGCATGACAACATGCCGACGGGGCGTCCCGATCAGCCTATGATTGATCGAAGTCAACTACGATGTGGGTCCCGCATGTCATACACTTTTTAGTTTAAGTAGGGTTTAGGCGATTGATTACGCTTAATTAAATTAACTAATTGATTAGATTAATTTAAACATGATTAGTGAACTTAATTATTTTACTAATTAATTAATTAACTAATTAATGATTATATTAATTACATTTTCATTTCTTTTTAATTTTCGTTTTTTTAACAGGGCATGGGGCCCCGGTGTCATGAACCCTAGTGGCCCTAGCGGGCGACGGTGCGGCGTGCGATGCCGAGACCACCAGGCGGAGTAGCACTTTCGGGCGCCCAGAGGCGCAAGGCCGCCATGGCGTGGCATGCGAGGATCGGGCGGCGGGCGCTGGCCTGGCGTGGCGAGGCTGCTGGTCCGCGGCCACACCCGACGCGGCAACAAGCAAGAGCGGGCGGCACGCCATGGCGGACAAGGCAGGGCGACCATGGGACGGCGCAGGGAAGCACGGGAGCACGGCCAGGCAGGCGGCATCACTGCAACGGGGAGGCGGCCTGCCCACGTTCACGGAGAGACGAGGGGTTGGGTTACAGGGGCTCTAGCGGGCGTAAGAAGGGCACGTGGCAATGGTGCTCGAGGTAGGGGACGGGACGGCAAGGCGTCGTAAGCGGCGAGCAGGCGATCCGGTGGGAGGCGTGGTCAGGCGGGGGTGACTTTCGGGCGAGGTGGCGGGCGCCGGGCTCGGGTCTGGGCGACGAACGAGGCGGCGAAGCCAGGAGGGGAGGGCGAGGCGTCTGGCCGGGTCGAACGGGCGGCGGTACCACTCGGCAGGACGAGGGCTGTCGGCGGGAGGCGAGGAGGGATCTCCGATCCAGATCGAGAGAAGCGAGAGGTGAGGTGGATCGGGGAGTGGGGTGGTCTGCAGATATTTCGGGCGTGGGAGGATAAGGAGGAGGACGGGGTGGGTTGGTCACTGGTGTAGTGGCCAACTAGGCCGTAGAAGAGGGGGCTGGGCCACGGGCGCTTGGAGGGCCGAGAGGCCGGTGAGCTTGAAGAATCAATCGCAGCTGACCGAGTCAACTACGTGTGGGTCCCGCATGTCATACACTTTTTAGTTTAAGTAGGGTTTAGCTGATTGATTACTGCTTAATTAAATTAACTAATTGACTAGATTAATTTAAACATGATTAGTGAACTTAATTATTTTACTAATTAATTAATTAACTAATTAATGATTTTATTAATTACATTTTCATTTCTTTTTAATTTTCGTTCTTTTACTTGAGGCATGGGGCCCCGTGTCATAGATCCTAGTGGCCTAGCAGGCGACGCGTGGTGCAGGGCGTCGTGGATACCACCACAGTGGGCGGGTAGCACTGGCGCCGAGGAGGCGCGCTGCATGGCCATGGCGCGGCTGGCCGGTCCAGCGAGATCGGGGCGGCCTTGAGGGCTGTGGCGTGGCGGCGGGCCAGCGACGGGTCCGGCACACACCCGACGCGGGTAGCAAGCAAGAGGGGGCGGCACGGCCACGGGCGACTAAGACGGGCGACCCATGGGGCCAGTAGGGAAGCACGGGAGCACGGGCGGACATCATCCGCACAGGAGCGGCGGCCACGTTCGGCACGCAGCGAGACGAGGGGGGGTTGGCGAGGGCTCCTGGCGGGCGTAGGAGCACGTGGCAATGGTGCTCGAGGTGGGGGACGGGACGGCGGCTGTCGAGGCGAAGCAGTCCGGTGGGGAGGCGTGGTCGAGGCGGGGGGTGACTTCGGGCGAGTGGTGGGGCGCCGGCTGGTTCTGGGCGACGAACGAGGCGGCGAAGCTTGGGAGGAGGGCGTAGGCGTCCGCCGGGGTCGAACGAACGCGGCACCACCTGGGCAGGACGAGGCTGTCGCGGAGGCGAGGGATCTCCGATCCGGATCGAGAGCGAGAGGGTGAGGTGGATCAGGGAGTGGGGTGGTCTGAGATATTTCGGGGCGTGGGAGGGATAAGGGAGGGCCAGGATGGGTTGGGCTGGTGTAGTGGCCAACTAGGCCAGAGAGGGGGCCGGCCGGTCGCCCGGGGAGGGCCGAGAGGAGGCCGATGAGCTGGGCGAAGCCCGAGGCGAGGGGTTTTCTTTCTCCTTTTCTTTCTTTTGTTTTCTATTTGTTCTTTTCTTTTATTTATTCTTTCCTGTTTTATTTTAGTCACCTTTTATTTTAGTTCTCGTAAAATATATACATAGCATCTAATTTAGTATCTCAGTTTAGTCCACCGTCACAAAATGTCTAGTCCCCAATTAATTTAGTTTGATAATTTACTAATTAGTAAAGGCATTTAATTATTAGTTTTTATTACTGTTTTATTTATTTTAGTGCCATTAAATACTTTATAAAAATGTGGATTCTCCACCATAATTATTTATGCAATATTTGGCACATATAGAACATTTTAGTTTTAATGTTTGAAAACTTTTATTGTTTGCCTTGATTTTGAATTTTTGAATTCGGACGGGATTGAATCATCGCGAGGTTTACAACAGTAAGAGTGGTGACGTGGCATCATTAGCGAGTTTTCTTTGTAGCCTAATTATCCCAAGGCCACAATTCTCCTCCATTACAAGAAATCTCGTCTCGAGATTTAAGAGGGAGTATGGGGAAAGTTCTGGTTACGATATTCTAACGGATCTTCTCGAAGAAGTTAATCCCTTCCGTTGATGTCTTCAATTCTTTATTCCATTGCATCATGATAAACTTGTCATCATTCCTTCGGGAACTCTATCGTACTTACGAAAGGATAAGGGGCAACTCAGCTACGACAGAATGCTTTCGAGGGAACAATCTGGGGTTAACCCATGAATGAGTATAAGATTATCTCTCGAGATGAACATATAAAATACATCGAGAGTAAGGTACGAAGGTACAATAAGAGGTTCCAAGCGAATAGATAGTTGCTCAAGTCCGAACCATGGTGAGAAAAGGGGTTCAGAGTGGCGAGAGTAAATATTAAATGCGATACCAGATTAGAGCACTAGGAAGGTGGCCCATGAATTACATATAAGTCCACGCGCCAGAATAACTTTGGGAACAGGGGTGTACAGGAGAGTCAGTTTCGATCACCATGGAACTTGTGGGTTATGGGCCCACCATGTGGGTTAAAGATGAGAAAGAGTGGTGTCATCTTGCATGGTTACGATAACCATGCGAAGGTGGGACCATAACACACTGTTATGTAAAGCAACAACGCTTCGGAACCAAGGGCGAGGGACGAAGAGAACCATTTTCTCGTTGAGCGAGGCGGACCAATAGGCAAGGTTCTCGCCCATCGGTGGTTACCGGAATGTCATCAACAAAAATGTAACAGGCCTTCTTGACAGAATTGCACTCTGTAACATAAGCGAGGGGATTAATCTTTGCATTAGTTCATAATGATCACCAGAAAGGTTAGACAAAACAATGGAAAGGAAAAGGTGTTTATCGGATTAACAACTCAATGGAAAGGGAAATGTGTTTAAACACCTATTTCAGGGTATATCCTTTCAAGGACAAGCGAGCATGATGTCCATGACAGGATAGAAAGTAGAAAACCATTAAGGTAAGGGGAAGGGATTTCATGATATTACCCATACAACGGTGTCTGGATAATTGAGCAAGAAAACATTTAGCATTGGGCTTCAAATGTTCTTGTCGAAAATCGGAGTACCACAGACATGCTTCGAGATAGCATTGACATGGTCAACGGGAAGATCAAACTTTGAAAACAAAAGGATCCACCAGAACAACTTATAAAATAGGTCTTACAATTTCCTCCGGGAAGAATGGTTGTCCTTGCAAAAGAAATTATAACGATAGGTCCTCCACCCGAAGGGGTGCTAGAGCATGACATCATGTTACCGGGTCATAAAAGACCCGGTGTTATAACTCTTGGAAAATGTTCCAACCATCATATCGACCGAGATTCAGATCTGATCGGTGTTAGGATACCGTGGACTCGGGATGCCCGAGAAGGGAAAGGTGCAAAACAAATTGACGAGATGACATTGTAAGATTCTGGAAATCTACCTACAGGCGAGTTCAATTAGAGCTCATCATTAAACCCATGAAGGGATAAGATGGTAGTTGATGATCTCAGCGACAATTCATCGAGGTTTCCAAAAGGATGCATTTCCACAAGTATGTGAACAAGGATATAACATTTGTCAGATCAAATGATATAATGAGATCGGCTCGAGGAAAAACACACCATATTAAACATCAGTTGAAAGGTGCAACCGAAATGTGGGCTTACAGTAGCATGATCAACGTCGGAATGGTGTTTCAGCAACCGATAGGCTAAGCATGAATTATCAATCATTAACTCCAAAGCAATAGGGTTGCTAGAAGTGCAGAATCCAACCAACACCGTTCACTTGTGGGTACCCCGGTTGGAATCAACACGAGGACCAAGAAAGAATGGTGATAGTGAGAAGTATCATTATAGCAAGAATTTCTTAAGAGGTGGAGCAATCCTCACAACATTCTTGACATCAAAGATGGTAATACTCCGCGGTATATCATAACATAAGTTGGATAGCAAGGAACTCAAGGTACAACACAAAACTTAGAACACATCAAGGCAAGGATGGTATTTCTCAACATGAATTCAATTGATATCTTGGAAAAGCTCGGAATACCGATGATGATCACGACACATTTGTCGAGAGATTTCAGGAAGATGTAATCGATCGGCGATGACATCAAGTCAAAGCGAATGATGAAGCGAAAGGTTATTGGAACCACGAGTAGGACACAAACTCGAGATCAAGTTTGTTGTTCAAGATGGAGCGATATGATGAGCAAAGTCTACGTAAGCTTAGCTCATCGTTGAAAACTTTGCTCCGGGAAGGACCAGGTAGCCGCAGTTAAAAAGTTGCACGATAATGATATGGCCGATCGGGCTAGGAATGGCGTGATCGGGTACAAACTCATACTTAAAGAAGATTATCAAGTGTCGTTGAACCGAAATGCGGACTCGGTTCGAGCTTATCGGTGTCTTTGAGTGTTTAATAACTCGAGCCCATGAAAAATTGTAATCGGTGAGTATGTAGTACTTGATGAAGAACTCATAAGAAATTATGCGCTTCCAAGATAATCTCGAGATACCAGGGTAATACTCAAGAGGCGGATCAAAGTAGAGGTTGGACCGGGTATTGATCCACGTAAGACAAGTGCTTACACTTGCAACGAAAATGGTATTTAAAGGAGAACATGGTCGTAACCACTATTGTAAAGGCGGACCCCGGATATAAGATGAACTTATATCAAGGGAATAATTAATTTTTAAAGAAGCTTCATGAGAAGATGTACATCGCGGTTCCATGGGCATGAACATAAAGTTCAAGGTCGACTCCACTTCTCCAATGCATAAACTTTCATCCACTTCTTTGCGTTCGATGAAGTTGTATTGTTGAAATTTTATCTAGCAAAATACCGTAAGAGTATGACTCATGAAAACTTTCGGGTTCTACGGTTTAGAGAAGGCATATATGTTCAACCCATAGGGGCTTCTTTAGAAACACATACCACAAGTTTCAAGAGTAAATAACACAAGCCCGAAAGCGAGCATGGTTGTGCCAAGCAGAGGATACAACTTAACAAAGGCATTATGTATCAGGGGAAGAACTCACAAAGTGATCAAATGTGAAGGACACTGTCGGATAACAATCCAACAAAGGACTTGATGGTCCACAAAGGATCTGATGAGAGTATCGATACTCATCCAGAAGAGGAAGGAATGCAAATGGAACAAAGTTATGGAATCATCTGAATAATTCAAAGCTTAAATGCAAAGGAATTATGATTTCCAAAACAAAGGATCGAAGCGAGACGCTTACGATCAAGGATGGATCAATTGAATATACCAGAGGCACAATCGACTGACGATAGTTTGAGTCGAGAACCAGCTCATGTTCAAAATGACGTCGAGCCGGAAAAGTTAACCCTAGGACTCATCGATGATTGTGAACATTCACAACGTATTGAATCAATGGACTCAAAATGATGGTGACAAAGGATGCCAATATGATTACTATACTTATGGGATTAATCATGATGAAAGCAAACAAGAAATTCCAGAGCAATAGGTTCTTTGAGGATTTTCGGAAGATCGAATGGTATTTCAAGACTTTTGTGTAAACACATGATCAATCGGGGATGAGCGGATACTCGATAAGTGCGAGAATTAACCGTAGTAGGGGTATTCAGTGACAAAACGACAGAAGGCGGTAAGCTCAAAGGATTTTCAAGCAACGAGTTTTTCGTGGTATCTTGTAATAACAAGACCAATCGATGAATGTAAGAATAACAAGCGCAAGTAGTTATCCATAAGGGTTTACGGTGGAAGGGAATTGCAAACAAGACGAACACAAGTTCTCGGGTTAACAAAGGTCACGAGTATCTTGAGGGTCTTACGTGCGACGATCATCAATAATAAAGGGGCTCTCCGGTGAAAGTGATAATGAGATCCTAATGTTAGATTAGCAAAATTCATTTAACCCGAATAGAGGAGAGAGATCGAGTCCTGCAGTAAAGGTCGAGGAGTAAAAGATCCTAATTCCATCCAATGGCGGCGTGGGCCCATGGGCCGCATAACCATGTTAGTAAGAGTTTTGTAAAGTCTAGACTGACTTGACCAAGGAGTTGGAAGGGGATTCCTCTGAGGCGGTGGCTCGATACCAACTTGTGGCCCGATTCAATCATACACTAATCATACACGCATAAGCGATGTGCGATCAAAATCGAGGACTCACGGAAGATATCACAACACAACTCTAAAACATAAACAAGTCATACAAGCATCATAATACAAGCCAGAGCCTCGAGGGCTCGAATACAAGTGCTCGATCATAGACGAGTCGTGCGGAAGCAACAATATCTCGAGTATAGACATAAGTTAAACAAGTTGCCATAAAATGGCTAGCACAAATCGGGATACATATCAAAAGAGGCGCAGGCCTCTGCACAGGATCCTCCTAAACTACTCACGGTAAATAAATCACGGCCTGCACGTAGTAGTAGGCGCCTCCAGTAGTAGTCGCCATCGGCGCAATTGGCGTCTCAGCTCACAGGCTCCATGCAGTCGCAGCAACGGAGTAAAGAAAGGGGAAAAGGGGAACAAAGGCAACCGTGAGTACTCATCCAAGTACTACTTGAAGCAAGGAAACTACTACATATGCATGGATATATGTGTAAAGGGCCATATCAATGGACCGAATCGCAGTAAAGCCGTAATAAGAGGGGATAGCTAGTCTTATCGAAGACTACGCTTCGGGTCAGCCCGTCTTGCAACAGTAGAAGAGGGTAGGTTGAAGTCCTCCAAGTAGCATCGTATAGCATAATCCTGCCGACGATCCCCTAATCGTAACCCTGATAGAGAGCGCGACCACGAGGCTGTATCGGCACTTGGAAGGGTGTGTTTTATTAAGTATCCGGTTCTAGTTATCATAAGGTCAAGGTACAACTCCAAGTCGTCACATTCACAGAAGATCACGGCTATTCGAATAGATTAACTTCCTGCAGGGTGCACCACATAACCCAACACGCTTAATCCCATTTGGCGGACACACTTTTACGGGTCATGCCCGCCGCTGAAGATCAACACGTCACAGCCCACCTAGGCATAACAGAGAGGTCAAGACGCGGTCTAAACCTAAGCGCCGAGGGGCCCATCGCCTCGAAAGCACACTCAAGACGCGGTAGGGCTACCGAAGCAGACCTAGCCTAGTGGCGTTCCAGCCCAATCGTGCCGCGCCGCCACGACGTCATTTAAATGCTTGGCCGATACCACGACGAAAGTGCCCATATCTTTCCACGTGGTTGGTTAGTGCGTATAGGCGATGGCAGGACTCGGATCAAATACCAAGATCTCGTTAAGCGTATTAAGTATCCGCGAAGCGCCGTCAGGCCAGCCCACTCTACTCACCCAAAGGTCTCAACTCACTGTCAGCTCCGCCACAAAGATCCACACAGAGGGCCGTCGGGACAAGGTCCTTTCAGCCCTCAATCCGTGAATCACTCGCGGGTGCTCCTCGAGCCAACCCGACTTTAATCACCTCATGTATCATGTATAGTATATAGTATATACCCGTGATCACCTCCCGAGTGATCACGGCCCGATAGTATAGCACAGCAGACAGACAAGAATGTAGGGCCACAAATGAAAATACTAGCATCCTATACTAAGCATGTAGGATTGCGGTAAAAAGGTATGTGATAGTAGCAAGGATAGGCTATGCATCAGGATAGGAATAACGAAAGCAGTAACATGCTACACTACTCTAATGCAAGAAGTATAGAGGAGAGTAGGCGATATCTGGTGATCAAGGGGTGCTTGCACGGTTGCTCGAACAAGAAGGAGGGGTCGCTGTGGCGTAGTCGACCCAGGGGCATCAAGATCGCCACGAGGTGTACCGAGAGAAGAGGGGAGAAAGCAAGAAATACATAGCAAGCAAGTGCATAACAGGAACAACAAGCAGAGCTAGACGTGTTCTAACGCGGTATGAGGTGATACTGGTTGAAAGGAAACATCCGGAAAAGTATCCCGGTGTTAGTGTTTTCAGACGAGATAACCGGAGGTGAAATGTTGTAGGTTCACTATGCTAGGGACGCGTGGCGGACGAACGGGCTGCGTATCCGGATTCGTCTCGTCGTTCTGAGCAACTTTCATGTACAAAGTTTTTTCATCGAAGCTACGGTTTATTTTCTATTCTTTACCTAATAATAAAGCAAATTGGGTTTCTGTCGTCCGTCGTCGCTAGCAATTTTCTGAAAAAGCCCTTCTATTCCTTTGAAATCAACCCGCAATCCCTGTTTAAGTGAAAACGCTTCGGTTTTACAAAAAGGTCCCTGCATCGTTTTTATTCAACCTGCGGTCACGCACGCAAACTCTGTCTGGTCAGGAACAAATGCTGACCATGATTTACATAAAATTCTCACCAGACATGAGAATCAGAGGCAAAAAAGAATGAACCCAACATGATGGGAAGGCAACGAAGTGGTCAAATCCACACATACTCGAATGATACTGAAAGTACGACAGCACCGACGACGCGGGCACCAGAGCGTTGTACACGGGGAAGGGCGCGCGTTGTTGTCCCGGTTCTTGCCGGGAGTCCTCGAGGAGGAGGAAGGTTCTGACGGCGGCGGTTGTTGACCGGAGGCGTCATGGGGATAGGATCCAGCGGCGGCACTCCGGATCTGGTGGCTGGAACGGCGTGTCGGCGACTTGGCTTCACATCTGCCTGCAAAAAGCATAGAACGAGATGAGAAAGAGGGATGGAACGAGAGAAGGGAGTTGGATGCACATGCATGCCGGGGTGAGTGAGTCAGTTGGGCTGACTAACAAGGATCCCGTCGATCTAGGCGGCGAGAGCTTGGCGAGCCTGGAGGTGGCTGTGGTTGAGTAGGCCTGAGCGAGGCAGTTCGCCTGATCCACCCTGCAGGTGGGCCGCGGCTGGACGAGACGCTGGCCTCCTCTCGGTCAACACAAGCAGAGGCAGCGAGGATGAGCGCGCGGGATCGGCCGGACCGGACCTCTGCGGGGGGCATGGCGCAGGGTTGGCCGAATCGGTCGGAGGCGAGGCTATACTAGCCGGATCCGGAGCACGGGCGGCGACTTCGCGACCAGATCGGGCGACAGCAGGGGAGCTCCAAGGCAGGCGCCCATGTGGTCTGGTTCTGGCTACCACGGCCGCGCGCGCACTCCAGGGGAGTGGAGTCATCGGCGCGCCGTGGGGGCGGGGCGACGCCAAGCCAACCAGCCGTTTGTGGGTGCGCGCTGGATGAGAGCTGGGTGGTGGATGGAGAACATAGGAGGAGGACCAGCTGCTGGGTGATGAGGATAAGAAAGGAGCGGGCTTTGCTGTTGCTGGCTCTCATCGGTGGGTGGTGGGATGGGCCCGGGGCGTTGGGTGGGTCCAACAGCATGACGCGTGTTGTTTGTTGTTACTGTGGCTATGCGTGCTAGCTCTCGAGATGTTACTGGTGCTAGCTCTCAAGATGTTACTGTCGCTATGCGTGCTCATTGATTAAAAAATCAGCTCAAGATTGATTATAATTACTTGTTGTTTTTACATTATGAGATGTAATAATTAAGAGTGAATGAAATGTTGGAAGAAATATTTCCTAGGAAAGATGATATTTGAGGCTCACCGGTACATGCTGACCATCAAGATATCCTCAACGTTGAATGTCATCGTTGTCGTTGGTGAGATAGGGAGGGACGAAGAGTAGAGAGAGTGCGGCAACGATGCATCTTGCTCGTGTCCTGTTTCGCCCCTCAAAGCAGCTGTGTTGCGAGATATATGATTTATATATGATCTATTTGAAGCTGCTACAGGTATGCAGATGTTGTACAATTATTTTTGCGCTCAAGGAATAGCCGCTGATCAATAAATATTTAGATTTCTGTAATATTTTTATACAGGATTATTGGATATCAACATCTTATTACACATAATTCAAGTTCTTTATAGCACCGTGAAAGTTCTTTAGAGCAAGTTGAAGTAGTAGGTTTTATTAGCAGAGAAGAAGATCACGAGCTTTTGGAATACAGTGGAATCATCATAAGGTGGATTCTTATGCGAATACCACCCGAACTCTCAGATCTATTTCAAAACCGTTGCAACGTACGGGCATTTTTGCTAGTAATTTTAAAAGATTTAAATCATTTTCAGTATTTATTTAATTATTTATCTCAACATTATCCAGAATAGTAGAGATGACGTCAGTAGTCAACTGCGTAGTTGACTGAGTCAACTACGTGTGGGTCCCGCATGTCATACACTTTTTAGTTTAAGTAGGGTTTAGCTGATTGATTACTGCTTAATTAAATTAACTAATTGATTAGATTAATTTAAACATGATTAATTAACTTAATTATTTTACTAATTAATTAATTAACTAATTAATGATTTTATTAATTACATTTTCATTTCTTTTTAATTTTCGCTTTTTAACAGGGGCATGGGGCCCCGGTGTCATAGACCCTAGTGGCCTAGCTAAGCGACGGGTGCGCGGCGTGTTCGAGGCCACGTGAGGCGGGAGCACTCGGCGCCCAGAGGGCGCCAAGGCCGGGCGCCATGGCGCGCTTGGCCGAGCCGCGAGGATCGGGCGGCGAGGCGCGGGCTGGCGGGCGTGTGGACGCGAGGTCCGCGCCACACCCGACGCGGGCAAAGCAAGCAAGAGCGGGCACGGCCATGGCGGACAAGGCAGGCGGCCATGGGACGGCGCAGGGAAGCACGGAGCACGGGCTGCAAAGATCCGCAATGAGGGGCGGCCATGTTCGACGACGGAGACGTGGGGTTGGCGAGGCTCACATCGGAGCGTGAGGGCACGTGGGCAATGGTGCTCGAGGTGGGGGGACCGCGACAGGGGCGTCAGAGGCGAGGAGGCAGTCCGGTGGGAGGCGTGGTCGAGGCGGCGGGTGACTTTCGGCGAGGTGTGGGGCGCCGGGTCTGGGTGACGAACGAGGCGGGCGAGCTTCGGTGAGGGAGGCGAGGCGTCCGTCGGGTTTAACGGGCGGCGGCACCACTCGGCAGGGACGAGGGCTGTCGTCGGAGCGAGGGGATCTCCGATCCAGATCGAGAGAGCGAGAGGTGAGGTGGATCGGGGGAGTGGGGCGGTCTGCAGATATTTCGGGGCGTGGGAGGGGATAAGGGAGGACGGGGTGGGTTGGGCCTGGTGTAGTGGCCAACTAGGCCAGAGAGAGGGGGGGCTGGGCCGGCCGGTCGCGAGGAGGGCCGAGAGGCCGGTGAGCTGGGCCGAAGCCCAGGGGGGCAGGGGGGTTTTCTTTCTCCTTTTTCTTTCTTTTGTTTTCTATTTGTTCTTTTCTTTTTATTTATTCTTTCCTGTTTTACTTTAGTCACCTTTTATTTTAGTTTCTGTAAAATATATACATAGCATCTAATTTAGTATCTCAGTTTAGTCCACCGTCACAAAATGTCTAGTCCCCAATTAATTTAGTTTGATAATTTACTAATTAGTAAAGGCATTTAATTATTAGATTTTATTACTGTTTTATTTATTTCAGTGCCATTAAATACTTTATAAAAATGTGGATTCTCCACCATAATTATTTATGCAATATTTGGCACATATAGAACATTTTAGTTTTAATGTTTGAAAACTTTTATTGTTTGCCTTGATTTTGAATTTTGAATTCGGACGGGATTGAATCATCGCGAGGTTTACAACAGTAAGAGTGGTGACGTGGCATCATTAGCAGAGTTTTACTATAGCCTAATTATCCGGGCGTCACATATAATCACTCAAGCGTCCAATCATGTAAGAATTACCCTTTAATTCTCTACCAACATAAGCATTGAAATTTTCTTGTCTAGCCATAAAGTCATCAAATTCATCCAAACATTGGCTAGGTAACTTAGTAGACGGGATTTCAATTTTATCATATCTATAGAGAGAATTTTCCTTTACTACATGTGTCGGGTTATCAAGACCATGTGTTTCTTCAATAGATGGTATATTAAGACCGTGTATTTCTTCAACAGGAGGTAAATTCTTAACATCTTCAGTTTTCATACCTTTTTCTTTCATAGATCTCTTTGCCTCTTGCATATCTTCAGGACTCAGAAATAGAACTCCCCTCTTCTTCGGAGTTGGTTTAAGAGTTGGCTCAGGAAGTGTCCAATTATTTTCACTAGTCGCCAACCCGTGCATTCGCACGAGCTAGTTAATTACAACTACGGTTCAACTATTTCATAACTCATAAGAAATTTGTATATTACAAAGGCAATAAATTCTTGAATCAATTATTGTTACACCAATTACATAAAATGAAAGAGAGCTATATAAATAGTTTATTTGGTATTACCAAGTGATTTTGCACATTTAACATTGAATGGGATGGAAAATTTTCCACAGTTGATGTCGGCATGCAATTGAGAGGAACCTAAAGATCTTAATTATGTACTCTATGGTAAAAAAATACATGTAATGCTAAAAACCGAACTACTCAATTATCCAGGAGAAGACTATGCAGCAACACTGCACCGCAAGTGTTCCTTCGGTTTCTTCGGCCTCGATTCTACCAAAAGTAGCACTCCATTGGGAGATGGTTCACTGTTAAACATAATTGAAGATTTAGGTGCACACTAAGTTATCAATTCATTATCCAATATCAAATCTTTCCTGTTATAGCTAACCAACAGTCCCACACCATTCCAATGATGCTAATCATGAAAATAAAAGAGAATTGCGGTCAATAAGGGACCACTTTGCGTTATCTACTTGCACGATATGATGGTGTCTAACTGGATAGCACTTGGTAGGTAGAACAGGCCAAGCTACATAAGTAATATGATACAAAGCAGTTCAAGCTACGGTTACAAATCAAATAGTAGGAACAAAATTTGCAAACAACGAAGTACTCATCTGGTGTTAGAAAGGAAAAAACAATTATGTCATCGTTTACCAAATATCGCATGCACACAAAAAATTAGAAGTAGTTTTAATATTGCTAAAATTATCCATTTGATAATTTATCAGCCAACAAATGTCATATTGATAATTTTTTAAGAAACTTACTAATACGCTAGCACGGAAACTCTTGTCGTCGTGATGATTACTGATTTTCCATTCAAGAAATGCAGTACATATGGTGGTGGGCATTACTTTATTCAGCCTACTATAGTGTTCGGCAGACATGTCTATTTAGAAGCCAGAATCTATGGACCAATTTAGCAAACCATCCAGGTGAATTGAGTTTTTTGGGGAATAACTATCATGAAACCATGACATCATATACTGATATTGAATTTTTTTAATCTGTTGCCTTTAGTAACACTAGCAAAGAAATATCAATACAATGTTGGCATTCTTTCGCAAGTGTATAAATAGAGAACATCAAGCCAATGTTGTAAAAAAAGGCTATTGTGCAACTGAGAGAAACCATTTGTACATTAATTTCAGTTAACTCTTGAAGTGTCTCAGAGTCAATCATATGCATCCCCCAATAAAAGAATATCATTTCTACTAACAAATAAAGATTCAAGACACGACATGTATATAGATAAATGTTCTAGTTGTTATTTCTATTAACTAGCAGAGTGGCCTGCCCGATGTGCGGGCTAGAATTTATATTTTTCTTCTTTAGTGATTCCTTGTCTTATGTATTCTTATATAGATGTCATATTTTTTTAGCATTTCCGATACAAAACTCTGGACATTATTTCTCTATGGATGTTTATAAAAAATTATGAATGACTATAGAATACATAAATAATAGATGAAATGTAAACTTTTATTATTTTTAGCTAAATAATCTTAATACATTTATATACTAATTGCTAATGTTAGTAAAATTTGAGTGTACACATTCTTCACGATATATAATTATATTATTGGACATAAATATCTAATTTGACAGTAAAGAGTGAACACCATACTAAAATACTTCTCAAATAACTTCTAGGGAATTTAGAAAAAAGAACACAATCTAAAAATATGTTTTCTTTCTCACCGACCTTATCTCCGCTATGATATTGCATCTACAATATTAATTTAGTGTGATGTCATACATCTGAAAACACATGTTAAGGCAACACATCTAATATAGTTTTTTTATGGAGGCATGCTCATAAAAATTTTCTAAACCATTGAAGCTCCACAACTCTTGACATAACTTGTATATTTTAGGATTGTTTGCATACATGTTTGCAACAAATTTCATTTTTTTGGCACACTAAGCATATCATCACATACTTGGAATGATTTGTGCTTCCAACAATAATTTTTACTTGCATGACACCATGCTAGAAACTTTTCGTGATAGTCACCTCATAGACATTTCACATTAGAAACACGGTCGATTCTTCTTAGGTAATTTTATATTTGTCCATTATATGATATGTTAGTACTTATCAATCTACAACATCTCACATGCTTCAGGTCCGCACGGACTTGATCCACCAATGATTATCAATATATATATCCTTGGTTGATCTCTAGCATTCACATTGAACTACATTTGTACTACAAAATCCCTTCATGATTATACATCTCACGGACTTTTCATATTTTTTGCATGGGAGAAGTAACACATACATGCCAATATAACATAGGCATGCTGCATCGATAACAATAAATCTCCATCGCTCATACGATTGTTATCAAGTGGACATACTTGCTATTTTTTTCATTCCACGCGCCATTCGTATGCTGAATTGTATATAAATCTCTAGCTATATTCCTATACTTTTCGTGTTTTCTGAAATAAGAAAAAATGATAACTATTTTTCTTTCTTATTTTTAATGGTTATATAGAATATGTTTTAGCTTTTATTCCTGTATAAGATTCTTTTATGTTGTGTCATAGATCTAAATTAATTTTCCAATGTGGTGTTCGTCATAAGAAAACATTGCTACCTCATTATTATTATTTTGTAATTTTTATACAGAAAATGTTTGTAGTTTTATTCACACAATAAGAATTTGCTATGCTACTTTACCATATATTTTAATCAATAGCAGCTCATATGACCTTTTAGTATGTAGTTTCCTTGATAAGATAATTGGCTAGCTCCATTCATTTCTTACATATAAAATTGTCAACTTTTTATTCACCTAATAAGAATTTTCTGCTTGGGCATGATCACCACTCTAAACTTAATGATATTTAAAAATTTGCCAAATATGTCTCATTCAGCTGGGTAAGATGGTGAAAACACCATCTCTCAACCCCCACCATTATAGCGTGTGTATTCATGTGCATACATCCCACACATGTACTCTGACTTATTAAAATTTGTTTTTTATTTTCAGGCATTAATTGAGACAAAAATAAGAATTGCGTATGGTGATATATTAAAAAAATCTTGAAAAGGTACATTAGGTGAGTTGTCATTGCATGGATGCAATATGTGTGCTCATTTCTCGAGATGGACTTCCGATCAACCAATATATTTGTTGTGCAAACTGTATAGAACACCAAAATGTATTGCACAAAAAAACACCAATGTGTACGTCAAATGTTAGGTCAAGTTTGTTGTCATGCACAACTTATGTAGCCGGTCGAACCAACAAACGCATTGTTTCTCAAATTTTTTTCCAATTTTAGATTTAGATGATCACACTATCTTTTTCGTCTAGACCCGATGAACGAAAAAAAAGTATGTTTCTTTTGTTGATAATGTCCATGATGCCACAATTACATCAGCACATGCATTGTATTCCGATATATTTTTTCCATGAATTCTGGACATGTAGTTTTGATACAAAAATGTTGTTCTGCTATGTTACCTATAGATCTGCAGTACATGACCAGATGACTCAATCGGTTTAATGCAATTAATTGTTTTTTCATGCACCCATATATTAAGAGAATAATGCATGCATTCATGCATGTGTAAAGGTATTAGGCGACATCATGTGCAAGCAATGCATGCAAGGAAGCGTGTACTCATGCATGGATGCATGCATATAGAAAGGAATGCCCACGTCATGCATGTACCTTTGTTTATTATGAGGAAAGTCCTATGCACACACGATACACGTGCATGTGGAAATAAATAAGCCCAGATCATGTATTCATATGAGGAAAGTCCTATGCATGCACGATTCACATGCATATGGAAATAAATCAGTCCAGATATATCGTGTATTCATGCAAGTTTTCTTAAGGAAGTCACGTCACACTATTATGTATTGGCAACGTTAATGAATAGTTATTTCTTCGTAATGGCAGTGGTGGGTAAGTTTTTTAACTTAAAATAGATCCAATGGCTATAACATTTTAGTCTATTAAATAAATGGTTGGATGTTTCTGATTTTTGTGGGATTTTCTTGCAAATTTATCATTTTCTGGTGAGCCCGTCAAGCACTTTTTATATATAATAGATAGAAAAAAAGGAATAAGAGCTGCTATTTGACTGAATTGTTGCACCAAATCTAGCATAATTTCATAAAAACATATGCACCACAAAAGTTCAACAATCCAGTCCATTAATTATATTGTAATGAGATAAAATTGCATAAACGTTACTGAACTTGCCCCAAATGTTGTGTGAGAGCAGAAGAAAAACCATGCATTAAAAGCTCAGGACACTTGCATCTTGACACACTGGGAATGCATGGGACATGGGCAAAGCAAGCACAAATCTACAGAAAAGAAGCAGGCACTGGGTTATCAGGCAATATGATTGACGGATGAATGGAAACGACTCGGCCGTCAGGTGCCATAATGTAGGCGATGGTGAATAATTATAGATTGCAACTATAAAGTATGAAGTTGGTAGGGTTCAGAGGTAGATGTGGGTGCAGATTTCGATTACACGATGTCAAGGCGGCAGACTAAGGCAAACGCAAGCCTTCATGTGAGACGGATACGAAAATTGGCTTCGCCCACAACATCACGGGCATGGGATGCAACTGAAATTGTAGCTCCAGATAGATCATAGGTCGGCGCACACCCTTGCGCAAACCACAAATAAATCATCAAAAAACAGAATAAAAATTTCAAGATCCAATCCAACCATCAGGACTACGACATGTCAAAAGAAAAGGACTGCGAGGACAGTAGTTCATATGCAATACAATCTATTATAGATTGGCACAGAAGTTGATCAATGTATTCGGTTGAACTAAATTTACAAACAAATAGATGGTCCAGAATTTAACTTGGCAGCTCGAGGATTGCATGTCCGTAATTAGTGTAGAACTGTAGATATATAGATAAATCCCCCGAAAAAAACATAGATAGATAGATAGACATATCGTTAACTTATTGTCTCAAGCTAATCAATCACCGTTCAGTATAAGTTCTGTTACCAGTTCTTCGAGGCTTTCAAGATATAGTCTTTGATTATATGATCAAGAGGTCTTAGTGTTGGGCAGAATTATTGCATACATATCAACAATTTTTGTGACTGATTCTACTCTTGAGCATATTAAATATGAGGAAAAATGCGTATTTCTTGCAACATGTAGTGCATATATAATCTGTGTGAGAGGAGCAATCCGAACATTGGTTAGTGTCACCCCTCCCACTTCCTCATGAGATCGTGGTCCAAACTCAAATATATGGTACTAATATACTTTCTGCATATATAAGCTGTGTAAGAAGAGCAATCAGAACTTTGGCTAGTGTCACCTCTCCCACTTCCTCAAGAGATCCTGGTCCAAACTAAAATACAGGGTACTAATATACTTTCTGCTCCTAAGCATAATTTAACACACGTATTCAGTGAAGGAGGTAAGTTGTTTAGCACGGCACGATAATTAATGTGGGAATTTGTGGTTATTGGGTAAAGGAAGTTAGCCATGAATTCACTTGCTACACATCATATATAGACAACTAGCTAGCAGGAGCACTAAATTGAAAATTCAAAGAAAGGTGAACATACATGCTAACGGTTTCCCTGAACTGCAGAAATTTTACGCACCATGTGGTATGCATTGTCCAAGATTAATCACAACAAATTCTTTAACTCAAGTGAAGAATTTGCATACGACCGACAGCAGTCAAAGACTTAATCATGATATAGCAAGAAACGGAGTATAACTTATGTAAACTAAAGCCATGAGCCTTTGTTTGAAAAATCAACTAATTAACTACTTTGGCAAACCTAGAACAACATGGATAATCAAATGTACACTGCGCAATTAATATGACAGTGAACTGGCTGGCTGCAGTTTCAATATTGTTGATGTACAACAGGTAATCTATGTTGGCTTTTGAACTTGCTAGATCAAAACCACCGAAGCAACCTGTACGTGCAAGCTAGCAAGCAAGCTAGCTAGCAGGTTCATCGATGAACAGTGCTCTAGCACATACACGTATCCGCCGTATACTTCCGTACGTGCACAAGTTAGCTCTCCAGCGACAGGATCGATTCAATATACGAAGGAACGTAGCGACGGAACAGACGGGAAACACAAAATCGGTATGATGGCCAAAGGCTCGTATCGAGCCTTGTATTACTTCTCTCTTTTCTGGCTGAAAGATTACAAGGGGTACGCACGTATATATATTAGAGCCAGGACTAGTACGAGAGCTGACCTACTCGGTTAAGACATAGGAGTACTACTCGGACTAGTACATGGACGTGCACTCGGACATCGTGTCTATTCCTACATTCACCCTCTAAACATGACGTCCTCGATCCCAAATGCGATGACTATTACTCATAAGCATTATCCTTGGCATTGCTTTTGCCGTTTCTTGTAGCATTGCAGGGATCGTCTTTCCTGTCGTCGGCTCGTCCGTAGCTTGACGCGAGCGCTCCTCCTTGGTCGCGTCTTCAACCTTCACCTGTTCTTTGGTGCTTGATAGACTGTCTTTCGGATTCTTGTGGAGGCATCTTTTGAACCCGAGCGAGACCAAACTTCGGTCTAACTTTGCGTTCCAAGCTTTTGGCGCTTGCTTCAGCCCGTCAAGTGCCTTCTTGAGCTTGTAAACTTTCCCTTCTTCGCCTTTCTTCTCGTAGCGAGGGGTTGTTCCACGTACACTTCTTCTTTGAGGTCACCGTTGAGGAAAGCGGATTTAACATCCATACGATGAACCTTCCAATCCTCTTGTGCTGCCAAAGCTAGGAGCACTCTCACCGTCTCGATTCGAGCAACAGGTGCAAACACCTCCTCATAGTCAACTCCTTGACGCTGTATCGTAGCCCTTTGCGGCGAAGTCTTGCCTTGTGCTTCACAATGGCACCCTTCATGTCCTTCTTCAACTTGTAAACCCACTTCAAACCTATGGCCTTTTGGTTCGGAGGTCGGTTACCAAAGTCCACGTGCCATTGCTCTCGATCGCCTTCATCTCCTCATCCATGGCGTGCATCCAACTTGAACTTTTGCTCGCCTCTCGAAGTTCGCGGCTCCTCAACTCCGAGTAAACACAAATCGGAGTACTCGAGTGTAACTGGCTTTGCGTGCTTGTAGACTTTCTTGAGGGGCTTGTAGCGGCGAGGCCGGAAGAATCCTGGCCGTGGCTTATGGAAGGGGCGACACAAATTGTGTCGGCGTCGATGCACTTGAGGAAGATGGTTGAGTCTCGGCGTGGTAGATGCGGGTCGTTGGCATCCTCGTCGTCGGCGTAGTCGTCGTGATTGTGACCATCATCTTGATTGTCATCATCACTATGCGCCTCATTGTCGAGATCTCCGCCCGTGTCGTGCGTGTCATTGTCGCTATCACCTTGCGACCCATGCACGTCGTCGTCGGTGTCGGCACCATGATGATCACTTCCATTGTGGTCACCTTGGTTGGGTGTCTTGCCAACCACCTGGACATCCTCCCCTGCATCATCATCAGTTGGAAATTCAACCGTGAATATGTTACCGTTTGGAGCATCGCCGGCTGCTGCGCCCAATTCCACGCTTGGTTTCTTCAAACACAACGTCGCGTGAAATCCGTGAGACGCTTGGTTCGTGGATCGTAGAAGCGGTATGCCTTGGTGCGGAACTCCTCTCGTATCCGATGAACACCATCTTGGTGCTACGATCGGCAAGCTTTGAGAGATGCGGCTCCGCCGTCTTCACATGCGCCACGCGCGAGCGTCCGTAGATGAGACACATTCGCTTACTCCGTAAATTGCTTCATACGGAGTCTTCCCGATCACCGCCTTCGTTGGAGCCCGATTGAGAAGATAGACCGCCCGAGACAGCTTCTCCCCAAAATGTCCCGGCAAGTTCTTGCTCTTGAGTAAACTTCTCGCCATGTCAACGACGGTTCGATTGGCGCCTTTTAACAACCCCGTTCTGCTGCGGCGTATAAGGTGCCGTGAGGAACCTCTTTATGCCAATCTTCTCACAAGAGTCATTGAACTCGTTTGACGTAAGCTCTCCGCCGCGATCTGTCCGTAGAGCGCGGACTTTCAACTTGTGTTCCATCTCCGTTGCAGCCTTCAGCTTCTTAAACGCTTCAAACGCCTCATCTTTAGATCGTAGGAGAACGACCCACATGTATCTCGAGTAGTCATCTACCACAAGGAAGAAGTACTTCTTTCCTCCGTGAGTTGCTGGGGTGATAGGGACACATAGATCACCAGGGAGCAGCTCGAGTGCATCACTTGCACGATAGGTAGATCGAGCAGGGAACGGCCTGCGGTGTGCTGTTTTCAACCAAGCACCCGTCACATACTCGATCAACATGGTCGATAAACGGCATCCCAGATACCATCTCCATCTTGACATATTCTTCAAAGGCGTAGAAGTTAACGTGTCCAAATCTAGCATGCCATAACCACGAATAATCATCACTCTTGGCGAGCCAACACTCCGGTTGAGATTGATCAAGGTTGAGGATATAGAGCCTGTTCCGCGTGCGATTCACAATCTATTTAACTGTCGTAGGTGATTCAGAAAACCTCACTTGGTTCTTCTCTGCTCACTATATGGTATAACAGAATCAGCAGCAGTTTTCAATGCTCATGGATACAAAACTGATTTATTTGAGTCAAGAATTAGTATAGGTATAGATGGCAGATGAACCAGTTCAAGACAATTTAGTGCTATATATAGAGTTACCTACCAGATTCTGCCGTAGTAATGGTCGACCCAATGATTTCATACAGCCGTGTAGTGCATGGATTTCCTACTCGTCTTCTCCCATGTGCTTCAAGCTGTTGCGGACTGATTTCCTACTCTGCGGCAACAACCATACTGAGAATTTTTTATTAAGCAGGGCTACAGAAAGATGACGGATTGGATCATGGAAACTGAAGATTCCTAGATTGGATTCTTGAAGGTAGTCCGGGAGATGCTAGACTGAACCTTGCCCTACCTTTTGTTATTAATGGAGAATTAGGTTGAGCACAGCAGTACACATGGCATGCATAGACTGATGCAGATGGCCGGCGCTAGGATCGTTCGATAATGCGCATCGCTGGTGGTTTCATATGAACGAACAAAGGGAAGAAGAGAGGTAAGGGAGAGACGTGCGAATGGGAGATCGAGGGAGGAATCTTTTGGCATCAATATATCCTAGAAGTTTTTTTCTTCACATATTAACTAAGGTGTAATTTTTTAGTGGAAACTAACTGGTAGAGGGATAAACGATCCTTTTTGGCATCTATATAGAGTTTCACCGTGAAAGGTGTGTTTTCCCTAGATCGAATTGTGGAGACCATATAGAGTCCGACCGTGAGAAAATTATGTGAGTTATCTGGAAAAAAATTGTGTAGGGAAAAAGATTACGTGGGTTAATCTACACCGTAACAATTCGGCCCCACCAGAAAAACGGCCCCTATTTTCTAATTAATGTAGGAATTTCTAGGAAGTCAAGAATTAGTATAGGTATAAATTAGTCAACATATTATTCAATAGCAGTTCAGCTTGATGGACTGTTCTTTCCCTAAAAACACAACCAGCACAACTATCCAAGTGGTCCTTGGAAGCAGTTAGTCCATTATAAAAGATATCAAGTATTTCATTTTTCTTAAGAGGATGATCAGGCAGAGCATTAAGTAACCGGAGAAGCCTCCCCCAAGCTTGTGGGAGACTCTCTTCTTCAATTTGCACAAAATTATATATTTTCCTTAAGGCAGCTTGTTTCTTATGAGCAGAAAAATATTTAGCAGAGAAGTAATAAATCATATCCTGGGGACTACGCACATAACCAGGATCAAGAGAATTAAACAAAGTTTTAGCATCACCCTTTAATGAGAACGGAAATATCTTAAGGATATAATAGTAGCAAGATTTCTCATCATTAGTGAACAGGGTGGCTATATTATTTAACTTAGTAAGATGTGCCATAACAGTTTCAGATTCATAGCCATAAAAAGCATCAGATTCAAGCAAAGTAATTATCTCAGGATCGACAGAGTATTCATAATCCTTATCAGTAATAAAGATAGGTGAAGTAGCAAAAGCAGGGTCATATTTCATTCTAGCATTTAGAGATTTCGGTTTAAGTTTAGCTAATAACTTATTAAGATCAGATCTATCATTGCAAGCAAGAATATCTCTAGTAGTTTCTTCATCCATAACATAACCCTCTGGGACAACAGGCAATTCATATTTAGGGGAAGAACCTTCATCATCACTATCTTCAATAATATCAGTTTCAATTATTTCATTCTCCCTAGCCCTAGAAAGTTGTTTATCAAGAAATTCACATAATGGCACAGTAGTATCAAGCACAGAAGTAGTTTCATTATAAGTATCATGCATAGTAGAAGTGGCATCATCAATAACATGCGACATATTAGAATTCATAGCAGTAGCAGGTTTAAGTGTCGCAAGCTTACTCAAAACAGAAGGTGAATCTAGTGCGGAGCTAGATGGCAGTTCCTTACCTCCCCTCTTAGTTCTTTCGTCTTTCAAGTTCCTCATAGTGACCAGCAGATATAAATCCCAAGTGACCCAAAGAATAGAGCTATGCTCCCCGGCAACGGCGCTAGAAAATAGTCTTGATAACCCACAAGTATATGGGATTGCAACAGTTTTCGAGGGTAGAGTATTCAACCCAAATTTATTAATTCGACACAAGGGAGCCAAAGAATATTCTCAAGTATTAGCAGTTGAGTTGTCAATTCAACCACACCTGGATAACTTAGTATCTGCAGCAAAGTATTTAGTAGCAAAGTAGTTTGGAAGTAGCGGTAATAGTGGCAAAAGTAACAGTAGTAGTTTTGTAGTAATTGTAACAGTAGCAACGGTAAAGTAAATAAGCAAAGCACAATGTGTAAAAAGCTTGTAGGCATTGGATCAGTGATGGATAATTATGTCGGATGCCATTCCTCATGTAATAGTTTTAACATAGGGTGACACAGAACTAGATCCCGTTCATCAATGTAATGTAGGTATGTATTCCGAATATAGTCATACGTGCTTATGGAAAAGAACTTGCATGACATCTTTTGTCCTACCCTCCCGTGGCAGCGGGGTCCTAATGGAAACTAAGGGATATTAAGGCCTCCTTTTAATAGAGTACCGGACCAAAGCATTAACACATAGTGAATACATGAAGTCCTCAAACTACGGTCATCACCGAGAAGTATCCCGATTATTGTCACTTCGGGGTTGTCGCATAACACATAATAGGTGACTATAGACTTGCAAGATAGGATCAAGAACTCACATATATTCATGAAAACAGAATCGGTTCAGATCTGAAATCATGGCAATTGGGCCCTAGTGACAAGCATTAAGCATAGCAAAGTCATAGCAACATTAATCTCATAACATAGTGGATACTAGGGATCAAACCCTAACAAAATTAACTTGATTACATGGTAAATCTCATCCAACCCATCACCGTCCAGCAAGCCTACGATGGAATTACTCAGGCACGGCTGTGAGCATCATGAGATTGGTGATGGAGGTTGGTTGATGATGACGACGGCGACGAATCCCCGTCTCCGGAGCCCCGAACGGTCGCCAGATCAACCCTCCCGGGAGAGATTAGGGCTTGGCGGCGGCTCCGTATCGTAAAACGCGATGAAACTTTCCCTCTGATCTTTTTCTTCACGAAAGCAAATATATGGAGTTGGAGTTGAGGCCAGTGGGTGTCCAGGGGGCCCACGAGGCAGGGGGGCGCGCCCTGGAGGAGGGGGCGCGCCCCCCACCCTTGTGGACAGGGTGTGGGCCCCCCCGACGCTAATTCTTTCGCCAGTATGTTTTATTAATTCTGAAAAGTTGCTCCGTGGATTTTCAGGTCATTCCGAGAACTTTTATTTCTGCACAAAAATAACACCATGGCAGTTCTGCTGAAAACAGCGTCAGTCCGGGTTAGTTCCATTCAAATCATGCAAGTTAGTGTTCAAAACAACGGCAAAAGTGTTTGAAAAAGTAGATACGACGGAGATGTATCAAGGCGCCAAGCCACCTCGCCGCGGCTTCGCATTGCTCGCGAGCAGGCTGGCCAGGGCGGCGAGGACCATGAGATGCTCGTTGTCCTGGGCGTCGGCATCGGCTTCCTCCTCCGCTAGCGCCGCGAGCGCCTCCTCATCGTTCGAGTCCATCGCCGAGCAGACAAATCGCCAAACACCTGGCGGGCGTGGTAGGCGCGCAGCCGCCCGTATTCCAGCCCTGCGCGGCCGCAGCGCCAAAAAGCTCACCCAAGAACGGGGTGGAGGATGCCGCGGTGGAACCCTCCTCTTTTTCGGCGGGGGAATGGCCTATCTTGTGGCGATGGGTGGGTGGGCAGCGCCGGGATCGGCAAGACGGCGTGAGGGCGTGCGCGCAGGGGAAGGGGGTAATCTGGACGTGCAAGATGCGTTTTCGCATGACAGTGGTGGCCCTGACGCGGTTTTTCCTGGAGCCCCCGAGCGTCCCCGAGTGCGCTGGGTTCGGCCTGAGATCGCCGAGCCAAAAAAAAGGCCGAGCCAGCGGAGTTCGGCGTTCGGGGCGTGTTGGGGGGGTTCGCGCCAAAGACGAAAAATGTCGCCTGGGGGCCTGTTTGGGGCGCAAGTCGAGATGCCCTTAGTCCCTTGGTCAATAAGCAATCAAACCTCAAAGAGCGGCAGATGGGGAAGTGAAAAACTCAAAGAAAAAGGGCTGGTTTGGATCACGTCCTGGAGAAGCCTGGCCTGGCCTGGCGCATGCCTGGGTCTTGCATGTATGTTGTTTGGTTTACGTGCTCAATAAGCTTGGTGTAGCCTGGCCTGGATTCGCATGCTGAGTGGTTAGCCTGGGCAATGAAGCTAGGGAAGTAGTTAGCCTAGCCTAGGCATGAAAAGTCGAGCGCCTGGCCAAACAAATCACGTCCCTGGGCTTTATGGCAGTAACTAGTCTACACACATGGGCTCACGAGCTTATTTTTCTTATTCCTAATAGCTACCCAGGCTACACAGGCTACATACATGGGCTCATGAGCTTATTTTTCTTATTTTTCTTACCCTGGGCAATGTGCTTATTTTTCTTATTTGCAATCAGGCGACGCCTCTCATCCAATTTTGTCTGACCAGGCGGCCGAACAACTTCAAATCGTGTCCACGCCCGGCAGCACTATTTCCCAAGCACGAAGCCGTGGACACAGATCAAACTAGCCTAAAATCTCCCGCGAGACAGCCGGCAACCCACTCAAGAGAATACTATGTACTCGAAGCAGTTGAGCCCGTCGAACTCCGGCGCAAACCGTGCCGGCCTCGCCTCGTGCTTCCTCTCCGCCTGTGAGCTCCGCTCGACCTGGTCCTCTTGCTGCTTCTTCTCCGTCGCCTGCTTCCCTCCGCCGCTTTGCCAGGACAGCCGCGTGCCGTACCCGGCCCCAACAATCTCTGCCGGCGGACGAGCTCAGGATCGAGAAAGCCAGGGTCTTGCCCATGGTCGATCAGCCAAGCTGCCGGCCGACAGCAATAGAGTTTCCTAGCAAACTTGGTCTGCGCTGTGTAGCAAACGACTCTTCTTTCCGTTGTTACTCTGTTCTCTGTCCTGATTTTGTCTCTGAACTTTGGTTTGGATGTACTTTTCCACACATGCCGGCTGATGATATAAATACACATACTCCCTTCATCCGAAAATACTTATCATTAAAATAGACAAAAACGAATATACCTAAAACTAAAGTACATCTAGATATATTTCTTTTTATTCATTTTCATGATAAGTATTTCCGGACGGGAGTACGTGGTAGCAGTGCGGTTGAAGGAGCCGTGAGGCGGCAGGATGGAAAGTCCACGGACGCACGGTAGGAAGCAAGAACGACATGAAAGAGAGTTTGACGGGATCCATTGTTTATAGAGTGGAAGTGGTGACGTGACGCGACCCGACACCACACCGTCCTGCATGCGGCGCGCTACCTGGGATGGGTCACGATCGTTCCAATAAAAGAAAATGAGCTGCTGTGTGCTGCTGGCTTGGAGAGGCGACACCTGGAACTCAGCTGGGGAGGAGGTGCTTCGGGTGCTCGGTAGTTTGGCGTGACGCGCATGGGTCGGCCGGCCGGCCGGCCACGCCACGCCGTACAGCAATGCGCTGCCGTCTCCATGCAGGCCATCGATCCGGCAGTGCGAGAGGTCGCCGACGCTTGCATTAGTCGGCGGCAGTTCTGCACACCATAAATCAGGTTGCCCCCGGACTGCTTTCGGTGCACCTACACATGAGGCGATCTTATCCGGAACTCTGCTTTCCTTTTCGTAGGGAGCAAGTACTACTATTTTCGTTCCAATGGCTGCATTCGTAAGCAAATTGAACCTTGAATACATTGAAAAAGCAAATTTAAAATGAAGTATGAAAACCATAATAAACAAAAACCAAAAGAATACATTGAAAAAGCAAATTTAAAATAAAACTTCCCAAACACATGCAAAAAGAATCAAAAATTGTAAAAACTAACAAAGAAAAACGAAAAAACCATTTAAAACCAAAAAAGAAACAGAAAATAATAATAAAAGAAGGTAAATTAGAAAGCAAAGAAAACTTAAAAAAGAAACAAAAAAACTGAAAAAAAAAGAGGAAGAGTAGAACCATGAAACAAAGAAAGAAATGAAGAAAACCGTTAGAAACAACGAAAAACAAAACGAAGAGAAACCTTTGAAGAAACAAGAGAATACTGAAGTAAGAACATATGACAAAAACATAAACAAAGAAACTAGAGCGAAGCTCAAGCGTCTCTATCGGAACCAGATCAGACGATTTTTTTTGTGACGAAATTGGGATGAACATGAGGGAAAACTTTAAGGCAAGGGGATCACAAATCTTGTTTTAAGCCAGATATAAATATAGCTCCCGCAACTTCTATGATCATACCATGTTAACAAAAGAAGAATAGAAACCAAAATCACAAATTAAGGAATACTCTTTGCAAAGGTCACTTCACCTCGCAGGTTGTGACATGTGGCACACTGAATGTAGACACTTGTCGCAACATGAGAGTTTTCCTTTTTTCGTAGATTCATTTATTCAAAATATTTTATCTGTTAAACCGTGTGTCCAAATCATGAACAATTTTCATCGTTGTATACCTCATGTTGAGATCTTCAAAACTAGATTGCATGTTGTAGGTTTCCATGAACTTTGTTTTTCACAAAAAAATGGACAAAAAAACTGGGAGCACTTTCTTTTTCCGTTTTCGAAGTGGCGGAACTGTGCCTATCGCGGAAGTAAATTTGTGCCTTCAATGGAAATAAATCAGTGCCTCTCGCGGAACAAAAAATACACATTTGTTTCCTTTCCCGAAGCAAATCTGTGTCTCCTCGAGAAGTAAATTTTTGTGGAAGGAAAACACGTTTTTCCTTTTCCTAAGAGGAAAGGTGGTGCCCTCGCAGAAGCAAATCTAAGCGTACGTGGGAAGTAAATATGTGCCTCTCATAGCAGGGAAAAAAGAAAACACGCCTTTTTCCCTTTCCCAATAGGCATGACCGTGCCTCTCGTGGAAGCAAATTCGTGCCTCCACGAGAAATAAACCTTTGCCTCTTGCGGAAGGAAAAAGAAAAAAAAAATCCCTTTCCCGAAAGGCACAACCGTGCCTCCTGCGGAAGCAAATCCGTACATCCACGAGAAGTAAATATGTGCCTGTCGCGGTAGGAACAAAGAGAAAGCATATTTTTCCCTTTCCTGATTGGCATGACCGTGACTCTAGCAATACCAAATATGTGCCTCCACGAGAAGTAAATATGTGCCTACATATTTTTTTCGTAGTTTGTTTTTGATTTTTTTGTCCAAAACCTAAGATAAACCGGGGGAAAACGAGAAAGCAGAAAACCCCCGAAAATTTTTCATCCAAAAGCCGAAAACGCGTACAGAAAAAAAATCCAGAGGAAACGTCGAGAGCACGACACGTGTTGACGGCTGATAGCTCGCCAAGTGGAGCGCTCACAGCCCAAGAAAGATGACCCTTGCGGAAGTTTCCGAAGGAGTACTTGCTGATTATTTCTCCCAATAGAAACACACGAAGTATCAGGTGACCTAAACTTAGAAGCTCGAGGCAAGAAAAACGACACGTTCTTCTAAAAATTAAGGACTAACAAAATATTAAGGAGCTCGATAAGTGCCACTTATGTGGCACGAACACATGGCAACTCCGAACGTTTTTTTATGACAAATTTAGTGACATGATGCCCGCAACTTTAGTTATCAAGTATGGCAACTTTAGTTATCAAGTATGGCAACTTTCTGTTCGGATGATAGCAAGTTTCAATTATTTTTTGGGTTTGTTTTTTGACCATGATAGGTATTATACATGTGGTACGTTGGCGACTCCGAAAGTTTTCTATGGCAAGTTTAGTGATTGAGAATGACAATTTTAGTTGTCAAGCAGGGCAAATTTCTTTTCGGATATCAATATTTAATTTTTTTATATTTGATTTTCTTTTTAGATGACAACTTTAATTGTAAAAAAGGGTGTCGGAGTGCTTTATGCTACACGTATGGCAGTTAATTCCTTGTTTTTTCTTTCTGAAGCAACTTTAGTTGTAAAAGAGAGTTGGAGTGCTTCGGGCCACCCATGTAGCACTTATATTTGAAAAAGAGTAATAAATGTGATTTGATTAAGTAGGATGGGCCCACCAGTAAAATTCAGAGGGCCAGTAGATTAGGGCACACCCCGCAAAAAAATGATTAGCGCACCGTCGCTCAGGGCATGGCCAATACATAGCCATAGAGTAATGCACCGCTTGCCATGTAGGATCAGATCTAGGTTTGGATGACGTAGTGGGATCAACAGCAGGAGGCAGATGCTTGGGAAGAAAAAGTGTGGCCCAACGCAAAAAGTTGAAAAGTTAAAGTGGAGAGTAAATATGCATGTGTACCAGAGTCTCTATTTTCTTTTCCATGATGAGACCAGTGATGATGTATTATGGCTCGAACTACTTACGAAGAACAGCAGCAGGAACCACTTACAAAGACAAAACTGGTGCCAAAACATTGTTTTGCTCACGTAACTGAATGGCGGATAACAGGCCACAGTGAACGGACGCACAGAGTTTAATGATAGTTGAAGTAGCAAATCTCGAGCTTGATGGCAACCAAAACCTCTCGTGACTGTTATCACCAGGTCAGGCCATTTTATAGAATTAGCCCTACTTGTGAGGATCTTGGAGTCCATGTTATCTATTGTGGGCCAATAGACCAACTGGGTAAATATTGCTTCTCCTGATGTTTCTGATTCCTACTTGTACATTGCTTCTTTTTGGTCCTTCTCTCGCCATTTTCTCTTTGTGTTTGCTCGCATCTATTCATGTCTCAACATGTCAAATGAATGGAGGTGAAAATTTCAATGTGTGTGGATATGTGCTCATGCAGATACAGGCTTGCATATATAGAGAAAACATTATTTTTCTACAAGCGAAGGTTGGTGAAGAATTTACTTATTTATTCATTGTTTTATTTCACCCTACAATTTTCATTGGTAGAATATACCTAGTACGCTGCTACTGACTGTTTTTGGTTTGCTTGCAACATGATTTTTTTTTTGCAAAGGTACTATTTGAATCTTCTTTAATCTGTTCTTCTCCTGACCCGATTTTTAATGCAGAATCAGATTAGATGATGTGGTATTTTGATCGTGCGATCATGATAAGTAGTGTGATTACTGTGATTGTGTGCTCACGAGATGTTTGAGAGTTGGAGCTTTGTTGCATGTTCTTGATGCTTGTTTGTGACTTGCATTGCAGATCTCTGTCTCGTACTCTCCTAGTTTCCTGTTGATGTTCGAATGTTGGACACTTGGAGTTGGAGCATATTAGTGGCTTTGTTTGTGTGCTTTGTTTCTTTTTGCGTACCATATTATTCATGAAGATGTGAAGTCTGATAACTCTTATCATATTTTTGCACATATATTTCTCGACTAACTAAAATATCTATTACTTTATATTATTATTATTTTGTAGCTAAAAACCGGACAATGAACCGCTGAAATGACGGTCCGATTAGTTAAAACCTGAGTCAACAGACTCACCAGTTCGATCACTCGTTCATTTTTAAAAACTAGGACAGATAGCTAGCTTATAGCCTGACAGAACTTGGGGACCTGTTCAGTTTTTTCTCAAATCAGTTAGTCAGATTGCTAACCGAAAAGAGCACTAAAAATTTGAATACCGAAATTCGGTTTCTACTGCTCGGTTTTTTCTCAAAATCGGTTAGTCAGATTGCTAATTGAAAAGAGCACTAAAAATTTCAAAACCGAAATTTTGGTTAACCAACAATTCAGTTCGGTTTTCAGCTTCCAGTGAAAATATAGTTTGATCATGGATCAGACAAGGGCAAGGAAAATGAGTGGTAGTGTGGTGCGTGAGAGCTCGTGTAAAGGACAGGGAAAGGCTACGTGCCCACATCAGCCATATGTGATTTCTGGTCTCAGACTGCTTACACTTGAGAGATATTGGAGCCAGTTCAAAATAACAACCGCCTCCAATGCGGCCTCTATTGGTTTGTATAGCAATAATAACCACCTGTGGTGGCCATTACAGGCGGCTTTATTATTCTCGGTCAAAACTATCTCTGATGACTGCTGCTAATGCTTGCTTTTCTACTAGCGTGAATCAGACATGATTCATTTTCGAAAAAGGAGTGGAACAATAATCTTTTAACTTTATTTTAATGTGCATCGGTCCTATTAAATTTTATTTAAGAATAGTTGAATTCTACATATAGTTTGTGGTAATTCTATTGCAAGAGTACATGTTTCAAATTGAGTTCTTTTGTAAAGGAGTTGTTGACAATTTCATTGCACACTTGTCTATTTCAAATTGATTTTCCTCACATGTAAAAAACAAGTCATTTATGCAAGCTGCCTGCTTTGCTATCGCTTTCCTCTACCTGAACAAAGTATTGTCTCCATCAGGAAGGAAATTCTTGACGGCAATATACTAGAGCTAAAATCCAGCTTTTATAGTTTACACACATATTGAAGTAACTCAATAAGGTCCTATCAATTAGCCACAACCGGCCTAATACTGTGTCGATGGATACAATGCCAATGCAGAGACTCTAGAGATTCAAAAGAGAGTTTGGCTGCGCAACGACCCATTAAATAGATCTCTAATATGAGGTACCCTCAAGTTCATGCGCACATGCGGGTTTACTCCTCAAACAACTTTCCTAACACCTTCCAACCCCGCAAGATATTCATCAAGACACTCACAGTCTTGCGCACAAACTATTGAAGTCATAGAGAGGCGCATGGGAAATGGTACAACTTGCAAATATTTTGTAGTGGCATCTGTAACATCGAAAGCATGGTTACAAGAAATGACGTTTGTAGTACCCGACTAGCAGTAGTGGGTTGGTGCCATGTCGTTGAGCATTATTCTATGAATCAATGATTGCAACACTTCTATTGCTCATTGATTTAATTTACTCTATTACATTTTCAATGGGTTGTACTATAGTGCTAGCTTCCAATATGATAGACCCATTCCTCGGTAGCAACGGTTCTTGACAATCTTATTATGAGCTTATCAATTCATCAAACGGAGGATTTCTTGCTTGTAGAGAAAAGTTTATCTGAATACAAGCAGGTACGTTGATCCAGTCGTGCGAGTAGCGAAAGTCTTGGCTGGATCTTCAGTTATGGGGCGCTCAAAAGCTTGCACACGAGAAAGGGGCTTTAAGGCGCAATCTAAGGCCAAAGAAGGAATCATGACAACAACTGGCTTTTGGCTTAACTAACTTAACGATCTTGGAAATTGCTAGTTTGCTACGATAGTTATCAATATATATGTGTTATAATGCTACGTCTGGTCAGACCAGCTCATGTTGGACCCAACTATGCTCTTTCCCCTTATAAAGCAAGAGAGACGTGACCCACTTTGGTTCTTGTGACTCGTTTCAAAAACTACCTCTAGCAGACATCACATTCAGTGGCAAGGATTGGTGACCCCTTCTCCTATCTTTCCAGTTGTAACGATGAGGGTTGGATTTCTTTTTTTTCTTTCAAATTTCGGATATTTTGTGTAATGATTATTTGTAGTTGGTCCTTTCAAGAAAGAGACCACACATGTTGTAACATTGTGATGGAGTGACCCCTAAAAAAACATACATGAACTCAAATGCAAAGCTGTTGAAGTAACCGACAATAATAGAAAGCAAGCACAAACAAAAATTGCATAGAAATTTGAACTGACGGGACCTAAAATTCACTGGCATAAATTAGCTGAACACTCTTTTAAGAATTTCCTAAGAGTAATTGAGGGATAAGAATATAATGCCAGACCAAGCAGGGAAGAAATTGCAGCCAGAGTAGTTAATGTCAAATGTTGCAGGGATGCTCAAACAAACTAATCCAGAACTGGACACGTGTCAACTGCAACTCCCTTGCAAAATTAGCCGATCGTCTTTTATCCGACGTGAATGGTAATACAATCAAGCTATGGTCAGATAAATGGTGTTCTCAAATACTCTCTCAGGCCATGCCTCAACTACTCTCTTATGTAAAAAAATTTGATATCACACTTGCATCTGCCAGGAATATGGAAGAGGATGAATTCTATGACTTATTCCATCTGCCAATGTCTACTATTGCAGTACAACAGAGCATCAACCTAAGAATGTTGATAAATAACAGAGATAACCAGCAAATACCTGATTCATGGAAGTTTTATTGGGGTGGAAAAAAATACTCTAACAAGAGAATATATCTTGAATACATGGGAAATCCTGCTGATGCTCCTAAACCCTTCCAATGGATTTGGAAATCCTGTACCTTACCCAGGCAGAAATTCTTTTTTTGGCTTCTATTGCAAGATAGATTGAATACCAGAGATCTATTAAACAGGAAGAATTTCTACATTGAGACAAGTAAGTGTGAGTTATGTGATGATGAGCCTAATGAACATCTAATGCACCTATTTTTTTAGTTGTGATTTCAGCCAAAACTTCTGGATGAACATTGGTTACCAATGAGATACTGATCATAATCTGATGGAGATGCTATTGGAAGGTAGAAAACAAGATACTTATGGATGTTTCAAAGGCTGCTGGAGTTTATGGAAGCACAGAAATAGCATAATATTTGATCACAAAGTTAAGAATATGGCTTTCTGTATAGCCATGTTTAAGAAGCACTTCAGCATGATCATAAAGAAGGCCAAATCTGGTTTGAAGGAGGGCATGCAGAGCTGGCTTGACACTTTGTAGATTTATCTTTTTATGCTTCCTTCATGATCCACCCTGTAAATCCACTTGTATTTGTCCCACCTTATTAATGAAAATGAGAATTACAGTGGGGGTCTTCCCCACTGTTTGTTGCTCAAAAAAAAGTTGGTGATGCACAACTTGTACAAGCAGACTTTACATGTCTAGTAGTCTTGCTGACTGGTCACAGGCATCTTTATCCAGAGTGTTGGCCGGCCAAACTGGGAGTGGAAGTGTGCGACGGAGGAGAAGTCACTGAACGAACTAGATCTGGAGCTGGAACAATTTTGAATTTCCTAATGTCTTCCATTCCGACAATATGCACCAATACACTCACATTTATGCATGAACACTTTCAAAGCACATAGATGGAGCCAGGGAGAGTGTGTTCCCTGTTATAGCGTTTGTAGTGGCTTTTGTAACATGGAACCGGGGGTTAGAGGAATGGCATTTATAGTGCTCGGTCATCACTGGTCGAATTAACTGCATGGGCTATGAATTTAATTCAGCTTTGTATTACATCTCCAATATGTTCCTACATGACATCCATGCATGGCTTTCCTCTTAACGAAACAATCTTGAAAATAGCTACATAAGTCATGAAGTATATGTGTTTATGATCTTACAACGGGATATTAAATCGTTCGAAGAAATTTTCTTTCTTTTTGAAAAAATAGTTGTCAATAAAAACTCTCACTGCCGACAATACTAAGGGTGATTACAAAAATCAACATGGCACGACCATAGAAGCATCTGTCGAAACCAACTACAGCCAATGATCGTGACAAAAAGGGAGAGAGGCGCGCCATTTCTGTTGTTGTGTCTAGTTAATGTGCCATCCTCAGCGGCTGGCCTTGCAAAATGATCATGAAGTCGTTGCTATGAGTACAGGCAGGGGGCACCGTGTGCAGAGTTCTACAATGTATGTTTGGCTACTTGCGTAGCTAGGCTTTTGAGTGGGCAGTTCGATGAATTTGCAACCATTAATCCGTGAATTGCGAGATTCAGGTGCGTGTATTACCATTAGTTCTTTCTTCATTACATTACAGGATGATCGGTGCATTCATTCATTGTTGACATGTGCTTTTAATTGAAGAAAGCCACATGTGCATGAGTATAAATGTAACTAAGTTCGTGTGTTTTCTGGTTTTGTAAACCAATTGTTTGTGTCTGAGGTCATATGTGAGCAACGCAGCCCTTTTCACCGTGATTATTTAGATAAGCTTTTGTTGTCTGGATAGCTGAACAATTCATCAGCACAATAGTTAAGGTTTGACGTGATGGGGATGTTCAAACAAACTAATCCAAAATTGCAGCCGCCTTGTCCGATCCAAAAAGAGGTGGGACCCGTGTGTGTGTGTGTGTGTGTGTGTGTGTGCTGCCATCTACTACATGGGAAAACTCTCTACTACATGGGAAAACTCAAAAATCACACTAACCTACTAGATGGATCAGCTGGAAAACAGGGGAAGCAGGGCTGTCTGCAAGCGGAAACAGAGCAACCTGTCAAGGGGAAATCAAAGTCGCCGTCGCCGCAGTGGCCGCAGTACCATCGTATTGACTGCTTGGAGACCATCGTATGCCATTGATCCGTTCATCATAAGGCGTGAATGACTATTATTTCTCTCTTTGTTTGATCGCCGGATGATTGTTGCGTCTGTCCGTTCGTTGTTGACTTGTGCTTCTAACTGAAACCACAGGTTGTACAGAAACAGAGCTACCTTGTCCTTGTACAGCTTTAAGATGGTCCCTCTTACCCCTTCTTTTCGCAGAGCCGTTGATTTCATTAATAGTGGATAGCCATGCCCTAAAGAAAGTGAATTCCAATCTACGTGAATCACGAAAGAAGCAAAGCCGGTCAAAGAATCGATTATATGCCTTCTCTTTCCATAAGACCGATGGCCTTAGTAACGTAACGCACGTATGAATAGAAGACAGAGCGAGGGGATATGTCACGAGCAAAAGGAATGAACAACTACCCCTGTATACGTAGCTTTGTGTAACAGGGGAACGACTGCTGAGTCAAAAAGCTGAGTGAGAAGGAAGCAAAGGATCGGTTGTGGCGGGATACGAAGTGCTCTGCTAAGCCAATACGAATGTTTACATACGAACCCACGCCAATACATACGAAAGTAGTAGGGGTATTGAAATTCTCGTCAATTCAAGGTTAGGGCTCGGTTTCCGTTGACTTTTCGAATCCTATCCTCTGTTTCTGGTTAAACCAATGAAATAGGAGTATCCACCCAACTTTCATATGCTGTAGTTCCTATACGCTTAACGGGTTCATCTTTATAGGCAATGATTTCATTTGTATTCCAATTCAGACGTATACCCCATCGCTTTGTTTACCATCCCTATCGTCTCGAATAAGGTTTCCTAGCCTAGCCCATCTCGGTGTCACCACCGAAAGAGAAAATTGGTCTAAGGGCAGCATCTACTGCTCATCGCTTGCCTCACATCGAAAGAGGCATGGCTTCTCTCTTCACTCACTCCCCTGTTTGCCGGCTTCAATAGCATGGAAGAAGGTGTTCAAAGAACATAGTTTCACATCTACATTTTCTCCATTTGATCTTGATCAATAATTCACTTATAGAAATAGAATAGAATAGAAATATCAAGAGAAACACTCTTCTTTCCGAAGATCCATTTCTAGTGGGACATCGTTCATAGGGAGCGCACATCCAATGCGCCCTCTACTCTTCACTCTTCACTCTTCACTCTTGTGCTCGATATCCTCTTCAACAAGGATTTGCGGCTCCAATCCCTTTATTTTTCCAAAGGTAAAAGATGGAACAGACCGAATCCAAGCCATATAATTGCTTGATGCTCAAGAGTGCTTAGTTGGAAAAGAGTTTTCTATGTCGGTCAAACTAATGCTCGATTTATAATACTATAACAAAAAAAAGAAACAATCAATTAATCTATCTCACCTATATTATGAAGCATCTGCTAGGCCAGATAGCGAAGTGAGCTATGTGACTTTTAGTAGGGTTGTATCGTCCGACTTCAACATTCATCCATAATACATATATATTCTATTCATAGTATCTCGAACAGAGGTAAGTCCAGCTTCCTCCTCTTTTCTTTCTTTTTGTTAGTGGCTTTCTCTTTTAGAAGTCGAACTCTAGACTTGGCAAAAGTCCTATCCTTTCTTGTAGCAGAGCCACGTCCTAATTGATTGTATCATGCTCTTTCGGTCGAGGCACCTCTAATGTAATCTTTGTCCAGAGGAAGGAGGACTTTCACGTAAAAAACAAAAGCTGTATGCCAAAAAGAGCCAATGTGAATTTAGGTTCAAAAGGATCAATAGCACATGACGAAGTTCAAGTGTCTTCTTCTTCAAGAGAATAGAGCATAATTGTAGGATTATATGGATATCGTTGCTTTTATTCAATTCCCGAGGCACTCTTCAACGATTGAGGAGATTCCCGAGGCAGTCTTAGTGCTATCGTCAGTGGTCACCAAATTTCACTGCACTCTTATTCTCGCTTAGCCTTGCTTAAACAGAAGAGGCTTGGTTAGCATCCTTTCTATCAGGTCTTTGTTCTTTGCTACCAACAATTCTTTAAGCACGCCGTGAAGTAAATAATAGTGCACTTGTCGACAGTAGAACCCCAAGAAATCTCACAAGATAGGCCGATATCTTTGTGCAATGTCATTTACAAGCTATGCTCCAAAGTCTTGGCAAATAGGCTGAGAGAAGTACTGGATGAGATCATTTCCGAGGACTTATTAAATAGGGGTGCTTTTTCTACGAATATAATCAATTCCATAATGCTATCCGCTTTGACGAAGCAAATCAGATGACGGGCGATCTACGCCTCGAAAAGGAGAAGAAGTGGTTCTCGACATCGAGCAAAAGTCACTTTCGATGCGTAAAGTAGGAAACCAAGGAAGCGTGCATTGGCAAAGAGTGAATCTTTATCCGATCCTATAATGGCTCAATCCGATCCAACAACGGTACTTCCAAAGGCTCCTCGGCTAAGAAAAATCATAGTTGTATTGGCAAGGCATGAAAGGGATTTTCTAATGCTATCCAAGACGAATCGGAATACGGAACCGGAAGCCGTAGCTCCAGAACCTTTAGCTTGAGCGGAAGGGGAGGAAACCGCTATTCGAATCGGGCGGGTGGGTGGATACCCTAGTGCTTATTGCTTTGTCGGAGCAGGGCGGAGAGGGATTCATTAGTTTGACAACACAAGGGTGTCATGTGGAGAAAGAGAATTGAACTATTCTCCTGCACTGGTACAGCTTAAGCCCAAGCAAGTGAAGAAACTCGTAAGATGGACTTGATTTACTTTAATTTCCAAGACCTATACCATATGGTTTGGGTATACCACTATCACCTATCGAAATGAAACACTAACCTGCCCACGACCCCCTATACCGGATACCTTTGCTTTGAAACCAATGACTAGTAGAGGATTTCGAGGAACAACAGCAAAGGGAAGTAGGGATGGGCTTTCCTCGGATTAGTATTCGGATTTCGCTGGTCTTGCCAATGGTTGTTATTCAAAAGAAGGGTTCGCACCGCAAAGAAGAATCTATTTTCTAGTTGTAGCTTTCGAGGAGAAGAAGGATTGAATCAAAGGGACGAGCAAAGGCAAAGCAATGGCATGTTTGGAATTCCATAGAGGAATCCCCAAGCAAAGGTCAGACGCTTAACGCTAACGCTATTGATATTCCTAGCGCTTGTTTTCGTGAGGATGCCGAGGACTCTTGCTTGAATACAACTAGAGAATTATCAAAAGAATACGACTAGCTCTTTACCGCGGGGATGCGTTGAGAGGAATCAATTGTTTAACCCGTGACCGGATAGGAGCCGTGATCAGTGGGTAGCATTATCAAAAGAAGGAAATTCGCAACGCTCTAAATTTCTCTATTTTGATTCTTTTTTTAGGATTGCGCCGTTATCGCACTCTGTTTTCGCTATTGCTGTTCCGCTTTGCCGTTATCCGTCCCTTTGTTAGCATAATAGGAGGGTGCCTTTTTAGCGCAAGACGATGAAATAACAACCTAAGCTTATCGGCATTAGCAAATTGAGAAATCGAATAGATCCCCGGCCGTTGGATAGGAGCACCGCCGTTACCGTGCTTAGAATTGATGAAATTGGATTTCTTACAAAACCCAGGATCTTCCTATTCGTAGTTTTCTTACAAAACCCAGGATCTTCCTATTCGTAGGTGGTATACAACTACCCCTATCCCTATTGTTTTGATACATGGCGTATTGGCTTTTCGTTTTCTAGCTAAAGATCCATCTTTCCTGGATTAGTGATTACTTCAATCCATACCCCTATGGAATAACAAAAAGCAAGGGCGTAGGGACCTGGATCCGAACCGGACAATAATTGTAGGAACCCACACCGGATAGAGGGCCGTCCCTTCCTCTTAAGAGGTGTCATTCTGTTTGGGGATGACATTAGATAATCCGAATCGTAGTCCTCATGGGAATGGTCGCAAAATGCGAAGGAGTTTTGTTGTCGGGTCGGGGATCTAGATAGGTACCGATCTCGGTGGGGATTTTCCTATTTTTTCTATGGAATTGGTTTCATTCCTTTCATGCACAGATGAACCTTCTGAGCTTTGGAAGTACCTTTGCCTGGAGGATTGTCCCGTGATTGAGGGATTTCTCTACAACTATTGCGATTAAAGACATATGCAAATCCGAAACAGTGGAAGTACGTAAACTAAAGGGACTTTCTCTCGATGAACTCCCTAGTTCCTATGTTTGCTTTGAGGCAGTGCTAATTGCTAATGTGTGAACTATCACTATAGAAAAATAGATTGGAATCACTTCTAACATCAAAGATAGGAAAATCTGGCCTATTGGGTGCCGATCCACTCGATCCTATGCTATGCATTTGTGACCAATAGAGGTAAGATCATGAATACAAGATGGCGATGAGTCATGCCAAGTTTGGGGAGTGTTGCTCGTACCCTCATTGCATGTTTTCAAATAGGGCATACTGCCTGTGATTTACTATTGAAAACAAGTCGACAGGAGAACCCGAGTGCAACCAGATAAGAGTTCGCTTTCAAAGACGACAATGGCAAGTCTCAATCAACTGTCATTAGATCAATAGTAAACAGGAGATTGCTTTATGATCACGGATCGAGCACACAATAGAATGCTCGAACTACACTCTCCTAGCAAAAGGCAGGCAAGTGAGTTCTACACGATATTCGATAATGAAACGAGCCTTCCTCCTTCCGAAACCCACCTTAATCCATTTTATAAGGAATCATCTCCTTCCGTAATCCATTCCTCCATCCCACACTCTTCTTATAGTTATGAGTGAATCTGAATCAAAAAAATACATACTATACCAAGACAAAGAGAAGACATCGGGGAGCCGGAGAGAGAAGAGAGCGGTTGTTGGAACAAGAAGCCCTACTTCCTTCAATCGACACCGCACCAAACAAAAACAAAACTAGATCGCCCGAACAACAAGTCCTGCCCTTCCTCCCGGATCTGCACGTTGAACAAACAAAGACACTCCCCTCATCCGATAAAAACGAGTATTATTTCTCAGCTGGCAACAAAGAAACGCCTAGCGTAAGAAAGTAGTTATTCTTGCATCTCTCGCTACTAGGAAAGTAAGTCATTGACAAAGGACCCAACCCTTCCGAATTATTTGAGCGAGACCTAAGATCGGAATGAACAGCAATAAACCCTGAGCCCATCGTGGTTCTGCCAGCTATGCAATGGCTCTCTTGCGGAGATTCCGTAGGGAGAGCGTCGCTAACCTTTCCTTCGGTCAATCACGAGAAATTTGCGAATCGAATCCGTTGTCATTAGAGTGATCAACTATATACGCTAATTATTCAAACAGATGCTCTCCGTGGAAATGAACCACGAGAGACTAAGCCCTGCCGATAGCAGAGAAGCGTTAGCCACAGAGTGACTTTTAATTGACACCCACTAGTGGTCGGTTTCTACTTCCAAGTTGATCGACCAAAAATTACATTTACCATAGGATATGCTTATCTGACGAGGTCCTCGAGTCATCTCTCGCCACTTGGAATTGCTTATGAGCTGTTCTGAAATGCTCTTCAAAGTACTCAAGCTTCAAACTCCTTGCTAACCGATAAAAGGAATCAAGCTTAAAGGACTATATGACTAGCTCTTCCACATCCTCGCCACCATTCATAAGGCTTTCAAGGAATATTGAGATATCTACAGAAAGAGAAACAAACATTCTCGGTTGGTCCACTATTAGCGAGGCCTAAAGTCTTCACTTCATCAGTCTAGGAATAACACTAAAGTAGCACCCGCTACTACATTCTTGTTCACTGTACATAGATCTATAAAGAATAAAGGCACCTTTGGTACACGATATGATCTGTCGTCATGACCCATGAACTGAGCTTCTCACTAATCGAAATGGTCCTCTCAGCATGTTTCAAGGGAAGCAAGAGATCGTTTTCTCAGGATATTAGTCACCCAATCTTCCAAGTTCCTCCTACTAATAGTTTAGAAGGTGCTTAGCAGGACAGCATGTTTTGATTGATGCAGTAGAGAAGCCGTTTCCTTTGAACTTGGTCCATCGGACAGATATAGACATGGAGAAGCTTTTCAATGTCAATCTTTCACTACTTTGTTTGGACCTTGCTTCTTCACTTAATGCTTGCTTTCCGTCTTTGCCTTTGTCGGGCCTACGATAGGTCAGACTCAATACGTAAATAAGATTGTACATGAAGGTTGGTGAAAAGCAAAAGAAGCAATTGGTTCTCAAATGCCGTGACGTCACCTAGCTTTATTCTATATTTCTCATTCTATTGGTATGTATAGTGTCTTTCATCTGCTTTTCATTCATTCTGCCCACAAATTGCTAGGTATTATGACAAAAGGAACCAAAGATGTTGTCAGAATCTACAGATAGAGAAGAGGGCACGTCTCTTTTCTAGAAGTCGGTCTATGTTCTTATTCTTAATCGAATTCTAAAGAAACGCTCGCTTTCAAATCACTTCCATTGGGCTGAGCGGGTCATATATGCCTTTTGGCTTTCACCTATGTTATGTATTCTCTCACAATCACTCCTAGCAATAAGTGAAAAGGCGGCTATCGACATCTGTCCCAACACCTCCTCTTCGTGTCTACTTCTCCATTCTAATTTCTGACTGGTTCACGCCGCTTGTGTATTGGTTATAACCTCTCAGATTGTATTTTGTTTGGCTTAAATTGCCAAATGGCGAGACCAGACCCCATGAAGCTTCTAAGTCTGATGTTGATTTGCAAGAATCAGATTTACCAACGGAAGAACGCTTAGTGTATCCGCTGTGGGTGAATCTTAGGAAACTCGCCTTTGTCCGAACAAAAGCGGGAGGTAGGTAGGTGGTAGTTAGAAGGATTCCTTCGGGAGCTGCTTCTTCCTCTGGATTCAATCTCAATGATCGCTAGGATTTCTTTCGACTTCTATTTGTGGCATATAGAATTTTACGATAGATGAAGCGGAAGAAGGAACAAGGCTTGAAGGCGGATTAGCAAGGGAATGAATCGATGAAGCTGTTCCTCCGCTTAGAATAAGGGCGCATGATCGCTGATTTGACCTGGCAGAACAGATGAGCGAGATTGATTGAAAGCACTGTGCCAACTTGCGTACAAGATTTTTAGACTCTAGTAAATCCTCTTCACAAGTTATTTCGCATGTGCTATTCAAGGTCTATTGGCTTTATTGCTTATGTGGTACTTCGACCATGAAGCCTCGCTTATGCACCGAGAAAGATCGTAGATAGGAAAGATCTGTTATGCACCAACGACGGCCCCTTCTCTTTACCTTTATCGCCTCATACCTCACCATTGCTGGCTTGAATGCTGTCTCTCTTCTTCTTTGCTCGCGAGAGTGAATAAGAGGACGACCCACCGGGGAGGATGGAATGAGTCGGCAAGGGGATCAACCATCTTCTTTCAAGAAAGGCCCACACATTATCCTTAATATTGGGATAAAAGGACTCAAGAAGGAAACTCTCTTCCGCTTCTATGAATCCACTAACGCAAATCAAGTCGAAAGTGCTTATATGCTTAACACGTTTTGTCTCAATGACAGGCCGCTTGAACATTGTCTGATTTTTTTAAGAGACTCGATCTTATGTATCTACTTATTGTCTTTTTTTGCCTTTGCTCGGTAGTTCCGTAGCCGGTTTTTTTCGGACGCTTTCTAGGATCCAAGGAACCGCTATAATGACCACCACGCATGCTTTCATTTTCTTCGATCTTATCTTTGATTGCTTTTTATGAAGTCGCATCGAGCTAGTGCTTGCTATCTCGTAATAGCTCCATGGATCTCATCGGAAATGTTTGATGCTTCTTGGGGCTTCTTTGGCGGCCGTGAAGTCACCGGATGAATTGCCGAGTAGATAGATCAGATCCGGACGCCGCAGCTTGTTCCGGGTGATACGGACTCGACCCGCTCCTACCCACCCTGGGGTATCATAGCATGTCGGGAATCGAGGGGGACATATTGGACGAATTCACTCCCGTCGGTTGGGGCTCTGCCGCCCTGCCTTTCGATCGATACACGCTGAGGAGGCCGATCACTTAACGTGATGTACCGTGGGAGCGATCTCGGGAAGGCAAGGCTAAGACGGCGCCTTGCATATGGGTAGCAAGAGGGCGCTTATGCCCCGACGGTGGGGCCTTATGGGAAGGGCCCAGCCCAATAGGGACAAAGACACCCCCACTTTAAGCGCATCTCTGCAGACGATCAATAACTCTATCTAAGGGTGACGTCGGTGGAACCGTGAACCACGCGAGCTGGTTAGATGCGTAAAGGCAGAGGGCTCGTAGTACCCCCTTTTCTTGATCCAGCCTTTTCTTCGCTTCGGTAGTGAATCACCTAAAATCCAAGGGAGGTTGGCTCGCACGCCATACCTATACCCATACAAAGGCCAGCAAAGGTGGACTCATTTTTGGATTAGGGAAGGGAAGAAGGGGCCTAAGCACGGCAGATGCCGTACACTTGAGTGGCAAAGGAAAGCGAGACCGCATTTCTTTTGCCAGGCCTGTTCTTACATAAGGTTCCGCAGAAGATCAAGTTGGTGAGCCGTGTGATGGGAAACCTTCCCGCACGGTTCGGAGAGCATCGAAGACGAATGAGAGGTTCACCACCACATCATTGCAAGGGGAGCTCGCTTCGATTCGCAGATTGGCCCGACTCGTAATTCACTTTTTGACTCTGTGTTCGATAGCCTGACCGTAGTGATGTTAATTGTGGTTACATTCATAAGTAGCTTGGTCCATCTTTATTCCATTTCATATATGTCTGAGGATCCGCATAGCCCTCGATTTATGTGTTATTTATCCATTTTTACTTTTTTTATGCTAATGTTGGTGACTGGAGATAACTTTCTTCAATTATTCCTGGGATGGGAGGGAGTAGGTCTTGCTTCATATTTGTTAATTCATTTCTGGTTTACACGACTTCAGGCGGATAAAGCTGCTTATAAAAGCTATGCTTGTCAATCGAGTAGGTGATTTTGGATTAGCTCTTGGGATTTTTGGTTGTTTTACTCTCTTTCAAACAAGAGACTTTTCAACCATTTTGCTTGTGCTAGTGCTCCCGTAAATGAATGGATTTTTTGCAATATGAGATTGAATGCCATAACTCTGATTTGTATTTTACTTTTTATTGGTGCTGTTGGGAAATCTGCATGTATAGGATTGCATACTTGGTTACCCGATGCAATGGAGGGTCCCACTCAAGATTCTGCTTTGATTCATGCAGCTACTATGGTCATCTTTGGCGTTTTCATGATAGCAAGGTGCTCCCTTTATTTGAATACTCACCTACGGCTTTGATTGTTATTACTTTTGCAGGAGCTATGACGTCATTCCTTGCGGCAACCATCGAATATTACGTAATCCATCTAAAGAGGGTCATAGCTTATTCAACTTGCAGTCAATTAGGCTATATGATCTTTGCTTATGCATCTCTAACTATTCGTTAGCGTCTTTCACTTAATGAATCACGCGTTTTTCAAAGCATTACTCTTCCCGAAAAGGGTTCGGTGATTCATGCCATGTCGGATGAGCAAGATATGCGTAAGATGGGGGGCTTGACTCCTCCTTTCATTTGACCTATGCCATGATGCTCATGGGCAGATTATCTCTTATTGGATTTCATTTTCTAACAGGATTTTATTCTAAAGATTTGATCTTAGAGCTCGCTACACAAAGTATACCATCAGTGGGAACTTTGCTTTCTCGTTGGGAAGTGTCTCGTCCTTTTCACTTCTTATTACTCCTTTCGTTTACTATTTCTAACATTTCTAGTACCAACTAATTCATTCGGGCGAGACAGATTACGATGTCATGATGCGCCCATTCCTATGGCCATTCCTTTAATACTTTTGGCTCTCGAGTCTCTTTGTAGGATACTTGGCCAAAGTGTGACCTGTTAGCCCATAAGTCAAGATCGTGGACGAAGCGGTTGTTGCTCACCCGATACGATCGTACGAGGTCACAATTTACCCAACACGATCATCCGGGGTGAACAAGAATTGGGGATCGGATGCGGGCGAAATTCCGCCAATGGCTGAGATGTTCAATGACTCCTCCCCTTTGTGGGGGTCTCTGACCCCCTACGAGTGAGCAGAAAGGGAGGAGGAAAGAGGCCCTGGTGAACTGTCATAATAAGTGAACAAGTGTAAGCTTTGCGCCCGACAAAGATGGAGTATCGACCACACCGAGGACAGGCCTCAAGCGAAGGACAGGAACGAGCGGAATCAATGTGTTCCAATTTCTGCCTTGCACCCACCATCCAACGGACCATGGACTAAACGGCCACCGCCTCAAAGGACTATGCTATGTCCAGGGACCGCTGCCCTCCACAAGGTACATCTTGCGCCTATGGGCCGCTATAACTATCCAAGAAGACACTCGAAAAGGAAGGATAAACAAACCTACCCGGTGGATCGCCGAGCTACAAGTCCTACGACACAGAGCGGGATTCTCTAAAAGCCAAGGTCTTAGGTGGCCAAGAGGGCCCACTTGGAGACTTGGGATCTCAGCAGGAAATGTGAAGGTTGTTTAAAGTCGGCCGATAGGCGAAAAGAGAATCCAAAAGTTTTGTTCTGATCTGAGTAGGCTCAACATAGGGAATACCCTAACCCTGGGAACCGGGCATATAAATCCGCTTATGGCATTCACCCAAGCATACAGAGACAGATGGAATGAAAGAAAGAAAAGTAGCTCCGCAGCTACGCCTGTAAGAAGAAAGACCCTCCGCTAACGATTTGGAAATCCCTGTGGGCTGGGCCTGAAGACAAGTGTGTGTGGATTTCCACATCCTCGTCTTTACTTTAAGACACAACTCTTCTCTTTCTCGGTCAAATGACTTGGCGATAGTCTACCTTGAGTAGGACCATAGGGATCTTATGTTTGTGGCGAAAGATAAGTGGTTCTGTCACAACCAAGAAAGTTTCTATGAGTGAGCGACCCTTGATAAACGCCGATTGATACGTGTCAATGTCAATAAGTGGATGAGTGTTGTTAAAGACAATGTTTGTTCCTCTTCTTTGAAACGCATTTTCATGAATCTCGAGATGATACTGATTGGCCTGAAATCCTCGACGGTGTTGGCATCTTTTTTCTTTGGGAGGAGAGTGATGGATGCCTGGGTTAGCCTCCAAACATAAAGGCCATTGCTATGAAAGAGCTGCAAGAGAGAAAGCAGCTTGGTGGATGATGTCCCGTAGGCTTGGATTGCACAGATTCTACCAGAGGATGTTGAGATGCTCCCATTGCAACTCACCGATGGAGAAGAACTGGAGAGCTCAGCTAGAGCTGGAGGAGGTGGTAGTACTGCCCCTCACTGGTACCAAAGCAGTGGCTTGATCACTTCAAATTGGAGGGACTATTGGGCCAAATTCCCATCAGTAAAAAAGGTTTTCTTTTCTCGATATATCGGAGGTTTTGTGTGCAGAGGCCGCCAGGTTGAAGTTGGATGTTGCTTTTGTAGTTCCCAAGTGAAGGATGATGCTGGGTCTATGATGCATTTTATTTGGATTTTGGTGATAGTTTTCGATGAAGCCACAGATACTACTCTTGTCTCGAGACCTGTTGGCTTCATCCAGAGGGAGATGTGTTCTAGGGTGCCAAAGTACTCTTCACCAAGAACTCTCTTTGGGACAAGGGCATCATGAAAGCAAAGAAATCGGAAGAAGAAGCAACAAGAATGCAATGCGAGACAAGTGTCATGTAGCAAGGTGTCTTAATCTATCAGATATCGATATAGGGATTTTGGATTGCGATTTCCTTTTGGGGATCAGCCGATTTGATGACAGGAATTTCCTTGTTTGTTGCAGCCTAAGATTGGGATTGGCCTACTCTTCTTCTATAACCGGATCTTACGACTCTCGTGCTTAATAAGTTGGCACCTCGTGATCCCGCCAAAACCTAATCCTCTTATTCTCTAGCTAGAGTTGGGCTCCTTAAGAAGATATGATACTTCTACTTTTGACACCCTTTTTTTCCTATTTTTAAACTCAAATTGATAAAGCCACCTGGCGAGTAGGAATAGTTTCGAAGTTTCGTCTGCTTTCTTTTGAGAATCAAACCTCTAATGGGTTTTTGCTACCAGTGAGAAGGGAATGGCCATGTTGATGGGGTCTATCTAAATAGAGAGGAACCTACAGGGCTGATTACTCGATCACTCCATTGTGATGACAATCACACCCATATTCTTTATTATTTCTAAATATAGATAATCGCCATCTCCCGGCATAAGAAGGAGTGACCCTAACGACAGCCCCTATAATAGTAGACAACACGCTTTAAATCGATCGATCGAACGAAGAAAGATCTTTCCACACAAGAGTGGAAGGGATCCTTTAGAAATAGTTCTTAGCTCCAATCAAGCTTTCTCTGCTGTCTAGGATCGTTAGTGCTATAGTGGAGACACTTTTCTCAAATAAGAATGGTGGTCACATTCCCTTTCCGTGGTAGTCATTGAGGATCTCAAAAACAGGATCGCAAAAACGTGTCAATAATGACAACGCCGCTAAAAGGCTAAAGAAGAAAAACCTAGATTTGAATGCCACTTCCTTTGCTAAGATAGCTAGATTTGGATGTCCATTCCATAAGGTATAGCTGCATCCTACACCGAGTAGAAGTTACTAGCAGGATAGACAGGAAGCTCAAGGATGTACAATGCTTGGAGGGATGAAGTTTCAAGAGAAATGGTCTCTTTTGATGGGCATTTGTAGATGATGGTTGATACCGCAAACAATGCCTTCTTGACAGCTCTAGCATCACCAGCTATCTATTAAGCATAAAGATACATTCAAGATAACAATTAGCGGAATATAAGAAACAAATAATAGATATTGAATAAAGAAAAAAGAGCAGAGCCTCATAACCGTCCTAATAGAGATAATACCACGCTCGTTTTGTTCTTTACGCCGATCCAACTCGTGCTTTTTAGGATGGATTTCACACGGAATCAAGGGAGGTGCGGATACGACCCATATCACATTCCTCGCGCTATAGCTTGCAAAATCAAATAAATCTATCAAGCTAGGGTGCCAGCCTATAAGAATCGTAAGAACAATCCACACTAATGTAAATCCGTAAAGAAATGGCGGCTCTAACATAGATTTTTCTCAATATGTCATGTTGTTGAAAAATCCTGTGGTAGCATGGGATGATCGGCACTTTTAGTTTTAGTTATTGATTTACGTGATCACGCATTAACTAATATTTATGGGCTGGAGACTTCGCTAAAGCATGCACATAAATAGATGAATGAGAGATTACAAGGCAAGGAGATACAGATCTGGGGTTCGACTCAGAACTTGTACATAGGTCAGCTCACTAATGCTTAATAACCAATAAATAGTCAATCAAGAGATATGCACCAGCAAACAACATTATACCGAAATAGTGTATTAGGCGGCAAATGGCATGTAAGAGTTTAGACGATAGATTCTCTACAACAGGTAGGGATCGGGGTTATACGCCTTTTCTATAAACAAAGTAGGCTTGTGATTGTCCGCATCCATCACTCAATCATGCAATTCAAAGAAATGGTTTACTTATCTTCTTCTAAAGGATGGAATTGCTAGATTGTCGAATATCAATTGAGGAAGAAGCTAGTCCCACTTAAATTCAAAAGAAGACCTCTATTGTGACAGAAGATTCCTCGCCTAAAGATCTCACTTATTGATTGTGACATAGCTCTCTATCTCCGCCATAAGAAGATAGCGTTTCATTCACTCACTCTAGAAACCATAGGAGCTACTATTCCCAAGTTTATTAAGAATGGGCACTCACCGGATTCAGGCTTCCACCGTTCTAGCTTCTCTTCGTAGTTCACTAGAATGTATCGAGCATGTTTATCCGGATCAGAGGCTTTACATAAATTGCTACGATTGCCAAGTCGAAAAAGAACTGGGCATGAAAGTGAAAGTGGAAAGAGAAGGGAGCGTGATTTGTTTCAAGAATTGGATGCCCTTGTTAAGGAAATCTAGTATAAAAGGAGAAATTGGGCCTATTTATAACTTTTGGTACCTAACCACCTGAATCGGGAATAATGGCTAAAGATTGAAGGTTCTAAGCCATGTATCGTAGCCGGTTATTTGAGTATCGATGTCGTTGAGTCTAGCTTCCGACCAATCCACTTCACTGGAGGACATAACAGCTTAAGAAGAAATCGAGATCAGGCCCGTGGAAAGCACACCCACACGCCTGGGAATGAATCCACTTTTTCATTCTCAATACTAGGGGGCTTCTCCGATCGATTGCTTTCACCGTTATTCCCCAGATTGGCGAAATGACCTTTCGCCTTGCTTCCGTAAAATAATAAAATGTGCTTTCGCCGTAAGAAGAAAAAAGAAGATAGCTCAAGAATGGCATTCAAGTAAAGTCGAGAAAGAGGCCTTGCTTTCGCATGAAGGAAAGAATTGACTCGGTAAGTAAGCCCTATTGGGGATTAAGGGCTCGAGTACGATTAGAGCGCTTTTTTTCACTGCGCAGTCGACCATTTTAAATAGGGGAAACAGGAGACTGTAGAAGATGAATATGGCTAGTTCATCGCCATCGCTTGATTGGCAATCCTTAGACTATAGGGATGAAGCAAAGGAGCATAACCTACCTGCAACTATGCTTTAAAGCAAAGAAATCTATCGAAATTCTCATTCCACCGAGGGGATATCTTAAGCTACCGATCCGGATCTCACTCAAATCCAAACCTAGCACTTTTGTATTTATTGCTTCTCCTTTAGAAGGTCCGTAGTCGAGTAGAAGAGAAGAAAAGAGATTTCTTTATCTCGCATGCCAGCTTTCATTCCTACGCTTGATGAAAGAAAGGTCAATTGCACGACAAGTCCACTAAACTTTCACAACTGTCACCTATCTTTAAGCACCTTCTAGGCCGCTTCCCAACCTAATGCATTCAAGTCTGCCTTCGCATCGTACTTCGGAATCAAGGGCCCAACAAGCGATATCAGAGTCTTTGGTCAAGAACTCATGGATAAGAAGGTTATTCCATAACTATATAAAATCCATAGTCACGCCAAAGATGCTAAAGCTTGTAAAATGACATCCCTGCGAAACCAATAGGATTTGTTGGGCCATCGAACACTAGTTTCTGGTTTCTCAAGACCTTGAGGCAAGGGCAGTTACGCAACATTTTCTCAATATTGAATGTGCATTTTTCCCGCATTTTTTCGATTCCACTTCAGACGTAAATCAGTGTCAAGGGATGGAGTTCCTGCTTGCTAACTAAGTCTCGCGTTGTTTGCTTGAGGAAGGGACGGCCGAAGCTAAATTTCCATTGCTAATCTTACATGTTCCCACCTAACAATAAAGAAAAAGAAGAAAAGGCTATTCCTTAGACACAGAGGTGGGATTAAGGCGTCATGCGGAACTCCAACAACATAGACCAGATGACTTATTTATTGAAAATAGGTTTAGGAGCCTGATCCTCGAGCCGAAAGCAAGCATGGGCGCGATCCACATCGAGTGGAACTACTATAACTATATCTCGTGGAAGGAAGGTGGAACCTTCACCGAATCATAGTTAGGTGGCACCCATTCCGCAGTGGGCCGACGTCACACCGCCGCTTCAATAGCTAGCGGTAATAATCGTAAAGTGAATCATCAACCACTCATTTAGAAGCCGCTCATGCAACAACGCTTATGTAAATCCTTCCGCCCTTATTTTCTTTAGTCTAGTTGTTGGAGGAAATGCGCCTTGAACACATTACGATACTAGCTGAGCTTTGTCCCTAATCGTGACTAGTTGTTATTAGTTTCGATCAAATTTCCCCAGCCGGCAATGCCTCAGCTTCTCAAAATCTAGGAAGCTCTCGAAAAAGTCATCATTATGAAAAGATACTAGCGCTACTAATAAGGGAAGCTACTTTTTCTAAGAAAGGAATAAAGCAGTAAAACTAAAGAAAGAGATCTTAAGTGGGTCCCATGAGTAGTTTGTCTTGTTTCAGTCCGCATAAGAAGATACTTTCAGGTTGCCCAAGAAGGGACGGGCCTATCTATTGGTGGTACTAGTTCCGCTGGAGGGGCAGGATTTCGTGCCACAAGATGGGTCCCATTATCGATCACAAGGGTCTAGATACGGGTCTCGAACGGAAAAGTATGCTACATATTGCTCTGCTCCAGTTCCCTCTCGCTACACCTGGTCAATTCGCTGATCGCCCTTTTATTTCTGATTTTCAAAAGGGCCCCGCTCGCCTCTCTGCCGACGAAGCCTTTATCTCTGCCTCGTTATCCTCGCATTCACTGATCTCTTCGATCGATAGAGTCTATGCTATTGGTGAAGCTGGTTCTACCTCAACAACAGGATCTCGCAAATGGATTTTCAACTAACAGCCTCTACTTCAATTTGTGATGAAAGGTCGACTAGTTTTCACCGAATCTTCAATTACGCACTGCAACTTTTTCCATTTCCGAGGTCCAGAGGGGAAGACGGCATGCCTAGTTCGTAGAGTCACGATTGAATCCAAAGTTAATTCAGCAGCAGCTAGAGCAATACTCCGATATTGATTTGATTCTCCGCTACCCACCAAGGTAGAAGATCGCTTGATCCGCAAAAGAAGTATGCTTTATTTGCTTATAGAACAAAAGTATACGCTTTTTCAGGAAAGATAGATGGAATAGGGCATTCAGCAGTTTGAAGAGGTAGCCTTTTTCAAGAGTAGTCTTGTAAGCAAGCTACCAGACGCTCAATCTATACCGGCGAGAGTCTTTCCTCTTATAAAGCCTCGAGCGCGTTGCATGACTTAATGCCAGCTCTTTATCATACATCTTCTCAGAGAACCAATAAATATAAGGGATATGTGTTAGCACATCTTGTTCGTGCTCGCACCACGCTTTTTCCTCAGATACCGCAGCTAGCATCCCATCAAGAACTCTACGCGAGATTTCTTGAGGGGGCTGGCCATGGTTTTTAACCCACCCTTTCATTCACTTAAGACCCAAAGTAGAAAAGGTTTGCAATCCATATACTGGAATTTGGTTCCACCAAGTACAAGGACTAAATCGGTCGACTCACCGCAGGGTGCGAGATGTTGAGCTTCCTCGACGCCTACTACCGGTATCGCAAGTCTATATGGCTGAGGAAGACAAAGAAAAACTAGTTTTATCGCCTTCCTTCTCGCTATGCGGATGCCCTTCGGTTTGATAAATGCCGGCGCCACATTTAAGCCGCCTAATGAGCCTCATCCTCGTGTCTCGGTTGGGTCGTAATGCGAAGTGTACGCTGACGACGCCGTCATCAAAAGCCGCCATGTGGACTCACCCCAAAAACACCTCTTTTTTGCATCTCACGAGCAGAACCAATTACCAGATCCTACTTCTAAGCTCTATGCTCTACTTCGCCTTGCTCTCACTTATGGGTAGGAAGGACAATAAGCAGAATTCATGTTGGCTAACTATTCTATCCAAAGTGGAAGTTGTTTTCATAGGAAAGACTAAGGTTTTGCTGTTGGTTGTATCGAATTTCCCTTTCTAATAGCATACACAAATAGATAAGAAAGTTACGACGATGATAAGGTAAATGAAAACCTTTGATTTACCTTACCATCAGTTCTGCCTTTATCTCTCAGGCCTCCTCTAGCCATTTCATAATTGGATATCGCTATTCAAATCTGTTATGACAACTGCTTGGTAAGGTGGATTCAATCAAACAATAAATACCAACTCTAAGTGTGATGGATAGTACCGGTGCCTAATTTCATGGTATCTTTCTTGGCGCCTACCACAGGAAAACCCTCCTTCTTTTGGGTGGAAATCAAATGAGTAAAGGTTTCGCCGACTCCCCTCAAGGAACCACTCACTACTCAACTTGAAACCACGGACCTACCTCCTGCTTTTGACTTTCTTCTTTGTCCCAATTCATATCGAAAGCATGTCTTTCTCCATCTATAGATAGAGAGAATATAGGATAGGGCGCTCAAAGCAAATAGGATTCTCAGATCTAATACTAATAGGTACTAACCGCATTCAAGATTGACTTGACTCTCTTATTTTGGATAGGCGTAATGCTTACGCCTCTAGGGGTTTAAAGGGCCCACTCCCTTTGGTTGACTCCATCAGCTCACCACCTTTTGGAGCTCATCCAACAGTCGATACTACTTAATCATAATCATAATCAATCCGCTGTTATTGCTATCTATCGCCATACCCACAAGAGGGTATTTTATCCAACTCCCCGTATGAAAGCAAGTCCCGCCGTCGGCAGTGATTCGAGTTGTTCCTTGAGAGCAGGCTTATGGCATTCCTGTAAACATAATAATATGAGAGAGAACTCCGCTCGCTTATAAGTACTGATTGAACCAATTGTTTTTTCATTTCCCAAAGAGGGTCACCTTGGGCCACCTGTTGACTTTCTAGAAAGAGACAAGGAAGTCGATTCAACATAAGGGAAGAAAGCATATTTTAGGTTTACTCCTTCCATGTCTAGTAGGAGTGCGTGCTTCTTATTGCCTTTTGAGCAAAAGAGTTGCTACATTCCTCACTCAGTCTAATTAATTCTCTTTCTCCCTACCCAAATACCAAGGGAGGTTTATGAGTCGTATCCTCCTTACGAGATAGCGGAAGTAGCATTAGCGGAAAAGTAAGCTCCTTTTTCAAGCCTTCTCTTTCAGTAACCTTTGATTAGTTCCTTAGATGCCCTTAGCAAGAATGATGCAGAGCAAGAAAGTCTATTTCCTCCGCCTTTCAAGAATCTCGCTATTCAAATAGCACAAGATAAAAATGCAATCCATAAGTCATGCTGGTCAATCAATGACAATGATAAGCTCTATAAAAAGAAAGAGTCTATTGCTCTTCTTCTAATAATGCTTTATATCTACTTCACCATGCTTTATTGGAGTTATCTCGACGCCAAGGAGGAAGGAATAGAGATTAGGATCCTAGCCTTGTTCCGCTTGAAGTTCCTAAGAGAGGTTACAAAAGAAAGGGATGCTCAAACCAAGGATTTGGAGTCTTATTAGTGCATCAATCTACGTAAAGGTAGGGGGCATACCTGTGTGAAAATGGAGTGTAAAGCATATTCTAGATATTTCACTTCAATTTCTTCCTCTTAAAAGAGTCAAGTCCGCAGGTTCCCTAAATTCCCTGTGAATCAAGTGGGACCGAGATCGTTGTTCATTCGGTGGTTGGCCCTCCCCTAATAAGTACCTACCAAGAATTGGGCCATTAGTTCAAGCGGCACCAATCACAAAGAACAGTTGAGTTTTCTAATTCATCTATTATTCTTTTTTGCATTTCTAGAATAGCGTTGGAGCCGACACACATTTCTCGCCCGAAGTTCCAACAGCAAACCAAATACGTTATCGTGGAAAACGAAGTTTCGCCAACACGTAAGAGTTTGTGTGCTTTTTATTTTCACATGAGTTTCACATATGTGATGGTTGGTTGGGAGGGTACGCAAATGACTCTAAAATCTTTCTCGGATACAACCACCGAACCGAAAATGGCCACTATCGCCACCGAGAAAATACTATCTTGTGGACTCAGTTTCACGCTTATGCCTTAAGGTCTTTTCTCCTTACCGTGGGGGAGCGGTACCACTTGGGGATTCTAGAGAAGAAGGCGGTGTCCCGACCACAAGGCGGTTAAATTCCACCGGTGCTTGCTAGCCACCAAGAACGACTTCAAGACCGTGGGAAGGTCTTCACGCCACGCCGAAGACGACGATGGCTCCATACCGGTGGTAATACACATGTATAGGATTTCTCAGAATGATGTGAAACTGTATATTTCAGAGAAATAGCTCAGTTCGAGAGGAAGGCGGAAACAGTTCCGGTTTTATTAACCTGATTCCTATTCATTTACCGGTAAAGGAAGGAATTCTTATCTATTTCTCGAGGCAATTATACTCATATCGACAATATGAACTGCATGAGAATTAGCATATAGAAAGAAAGCTTTACCGAATACAGGTCTAGTAGGTATAGAGCCGTAAGCGTGGTGGGGGTGCCGGGTGCTTAGGCAGATGCCCCATTGTTCATGATGTTGCAATGAATCCAAAGTGGATCATCCTCATGGAGGAGGTGAGGGGCGACGAAAGGAGGTAGACCTTCTGTCACCTTGGGGAAAGCTCACCAAAGCAGTGATTTCGGGCAGTAGTAGGGGTGGTGAAACTTTAGATGTCAAATGCCACCAATTTTTCTGCTCAAGTTAGAACGTAGTTTTTCGGTGAATTGGCCGCCTTTTAAAAGGAGACTGGTTTATTTTTATAAGCGATTGGCTTCACTTTAGATTTGTTATCGTAATTTCTCTTTATTTATGGGTTGTTATTTATTATTTCGATTTTTGATAAACGTAAACGAATCCAAGCCCGACAAGTAGAATTCCATTCGTACCTTTGGGGTTTTCTTTTTCCTTCCGGATGACGACGCCACCGCGTCTCCTTATTGTTATTATGATGGTGACGAGGAACAAAGGGCCGGGAGATCATCGAAATTACCTCTAGCCCGGAGCCGAGGGGGTCGTCGACACAACGCCAACCCTGGTGGTGGGGCACTTCAAGGTCCGGAGACCTCCTTGAGATTCCCTTACCGGAAACGCCACCCGCAGGTCCTTCCTTAGCTCCAAAAGAAAGGGAGCAAGCCCCTGCCTAAACCTTGATCCATCTCAGAGTAGCCGCCGGCTGGACGGGCGGCGAACGGGGGCAAACTCCTCAAAACGAAGTTATACTTTTTCTTTGGAAGAATTGGAAGAATCGGACTCTAAGTTTAAAGTAGGAGTAGTGTCTTTAGAGGCTCGCTTAGAAGTAATAAAGAGAAAAGCAATCGCAAGCATTCTGGGCTTCTCCTTTTGAGACCCAGCAAAGCGTAGCTGGTTACGCCCATTGGGGAAAATTCCCAGCCTGTGGGACTGCTTTTGTCTCTGGATGTCAAATGCCCTTGATCGGCAAACGGGAGGCTCTCGAAAAGACGATAGAGGCCATCTTGAAATGCCAAGGGAAGCCCACAGACTCTAGCTGCCTCTACTCGACATAAAATGCGATATCGAGGACCCCGAAAAACTCGAGAACACTCTCCGTCCATATTTAGGAATGTTAGGGCGATTATTTAAGAAATAAAAACCATCTGTCGATTTATCAACACTTCCAAGACTTATAGAGGAAATCTAACTGCTTGCTGGCCGAGTCAGAGTGAGCGGTAACGCCCACGTCTGACTCAGGAGAAGGTGGACTAAATGGCCTTGTTGTACCTCACTCCCGCCTTCAATGGGGTCTGCTCTTTTTTTAGGAGAGTATGCCAATATGATCTTAATGAGGTGCGGGCTTTGCATCCGACATTCTGGGCTTTCCTCTGCGGGAGCCCGCGTCCCGCCTTTTTGTGCAATAAACCCTCCTACCAAGACTAGTGATAGGTGGTCCCATGGAGCTTTTGAGAAGGGTAGCTTAGTGTGTAAGCACAGCAATGAACCGCGCGAACCCTCGCACGCACCCTTCTAAGATAAGGGGAGATCCTCAGAGTGGTGACCCTTTGACTCTTCCAATCGACTTATATATGTACCGAATGCTCATACGGGAAAGTGAACTCCGGGTATGGAACCAGGGGGGTTGCTCCGAGAAAAATCCTTTCTTTCTCGCCCACTCTAGGGGTGCGGACACACCATGCCGGATTACAAAAGGTGACGGTTACAAGAATGGCGGGAAGTGAAGAGTACCCGACGACATTCAGTGGATGAATGTAGACCCATCTAAGGGATAATCATTCGGTCCTGGGAGAGGTGGCGACACCACCGAGCCGAGGAAGCCAGCCAATTGAGTCACTGAACGACCGCAGGAGGCGCACCCTAAGCCCAGCTTCTCCGTGCTGCTATTGCGAAATACGGCTTCCTTAATATCCAAATTTCAACTAGGGGGCTGGGCTGCTCGCCTTCATAGAAAGGCGACTGGCCTAGATTAGATGTTCGCCTTTTATAGAATAGAAAGAGAAGGTAAAGGGGGGGTTTGGAGATTCTTGAAAGAATGCATGGCTTCCTCCTATTCCGCTTCAACAAGCCCTTAAAATCCTGCTGCTATGGCAGCAAGGGTTATCCATTTCATAGGCGAGGGTGGGGAGAAGCAAGTCAACCTCTTCCGATCGACCCGGACATCGCCAAAAATTCTCACGCCGAGAGAAAGACGAGATTCAGTAAGTAATTCAGTTGAGTGCTTTCTTTTATAAGAAGAGCGTCGGCTTGGAAGAAGAAAATGAAATACTGAACAACCGCTACCGGTTGTAATAGATCGACTTGAATGCGCTCTTCTTGCTCCAAAGATTCAAGTTCCATTTCAAGGAGGACGACGTACCATGATACTTTCTGTTTTGTCGAGCCCTGCTTTGGTCTCTGGTTTGATGGTTGTACGTGCTAAAAATCCGGTACATTCCGCTTTTGTTTCCCATCCTAGTCTTTTGCGACACTTCCGGTTTACTTATTTTGTTAGGTCTCGACTTCTCCGCTATGATCTCCCCAAAGAGTTCATATAGGAGCTATTGCCGCTTTCATTCCTATTCGTGGTTATGATGTTCAATATTCAAATAGCGGAGATTCACGAAGAAGTATTGCGCTATTTACCGTTGAGTGGTATTATTGGACCGATCTTTTGGTGGAAATGTTCTTCATTTTAGATAATGAAACCATTCCATTACTACCAACCCATGTAAATACGACCTCTCCGAGATATACGGTTTATGCCTAAAGGTACGGTTGGACTAATTTGGAAACATTGGGCAATTTGCTTTATACCTACTATTCCGTCTGGTTTTTGGTTTCTAGTCTGATTTTATTAGTAGCTATGATTGGGGCTATAGTACTTACTATGCATAGGACTACAAAGGTGAAAAGACAGGATGTATTCCGTGAAATGCCTTGGATTCTAGGAGGAATATAATGAACAGGACTATTTCTCCTTTTGGCCATAGCCATAGAAGAAGCTTCTCCTCCAAAGCGGAGGGAGGGGAATCTCGTGATTCCTATGACCCTGCTTATATCTCTTTTTAAGAGCTCGTTTAGGGTTTTTCCGGGTTTGGTACCAAATCTAGATAAACTCCTTTCGTTCTTAAACCCGAGGAAATTTATTTCTGGCTTTTCGCTTCCTGCTGGATGCGAACATGTTTAAATTGCCCCTAAAGAAGATCAAAGATATGATTCAAGAAGCAATGGCTAAAGAGGAGGAAAACAGGAGAAAAGCCTCCGGTGGAAGGTTGTGAAGACCGTCAGATGACGGAGGAGGAAAGGAAAAATTGCTTGAATCATTTTCTTTCCTATGGGAGAAAAACAATGAATTGGAACTATTGAGTGGTGTAGGTATCCATCTTAGCAAATAGAGATACCGAGTCCCACCAACCTACTACTTGTTGGTTTGGTGGGGAAAGAGGAGTGGGTATGAGGGCTTCTTTCACTTTTTAGGCTAGTTTACATCATTCCACATGATGATTTGCTAATTGTTTTATGATCCTTGACTAGCTATATAGACCCTAGGAACTTGCATGTGCTATTACTGTCAGATAAAGGAAAGGTGGCTCACGTTACCACTCTCCCTATTCCTACAGTGAAGGAAGAGTCCATCAAATGCAAGTCGCTACCAGCTTCCTATTTTGGATGAATACCATCGCACCATTTGACCTCAAGTAACGAGTACTCAAGGAATCCTCTGGAATTCCAAATATGATGATCAGTACCCGGAGTACATCACCCTCATCATGAAGAAAAGAGAGAGAAGTGGAGTAAAATGGATTCAAATGCCGCATTGCAAGTGAACAAAAGAAACCAGTGGAAATAGAAAGAGAATGAACAAGTGTATCAATTCATGAGTTAAGGAATACTATTGGGAAGATTGGGTGACTAATATCCCGAGAAAAGCGATCTCTTGCTTCCCTTGAAACATGCCGAGAGGACCATTTCGATTAGTGAGAAGCTCAGTTCATGGGTCATGACGACAGATCATATCGTGTACCAAAGGTAATCGTTCTTTATAGATCTATGTTCAAAGGAAAAGAATGTAGTGAGGGTGCTACTTTAGTGTTATTCCTAGATCGATGAAGTGAAGACTTTAGGCCTCGCTAATAGTGGACCAACCGAGAATGTTTGTTTCTCTTTCTGTAGATATCTCAATATTCCTTGAAAGCCTTATGAATGGTGGCGAGGATGTGGAAGAGCTAGTCATATAGTCCTTTAAGCTTGATTCCTTTTATCGGTTAGCGAGGAGTTTGAAGCTTGAGTACTTTGAAGAGCATTTCGTAACAGCTCATAAGCAATTCCAAGTGGCGAGAGATGACTCGAGGGACCTCGTCAGATAAGCATATCCTATGGTAAATGTGGTACCGTCCAGTCAACTTGGAAGTAGAAACTGACCACTAGTGGGTGTTAATTAAAAGTCACTCTGTGGCTAACGCTTCATCGCTATCGGCAGGGCTTAGTCTCTCGTGGTTCATTTCCACCGGAGAGCATGTGTTTGAATAATTAGCGTATATAGTTGATCACTCTAATGACAATGGATTCGATTCGCAAATTTCTCGTGATTGACCGAAGGAAAGGTTAGCGAACGCTCTCCCTACGGAATCTCCAAAGAGAGCCATTGCATAGTCTGGCGGAACCACGATGGGCTCGTGGTTTCACTGCTGTTCATTCCGATCTTAGGTCTCGCCGGTAATTCGTAAGGGTTGGGTCCTTTGTCAATGACTTACTTTCCTAGTAGCGTAGATGCAAGAATAACTACTTTCTTCTGCTAGGCGTTTCTTTGTTGCCACCGAGAAATAATACTCGCTTTTATCGGATGAGGGGAGTGTCTTTGTTTGTTCAACGTGCAGATCCGGAGGAAGGGCAGGACTTGTTGTTCGGCAGTCTAGTTTTGTTTTTGTTTGGTGCCAAAGGTCCCAGTGAAGGGAAGTAGGGCTTGCTTGTTCCAACAACCGCTCTCTTCTCTCTCCGCCTCCCTCGATGTCTTCTCTTTGTCTTCGTATAGTATATTTTTTTTGATTCAGATTCACTCATAACTATAAGAAGAGTGTGGGATGGAGGAATGGATTACGGAAGGAGACAGATTCCTTATAAAATGGATTAAGGTGGGTTTCGGAAGGAGGAAGGCTCGTTTCATTATCGAATATCGTAGAACTCACTTGCCCTGCCTTTTGCTAGGAGAGTGTAGTTCGAGCATTCTATTGTGTGCTCGATCCGTGATACGCAAAGCAATCTCCTGTTTACTATTGATCTAATGACAGTTGATTGAGACTTGCCATTGTCGTCTTTCGAAAGCGAACTCTTATCTGGTTGCACTCGGGTTCTCCTGCTCGACTTGTTTTTCAATAGTAAATCACAGGCAGTATGCCCTATTTGAAAACATGCAATGAGGGTACGAGCAACACTCCCCAAACTTGGCATGACTCATCGCCATCTTGTATTCATGATCTTACCTCTATTGGTCACAAATGCATAGCATAGGATCGAGTGGATCGGCACCCAATAGGCCAGATTTTCCTATCTTTGATGTTAGAAGTGATTCCAATCTATTTTTCTATAGTGATAGTTCACACATTAGCAATTAGCACTGCCTCAAAGCAAACATAGGAACTAGGGAGTTCATCGAGAGAAAGTCCCTTTAGTTTCAGCATTTCTGCTTCGGATTTGCATATGTCTTTAATCGCAATAGTTGTAGAGAAATCCCTCAATCACGGGACAATCCTCCGTGGCAAAGGTACTTCCAAAGCTCAAGGTTCATCTGTGCATGAAAGGAATGAAACCAATTCCATAGAAAAAATAGGAAAATCCCCACCGAGATCGGTACCTATCTAGATCCCCAGCTTGACAACAAAACTCCTTCGCATTTTGCGACCATTCCCGCGAGGACTACGATTCGATTATCTAATGTCATCCCCAAACAGAATGACACCTCTTAAGAGGAAGGGACGGCCCTCTATCCGGTGTGGGTTCCTCACGAATTATTGTCTGGTTCCGGATCCAGTCCCTCTCGCCTCTTGCTTTTTGTTATTCCATAGGGTATGGATTGAAGTAATCACTAATCCAGAAAGATGGATCTTTAGCTAGAAAACGAAAAGCCAATACGCCATGTATCAAAACAATAGGGATAGGGTAGTTGTATACCACCTACGAATAGGAAGATCCTGGGTTTTGTAAGAAAACTACGAATAGGAAGATCCTGGGTTTTGTAAGAAATCCAATTTCATCAATTCTAAGCACGGTAACGGCAGTGCTCCTATCCAACGGCCGGGATCTATTCGATTTCTCAATTTGCTAATGCCGATAAGCTTAGGTTGTTATTTCATCGTCTTGCGCTAAAAAGGCACCCTCCTATTATGCTAACAAAGGGACGGATAACGGCAAAGCGGAACAAAGCAATAGCGAAAAACAGTGCGATGTGGCGCAATCCCTAAAAAAAGAATCAAAATAGAGAAATTTAGAGCGTTGCGAATTTCCTTCTTTTGATAATGCTACCCACACAACACGGCTCCTATCCGTCACCGGGTTAAACAATTGATTCCTCTCAACGCATCCCCTCGGTAAAGAGCTATTCGTATTCTTTTGATAATTCTCTAGTTGTATTCAAGCAAGAGTCCTCGGCATCCCTACGAAAACAAGCGCTAGGAATATCAATAGCGTTAGCGTTAAGCGTCTGGCCTTTGCTTGGGGATTCTCTATGGAATTCCAAACATGCCATTGCTTTGCCTTTGCTCGTCCCTTTGATTCAATCCTTCTTCTCCTCGAAGCTACAACTAGAAAATAGATTCTTCTTTGCGGTGCGAACCCTTCTTTTGAATAACAACCATTGGCAAGACCAGCGAAATCCGAATACTAATCCGAGGAAAGCCCATCCCTACTTCCCTTTGCTGTTGTTCCTCAAATCCTCTACTAGTCATTGGTTTCAAAGCAAAGGTATCCGTATAGGGGTCGTGGGCAGGTTAGTGTTTCATTTCGATAGGTGATAGTGGTATACCCAAACCATATGGTATAGGTCTTGGAAAGGAAAGTAAATCAAGTCCATCTTACAGGATTTCTTCACTTGCTTGGGCTTAAGCGGTACCAGCATTCGGAGAATAGTTCAATTCTCTTTCTCCACATGACACCCTTGTGTTGTCAAACTAATGAATCCTCTCCGCCCCTGCTCCGACAAAGCAATAAGCACTAGGGTATCCACCCACCCGCCATTCGAATAGCGGTTTCCTCCCTTCCGCTCAAGCTAAAGGTTCTGGGCTACGGCTTAGGTTCCGTATTCCGATTCGTCTTCGGATAGCATTAGAAAATCCCTTTCATGCCTTGCCAATACAACTATGATTTTTCTTAGCCGAGGAGCCTTTGGAAGTACCGTTGTTGGATCGGATTGAGCCATTATAGGATCGGATAAAGATTCACTCTTTGCCAATGCCTGCTTCCTTGGTTTCCTACTTTCTCGCATCGAAAGTGACTTTTTGCTCGATATCGAGAACCACTTCTTCTCCTTTTCGAGGCGTAGATCGCCTGTCATCTGATTTGCTTCGTCAAAGCGGATAGCATTATGGAATTGATTATATTCGTAGAAAAAGCACCCCTATTTAATAAGTCCTCGGAAATGATCTCATCCAAGATTTCTCTCAGCCTATTTGCCAAGACTTTGGAGCATAGCTTGTAAATGACATTGCACAAAGATATCGGCCTATACCGTGAGATTTCTTGGGGTTCTACCGTCAGCAAGTGCACTATTATTTACTTCACCGCGTACTTAAAGAATTGTTGGTAGCAAAGAACAAAGCACCGATAGAAAGGATGCTAACCAAGCCTCTTCTGTTTAAGCAAGGCTAAGCCGTAATAAGGGGTACAGAGGCTGGTGACCACTGACGATAGCACTAAGACTGCCTCGGGAATCTCCTCAATCGTTGAAGAGTGCCTCGAATTGAATAAAAGCACCGATATCCATATAATCCTACAATTATGCTCTATTCTCTTGAAGAGAAGACACTTGAACTTCGTCATGTGCTATTGATCCTTTTGAACCTAAATTCACATTGGCTCTTTTTGGCATACAACTTTTTTTTTTTCTGTGAAAGTCCTCCTTCCTCTGGACAAAGATTACATTAGAGGTGCCTCGACCCGAAAGAGCATGATACAATCAATTAGGACGTAGCTCTGCTACAAGAAAGGATAGGACTTTTGCCAAGTCTAGAGTTCGACTTCTAAAAGAGAAAGCCACTAACAAAAAGAAAGAAAAGAGGAGGAAGATGGACTTACCTCTGTTCGAGATACAATGGATCGAATAAATAAGTCTTATGGATGAATGTTGAAGATGGACGATACAACCCTACTAAAAGTCACAAAGCTCACTTCGCTATCAGGCCTAGCAGCTGCTTCATAATATAGGTGAGATAGATTAATTGATTGTTTCTTTTTTTTGTTATAGAATTCTAAATCGAGCATTAGTTTGAACGACATAGAAAACTCTTTTCCAACTAAGCACTCTTGAGCATCAAGCAATTATATGGCTTGGATTCGGTCTGCTCCATCTTTTACCTTTGGAAAAATAAAGGGATTGGAGCCGCAAATCCTTGTTGAAGAGGATATCGAGCACAAGAGTGAAGAGTGAAGAGTGAAGAGTAGAGGCGCATTGGATGTGCGCTCCCTATGAACGATGTCCCACTAGAAATGGATCTTCGGAAAGAAGAGTGTTTCTCTTGATATTTCTATTCTATTCTATTTCTATAAGTGAATTATTGATCAAGATCAAATGGAGAAAATGTAGATGTGAAACTATGTTCTTTGAACACCTTCTTCCATGCTATTGAAGCCGGCAAACAGGGGAGTGAGTGAAGAGAGAAGCCATGCCTCTTTCGATGTGAGGCAAGCGATGAACGAGTAGATGCTGCCCTTAGACCAATTTTCTCTTTCGGTAGTCGACACCGAGATGGGCTAGGCTAGGAAACCTTATTCGAGACGATAGGGATGGTAAACAAAGCGATGGGGTATACGTATTTAATTGGAATACAAATGAAATCATTGCCTATAAAGATGAACCCGTTAGCGTATAGGAACTACAGGATATGAAAGTTGGGTGGATACTCCTATTTCATTGGTTTAACCAGAAACAGAGGATAGGATTCGAAAAGTCAACCGGAAACCGAGCCCTAACCTTGAATTGACGAGAATTTCAATACCCTACTACTCGTATGTATTGGCGTGGGTTCGTATGTAAACATTCGTATTGGCTTAGCAGAGCACTTCGTATCCCGCCACAACCGATCCTTTGCTTCCTTCTCACTCAGCTTTTTGACTCAACAGTCGTTCCCCCTGTTACACAAAGCTACTAATACATGGGTAGTTGTTCATCCCTTTTGCTCGTGACATATCCCCTCGCTCTGTCTTCTATTCCTTCTGTGCGTTACGTTACTAAGGCCATCGGTCTTATGGAAAGAGAAGGCATATAATCGATTCTTTGACCGGCTTTGCTTCTTTCGTGATTCACGTAGATTGGAATTCACTTTCTTTAGGGCATGGCTAGTTTCGAGTTTACTAAAACCATCGCCCAACTCTTTCTTATTCGCATACGCCAACTGGATATGTTGGATTAACAAGCTAGGGAATAATTGGGGCTTATGTGGACCCCTTCCCTTGAATTTAAGAAAGAGGTCTTCCTAGCTGACTTGAAACTAGATCTTCTTCCGAGTTTCGTTCTCTATGGCTTGTGAATTGCTGTACTGCCTGTTTCACTCTCTTCTAAGGGATCTCCTCCTATGGAGGTATGTAAAGTGGGTTCTATCGCATTTTCCATCTTAGGGCGAGCAATATAAGCAATTCGGTATCAACAGATACATTGTTTGGGGAAAGAAAGTGAAAACAATAGATCCAATTCTTGGTTTTGGGGATGGATTTCTCACAACCCTGAGGTGCTTGCTAATCTCTCGGACGAAGTCGATGTCAATAGCAATTCTGATGAAACATCTTAAACATCTATAGTGCCTTTTGCCTTTGAGCTCAATCGATCATAAGAAAGGGAATATAACCTGCCCCTCATTGTCCTTCAATCATGGTGCAATGAATATCGTAGATAGAGTGATTTCGATCTCATATAGCTAGCTTTCCTTTCAAAGTGAAACGATTTTCCTTTTACGTTGAGATATTTGAATTGGATTTTCTTTCACCACTACTATCGTAACGCATACGAAAAAAGCTGACGTTTCCGCCGCTTTCAACCACCGCCACTTTACACGAGCATCGTGACGCAATCGGTCAAGTATTGAGTTTCTGCTAGTATATCAAGGACTTATGAGAACTGAAAAGAAAAAAACAAAAAAAGGAATTCTCATAGTTCATTGAATTAAGGAGGGCCATTAGTGGGGGTTCGTGGAAGAGTTGGGTTCGATTCCCTTTATACGCCGATGTGGCGAAAAAAGACCGATTCAACGAAATATGCCATGCCAGCATTAAGATTTAAAACGGTCGTCTACTTCCGTGAAATGTTCTAACAGAGAACTTTCTCTAATCCAACGCCGTATTCTCCAAGATTGAGGAACAAGAGGAGATCCATTAAAAGAAATCTTTCTCGGAGAGAAAATCTAAACAGAACATCAAATCACAAACTACACGAAAGTTGTCTCTTTATTATGGGGATTTACCCATAAGGGAGATGCACAGAGGAAGAGAACGAACTTCATATATCCCTTTTACTCAATCAAGAAACAAGATCGGACGTGATTCCGGTTCGTCTCCATTTTAGTGACACTCTTCCTCAAGCAAGGCAGCCGATAAGTCATCGAAGGGTTTGTTTGAATAATGGACTGGTAACCATTACTCATTTGAAAGTTTCCCACGGTGATCTAATATCTTTTAAAGAAAATGACGCGAGAACCCGCGGTTTTGAAATAAGGAGATCTCTCTATATCGACATATCAGTTGGAAAAATCATAGGCAAATTCCTATCGGCCATATCAGTTGGAAAAAGAAGAGGCAAATTCCTACCGCCGTAATCGGAGAAGAACAAAAAGAATGGTTCCGCTTACTCACAACTCGGAGGGATGCCGCTTACTACTCAAATCCAAGGAATTGCAAAAGTTGCGTTCTTATATGCAAGAAGAAGACTTTGAAAAGAACAAAGAAGTTTGGATCCGCAAAAGTATGCTTAGGCAGTTCCTTCACGAAAGCACAACAGAATGAAGAGGAATTTGTTTCATTTCAAATACTTCTTCTTATTGAAAAGAGGGAAGGAGAAAACCGAAATCTTCCTACTCGAACAATAAGTCCTTTTGTAGAAAAGTCTTCTTTATATAGTAATTCGACCTATTGCTCCGGATCCCCGTTTACTAGGAAGATAAGAATCAAAAGGATCGAACTACCTACTCATTATTCGGAGGTGAATCATAGAACACTAAAAGCTGTGGTATCTTATGGACCTAACATAGGTCACATCCCTCACGACATAAGATTGAAAGATCCAAACCTTCCTCTTCGGAGCGGAAACGGACGTGGCCAAAACATATAAAAAAAGATCGGCCTAGTCGCTCATAGGGACATATCTATCCGGATAGAGGATAGTCTAGATCAATTTTGAGAAAAATCTCTCTCTATATAGATAGGTATCTCTGTGGATAGAGATAAAGATAGGGATCCCTATAAATCGAAATATATGGAAAAAGTGCACTGTTTGACTACTACTACTATTTCTTAGACTTTTTCAAGGAAACATCGCTTTTTCGATTTTTGACTGAATTGGTCGGAGCGTGAGACGAGCAAGCAGAGCCCAGGAAAGAGGTCGATCGTCATAGAGCGATGGACTATAAGTATAAGATCACTGGCCCGAGAGAAGGCAGTCTCTCTCGGGAAACATGGCCCAATTCTCTTCTTTCTTTTCACATCGGGCAACAATTGGGAATAAAACAGACCATGAACATGAGTTTAAAATGTAAAAAAAGGGAAGAGTGCATTCTCCACTTTCTTATCTCGAAAATGCGTAATATAGTGATTTCATGTGTCTGCATTTCTCTGAAAAGGTGGGTCGGCCCTTAGGGCAAACAGTGAGTGCCGAGGTTCCATTGTGGAACGGTCGCTTGCCGGTGACCTTTGTCCGCTGTAATACGAAAGTGGTAGCGCATCGCATCCAATCTCTCATGTCAATGAGTCGGTTAGAAAACAGCTCCAAATGAATCGGTGATTTCCCTTTATTTCCCTCGGAGCGCAAGGGGAAACAAGATTGAGAATGAATTAAAACACACCAAATGTTTCATTTTTCCTATTATCGATGGTCAGCTCTGATACAAACCAGGGAAAAAGAACCTGAACGCCTTCTTTAAGGCGCTACTATTTATAAGCGTCATAGGTGCTTTATCACAATACGAAAGATGTACATACGAGGACTACGATTCCTATTTAGAGATATTCCTACGAGCGATAGACGTAGTAAGGAAATTACGTCGCCAATAACAAATACAATATCAATCTTAATTACGCCTATGAGCCTACGCAATGGCATGTTTGGTATAAAGCTAAGAACGAGAATAGCCTCATCGCCTCCACTCGGAAAAGGCAAAGGTATCCAGATAGGATATCGATGAACGGAGGACAAGGAAAGCGAGCAAGGTGAACCTCCTTTGCCAAAGCCCTTTTGAAATACCTTCTTTTGAACCTTTAGAAAATACCTGCTAGCTATCCCTAGTTTTGTTTAACCAGCTTTCCCCAAAAGGGAGATCCGCTGCTTCGCTCACGGAAACATCCGACCTTCTGGTCAAGTCGTCCGCCTATCTTTCTGATTTCATTAGTTTTCCGATCGCATAAAAAGTCATGAGATCCAAATAGAAATGTGAGAATGTAGTTACAGATGTAAAAAAAGTCAATATCTAGTTCTCTTGGTCCATAGATGGGGCGTCCTATCCGATGGATGAATGAGGAGCCTCTGTCGAGTAGTGAAATGATAGGATTCTGCTTTTCGGTTAAACCGAAACACAAGTCGGTGATTCAAGCCAAGAGTGCGGGCACCTTAAGAGCGGTCAAAGCTAGAAGCTATATCATGATTGCTGGAACGAAAGACCCGATGAGTATTTTCGTACCACCTTCCAATCTTCTTAGTCAATTGTGTACTTTTCCACTAGGCGAGACATAAGTTATCGGAATCCGGGGCCTGTTTTTCCCTATTTCCCAAGGGAATGTCAAATTGTGTGGTTTCACAGTCTTATGAGACGAAAGTTTTGGAAAATGGGCTGCCGTTTTCACTACTTTGGTCCCTAGCGATATTGTTGCTTAAACTAACATGGAAAGTGGGTTCAATCACTTTAAAGTGCCCTCTCAAGTGTCATCTCATAATGGTAATCTCCTTATGGTATAGTAATTTGGCTTAGAATAAGAAACCTATCTCTTCCCCCTAATGGCTTTTCACTACCCCCTTGCGGGAATGCGTATCGTTCTTTGCATCGCCACCGTATTCCTGACTTGCTTTTCCGAACTGCTTGTTTTCTCGGGGCTGCAGTCCGGTTGCTTAGTGGTTTGCTTCTCGGTCTACCCAATCAAGGTTAGACCTCGCTCTATCAACCATTGCTTTAAATAGTATCATGTTATTTCATCTTTCATTGATACCATCATTACAATCGAGGGCCTACAATCCATGGAAATCCCTATTCCGATCCTTTGGGAAAAGAAGAGCAAGTAAGTAATGAATGAATGAATGAATTTAGATGGTATATAAACATCTCCCCATGAAGGGAAGGTGCTATAGTATCTAACTAAGAAAAAAAGTAGGTTGTGAAATGATAGGAAATATGCCATGCGAGAAAATCCAGGAAATATTTCCTGGATTTTCGAGATGACCCAACTTATCTTTGCGATTATCCTTATTTAGCGAGAATCTAGTGAGTGTTCCATTAAAAGGAAAGAGAGCTATTCGTTGTAGGATTGATCCAGACAACCCAACCTAAGTCACCTATTACGCCTAACCTAAGTATAGTGCCGATTGGTCGGCGAGGAGAAGTTCATTCCTGTAGAGAAGAGAGGGATCCTATTTCCTTTCCCCTTTCCCCGATATGGCAACCTTATCTTCCAGCATGAAAGTTGGTATCGAGAATGAAACAATCCAATCCATACTTGTGGAGTGCTCGATTCAGTTCCTGATTTATCTCAAGCCGAAACCGGAAAAGGAAACCTATTACCCGGGTCCCCCTTTCGGCTATCTCATCTGCTGTTCCTCGACTCTCGGAAGGTAAGATCATCAATCAATAGTAGGCTGCTGCTCTGTGCAGTTAAAGATGGGATCCAACCTGTTACATTTGCTTGTTTCCTATAATCTGTGCTCGATTCCATATTTCAGTATCCTTCGATTCCGGGACAGATCTGATCTCCTTTATACTTACCTCAAACAACGAGCGAAGTCGAGATGTTGATGAGAAAGGGGCTTTTCTCAAGGCCAAAGAGTGCTCTTTGAAGGCTACTATGCATCCTTACGAATACAAGAGTGGTTTTTTTTGTTTTGGGTATAGCAGGACTTGAACCTGCGACCATTAGGTTAAAAGCCCAATGCTCTACCAACTGAGCTATACACCCGATTTTACAAGAAGGCTTGGTGCGGAAAAGACAAGAGGGCGGCCTGGCCCCTTTTCTTCTTATCATATCACAAGGGCGCGACTCTGTATGGTATAGTATTGCGGAGCAAGTTTGGGAGTCCTTTCCACTCATTGAGGATTCTATCTAAAAAAGAAGGTCAACGGGGGAGACTACTTTGAAGTCCGGGCTGAACAAACTACTTCTCCTGCTACCAAAACAGAGAATAAGGAAATAAGATGGATTCGTCTAATAAAATACCCAATGCCTGTAGTTAAAGAATTGTTGGATGAGTTATCTTGTGCTGTTTGGTTTACTATCTTTGGATCCGAGAGCTGGTTACCATCGGATAAGATTACATGAAGCAGACGAATACAAAACGGCATTCAAGACCCACGTCACTATGAATTTTAGGCTATTTGGGCTCACAAATGCACCACCCAACCCTCCAGAGTGCTATGAACACAATTCTGGCTGAGCTGACTAGGGTTTGTGTACTTGTTTTGTTGATGACATCTTAATCTACAGCAAATCCTTGCAAGATCATGTCACCCATTTGCAACAAGTATTTGACCTTCTCAAGCGTAATCAACTATATGTGAAGTTGAATAAATGTTCATTTGCTCAACCACAGATAGAATACACAGGTCATGTCATTAGTGGGCAAGGGGTGGCTACAGACTAAAAGAAGATCCTCACAGTGAAAGAGTGGCCTACTTCTAAGTCAAGCACATTAGAGTTTGGGCTTAGCAGGACAGGCGTTTCATTCACAGGAGCTTAGCATTATCTGTTAATGCCTCTTATTCATTGGTTCCTCTACAATCCAGGTGATTTCATTGTGTGACTAATATAGAAACTTCTTTGTTAATGCCTCCCCCACACTATACATACGAGTAGAGTAATTTAAAGTATACACCTCTAGTTTTCTCTATTGGGGGCATTATCAATTGAGGGAGCAAAAAACAGGCTTTGCTCCCCCTTTTTTAAATGAAGAAAGAAAGAAGGGTCGAAGTTTAGACCGCTCACAGTAGTTCTACCCATAGAAAAGATCATGAAAGAGGCGATCAGAATGGTACCCGAATCCATTTACGATCCCGAGTTTCCAGACACATCGCACTTCCGCTCGGGTCGAGGCTGCCACTCGGCCCTCGAGACGGATCAAAGAAGAGTGGGGAACCTCTCGCTGGTTTTGGAATTCGACATCGAGGAAGTGTTTTCACACCATCGACCGACATCGATTCATCTCAATCTTGAAGGAAGAGATCGACGATTCAAGTTCTTTTACCCCACTCGAGAAAAAGTTTTCCGCCCGGACGACTTCGTGAGGGGTGAGAAGGGCCCTGACTCCATCCCAAACAGTGTACTACTATCGGCCCTACCAGCAATATCTACCTACACAAGCTCGATCAGGAGATAGGGAGGATTCGTGAAGCACGAAATTCCTCTTGTAGTGAAAATAAGATCGGTTCTATTAAGAATAGGTCGTCGTATTGATGACCAAGAAAAGTATGGAAAAGAAGCAAGCTTCAACGCCTCCCCAAGACAACAGAGCCCTCATAGTGGGGAGGGTAAAGAGCATCCAACGCATAAGCGACCTTTCATTCCCTTGTTTCGTCGTGGCACACCCCCCACAAGCACCCCCACGCGAAGGGAGACCAGAAAACGCCTTCGTTTTCCCCCTTCAATGACCCTAGCCGCTTCTTTCCTTAACAAGCCCTCGAGCCTCCTTTGCGCCGCCTTCCTCATAGAAGCCGCTGGGTTGACCCCGAAGGCCGAATTCAATGGTAGAGAAGGCTTTAATAAGAATTTGGCCATGAGAGACCTTCTTAAGTATTGCAAAAGAAGGGGCCTGTTGATAGAGTCAATTTGGGCGGGGAGGCGATACTAGTTATCAGGTCGAGAGAGGCCTGGCCCGTAAGCTGGCCCCTTTAAAAGCCATTCCTTATTAATAAGGATTTGTTACGCGCGATATGCCGACGACTTACTACGGGAATCGTGGGTGCCGTATATCTTCTCATAGAAATACAAAACGTATCACCCACTTCCTACAATCCGGTCTCGAACCTTTGGGTAGGCTCCAC
>JAHIAL010000100.1:847411-884911 GCA_021605145.1 Aegilops bicornis
CCAACTACTCACTTCTTGCTGAGGATGAAGGTGCCATGGGTGATAAGCGCCAGACCATTCCCTCATTGAAAAGAAAAGCGCCAACCCTGCTACTAAAGCTAAGGCCAACCGCAGCCCAGTGAAATGAAATGCGTATGAAAAATAACATAGATTAATCTTGATGCGATCGATGCAGACACACTTCTTTTCTTACAGGCTACTGATCGAAACAACAACCGCCAAATCACCCTAAGAGTGCCATACGAAAAAACAAAAGCAACTGTGGGTATAGACCAATTTCACCCCGGAAGAGGCTCAGCCTACCAAACCACCTGCTCTTTGCCATCCTTTACCCGGTATCTAGGCATTTCTTCTCCTGACCGGTTGGGGGAAAGTTGGCATTCTTTAATATGTCACTTTGGGGACCGTACTTACTTGATGGAATGGATGGGATGATGTGTTTCAGTTCGATCGGTAGTGGAGGTTTCCTCGGCCTAGTCGCGTAAGAGCCCCCTTCTTTTCTAGTTAGTTGAAAGAAAAGCAATGGGGAAGGTTGGCTTACGAGTTAATTGGTCCATATCATATCTTGCTATGGTGGGACATCCTCTTGATTTAGGTATCCGGGCTGGCTGTTAGCTTTAGTCGTTCGGCACTCTTCCTTCATTCTCATTCAACAAGGAGAAGTGTCTAATCAAAATCATTGGTTGAGCCTCGCGTATATTATATGATGTCGTCACGGAATTGAACTAGCGTTTAAGGTCGATCAAGTTCAAACAATTCGACTCTGCCAAGATCAATCGAGATATCAAGTAAGAGATAGGCGCTTCCTATTAGTTATAGGCTATACGTGACAAGTGGATCCTTTAGGTTTAGTTGTTAATTGTACTATTCTCTTCAATAATTAGGTCTTAGTATTCCTATTGGGGTCAGTGGTCTTCACCACTCACCGAGTCTGGATTACGTTTCATGGGTATTATTTGATGAGTGATCATCAATCTCTTCCATTGCTCCTATGTGCTGCTATACATACAATGTACATGGGCCATGGGGCCCTAACACACACACTATACAGCCCAGCCCAATACTCAACACTCCGGCTAAAGATATCTAACATGCCTATCTTGTTACAAATTGCTAAACCCTCACAAGGACCTACTCGTTTAGTAAAACAATCAGCTACTGTTCACTATACTTAATGTTACCCCTTCTTGACGAGACAATCTCAATCCGAAGGAAGTATCGAAGAGGTCCAAGATCCTTTACCTCAAATGCTTCTCCCAGTCTTGCCTTCAAACATTTGATTTCTTCAACATCGTCTCCAGTAATCACAATATCATCCCACATACACACGCCAAAATGGTGATATGGATTCGTCTATGCCGATCTTGTATGATCTCCATTACACTGAGAGTAGCCCATACCACAAACAACTCTCCTGAACCTGTCCACGCCCGTGGCGACTGTTTCAAGCCATACAAAGATTTCTTGAGCCTACACACCTTCCCATCAGTCTGTTTGTTCCAAAACACGGGCCGAATGTCCATATGGATCTCTTCTTGTAAATAACCACCATGAAGAAAAGCATTCTTCACATCTAGGCGATGTAAAGGCCACCCAAAGTAAGTTGATTGCGCATGAGATTAAGGTTCTCACCGTGTCCATCTTCGCCACTGGTGCTTTGGTCTCATCATAGTCTATCTCCGTCTTCCTATAACCTTTTGCAATTAGCCTTGCCTTCTATCTATCCACCTTACCCTCTGGAGTCTGTTTTACGGTGAACACCCATTTGCATCCAACTGCTCTTTTTCCTGTTGGGAGTGGAAGAAGATCCCACGTCTTGTTCTTCTGAAGTGCACCAAGCTCCTCCTTCATTGCGTCTTTCTTTCCACCGGGATCCAGCTTTGCAGCCTTCCAATCCTTTGGAATAGACACTTTGATTGTAGAGATGCAATGAATGCTTTGTGTGCGGGTGAGACATAAGAGTCTGCAAAACTCAATTTGCAATGTCATGCTCATAGCCATATCGGACCGGAGGCTTTCCGGCATTAGTCCTAGTCTCTCTGCGTAGTGCAAGCGGCAATTCCAAAGAAGTATTACCACCTGTCTCATTTTAACCTCCATCTTGCTCTTGTGGCTCCTCCTCGACTACCTCGGGTTGCTCTTGTGGTTCTTCATCCAAGACCACTAAGCGGTACAAGAAGAAGGGGTCGGCTCGGCGGTGGTATCTTACTTCTTTTCCTCTGCGTTCGTGACAAGCTAGTAGGCACTCTTGTGTGGGTTGGCTCATTCCCCTGGAAAACGAATATTAAGAAGATAGATACCATTCCGTCGATACTAGATTCATTCTTTCTGCTCAAAAAGAAAAAAGCCTCTATTGTGGGAAAATTCTTTGTAACCCGAAGTTCAAAAATAGAAAATGGAATGTAGAAGGGTGTGACCTTATGGCCAACTATACTAGCTCCCCTAGAGGGATAATATAGCTCTAAAGGATGATTGTTTATGGTATATTACCGTAATTGGAGAATTTGACCTGGTGCTGACTTCTTTGCTGTTACGAGAAGGGGACCTTGCAAAGCTTGACAAGTTTTTTATATTTATCGATCCAATCATCTCTGAGATAGGCGCTTTCTTGTGGCAGCAATTAATTAATCTCCGCCTTAGCATACAAGGACCATGGCTACATGGCCGGGTAGTTCACGGTGGTTTTGAGGAGACCCGCTCAAGGTCGCTGGTTGAGCTATTCCGAGATCTCAAGGGCGCCAAGCTCAATCGTGCAAGAAGAAAGAAAGGCTTCCACCTACATTGCAGCTCTTGGTACTTTATCTCTGTAAGCTTTCAACTCCCACTCCTTCTCCCTTTGGTTTCTAGAGGAAGTGAGAAAGAAGAATATATCTTGTGTAACTAATCTTTCTTATCGAAGGTTATAGTTAAGTAGATCATTTCTATAAGGACTATTTGAGCCATATCCGGTGCTTTGGACCTCTTTTAGCTGCTAGGTATCTCTGGGTTCAATCCCCACTTCCGCTTGAAATGAGTAAGTCAATCCTCTTCCTTTCATTTGTAATCACTGAATACTGTTCATCGCGACCCGGATCCAAGATATGGGGCATGAGCAGATAAGAATGGCTTCGAGTTGCATTCATTGCACTCGGAATGTGGGGCTCCTTGGCTGATGTGATGGGCGGTATCGTGAGATACTTGCAAAGATCAAATCAAGCGGAAGAAACAAGGAAGTTAACTCAGCGCCATCGGCCACCTTAACCACGAACAGCTTGGGACGGAGGTGTAATGCCTGACAGGAAGAATCAGCAATAGAATGCATTTTGCATGCATTTTTCATCGAGTGAAACTACTTGAATAAAGCGTAAGTTTTAAACCAAGTACTCTTTGAAATCGCTACCCCACAGGATGGAAAAAAGAGGCTCAGGTTTTAGCCCTCCGTTTTACCCCGGAAGTCGTTGTTCGTCTTTCGATATGAGAGGATGGCAAGTGTCCGCAATGACTTAGCGACTTAGCCAATTGGTTCTGATTCTAGACTGATCGATCAGATCACATCATCTCGAGCAAAAGAGCTGAGAGCGGAGAAAGCGACATCGCTTGACACTCCTTCCTCTTTTCATTATGAAACCAATATCAAGCAAGATATGAAGAAGAGGGCGGCTCCTGGATTGAACACATAAAGTAGTGCCAAGATCTCCTCTATGCGAGAGAGAAGTTCTCGGAAATGATGGAGCTGTTGGTTTCGGTCATTATGCAGCTTGGTTTGCTAAACCGCACCCTTCTGACGTCAGGTAGGAAGAATTCATTCTGGTCCCAAAACTTATAAGAGATCTCGGTAGTGAATATGCAATGCTGAATTCCAATAAGTTGGTACTTCGCACAAGGAAGAAGCTTCGTGTTAAAGATAGTTTCATCTAGACCGAACCCTACCTTAGCGTCTCATCCCCACCCACCAAGTCTTTATCCGCGGTGAAAGGAGTGGTTTAATTCGATGCAAGGTGCAAACGAGCTTTTCCAAAGATGGAGTCCTTTCAGAAATACATGTGCCAGAAGAAAGCGATTCTTTTCTATCATAAAATGAATCTGCTTTCGATGGCCATTTCGATCCGTTGTGGGACCACGGCTTGCAAAGAAAGGTATTTAGCGCAAAGAACTTCTTCCGCTTTTGGGGATTCCACTAATTGATAGAAGGAAGTGGATGCGGCAGGATTGGCCCCAATTGAATCACTAGTAGAAGAGATCCACGCGTAGACTGTTAGGGAGATGCGGATGGAGGGACGTTTGGATTGCTGCTAGAAGGGCTTCTGACGAATAGATTGTTGGAATGGCTTTAAGTGAAAGGGAATCCGGCAGCTTATATAAGCGCTAGTGAGAGGCCTCTAGTCTATTTCGATGGGCGTCTCCTAATCCTTCTTTTCTATGGGTTCGGGAATGCCATGCCAATAACAGATAGAGCAGCTAATGGTCAAGCCAGAGGCGCAGGTCTCATTCGAGACTCCACTCAGAATACCGGCTCTTTTCTAGACTCCACTAGGAAGACCTTGCTCTTTCACGAATCACGGGGATCGAGACATGGCTATCGCTTGACAGCTTCTCCCGATGAAAAAGCGTAGCCCAATGGATGGAGTTGGAGGACACGGAATCCTTCCTAAGATGTGCCTAGAGAGAACAATCCTTTCGAATCTAAATGCGTCTAAGTGATCAACTACTTGTGCCTCCGAAAAGCTAGAAATCAGTAAAAGGAATGATCTCTACAGATAGAGGTTCAAACCATATAGCAGCACTCATCCCGCCTGACCCGGAAGTCCCCTAGCCTCTAAACTTCAGCAGTTGTTGTAAGGAGAAGTAGCCGGATTGTTAGTTTATGTGCGAGCAGGCGCAGGGATGAGAAGAGAATTGCATAGAATAGAAGCAGCTAAGGCTCCTTCCTCTTGATTCCTACTAAAGGGCGGCAGGTGAGTGAGTCGGCCGCATTGTTCCATCAGTGTGTCAAGGTCCATCGGTGTGTCAAGCAAGTTAGAAGAATAGCTTGTGCTTGTAGTGCAACGATTCTTTGCAAGAGCAAAGCTCTTGGTAAGGTTTAGTGTCACGAGCGGATCGAACCTGAACTTCGATTTGTCCTTTGTCGCCCGCTAGGGCAAGGTCGAGAATGAAGATAGCAAGGGCGTTACTCCAACTAGAGTAGTGAAATACCGAAATCAAGGAATCTCTCCGGGAAGGCAGTCAAGGAAAGGAAACATTACTCTACTAAGAAATAAGCTTCGTATAAGAAAAGAAGAGACTTGGATTCCGGATTCCAATCTTTGATCCAGTTTTAGGCGGTGCTCAAACATGGAGAGAAAGAGCTTTTCCCTCAACTTCACTCCCTTGACTTGACTCCCGACCGATGATCCTACTAACGTCATTTTGGCGGCTATGGATATGGAATTCAAGCATGCGTGAACACCGACCATATAGATTCTCGACCTACCTGCCACTGGAACCCCACGTCGGGAGGCTGCCGATGCGTCTTGCTATTTGACCTCGATACCCAGTCCGTGATAAGAAAACTTACATTTCACTTAGGTGCTGCCAGTGTGGAAGAGGAGATTCGAGCCTCATAAGTGAATCGGAAATCCATACTGAACGGTATCCATCCACAGTAAGTAAGCTTCCTCGCTTTCGGTTTTGTTTGCTATTGCTATAGTTCGATCCTTAAAGAGAATCACTGGCCCGGCTATCTCGAGGATGGTCGGAGAATTGGAATGAGAATAGGAATTGGAGAATGAAGCAAGTGTGGAAAATGTTACTAATGTCAATTAAAAGAGTTGGCATCGGATCGGTGGTGTCGTTAGGATAGAGGAGCGAATAGTGGGTGAAATCCTAAAATCTTCTTTCCTTTTTGGGGATGAGAGCGACTACACTACATAATTGGAACTTGCCTTTGCTTTATTGCCTTAGCTTCATTGGTATTGGAATGAATTGTCTTCTATGTGGAGATCCAAGGCTTGGTTTTCTAGCTAGAAAGCCGTTGCTAGCATCTGTTTGATTCTTTGGGTTGGGTTAGCAAGTTATTTATTATCCATTGGCCACATCGCGATAGCCGTACTAGAACTTGACTTTCCCATTCTTGAGCACAGCCACTACTTTGTTTGATTTTCTTGTCCGGGGTTGATGGATTTGCTGCTCTAAGGCATTGGAGGTTTAAAATTAGCATCTCGTAATGATCGGGATCTCTTGCCAGGTCGAGGATAGCATCCATTCACTAATCGAAATCCGCTTTTCATTCTTGTTTATGGATATGGATCTGTTGTATCTGCTTTGGAGCTTGCCCGGGCATTCAAGCAAATTTCCTGCTCCATGTTCTCCGATAGATCTGCTCTATGTTAGGACTGGCCGGCCTATTATCACAACTTCTGATTCCACGAAAGCCTAGCTATCAACCATCGACCGAGGATCAAGAGCAAGTTCATTTTCCAAATCCATATTCTGGTCTCTGGGCAAGGAAGTGAAGCACGGCGTGTTTACGGGAAGCAGGTTTCCGCTCTTCCTTCGACTTGATATATGTTATTTACGAGGAATGTTACTAATCCGAGTAGTTGTTGTTGTTGATGGACGACTAGTTCGAGTAGTCGTTGTTGATGCCGATCGATTGTGGGTGAGACGAACTAACCTAACGTCAACTAAAAGCAAGCTTTAGAAATGGGGATCGATGGCAGAATTTACATATAAGTTCTAAGTAAAGGTTTCAGGACTCGATTGGAAGTGATCCGGCGGACCAGTCAAAGAAAAGATTGATCAACCACTCTGGCTGGAATCAAGCAATCCTATCCCAACAACCCAAGATCTTAGACTCGGCCGAGGATCATTTCTATCTCTATCTCTTGTGACCTGGAGAAGCGCACTTTGAAGCAGGCATGTCAATCGAAACAGCCACGAGGAAGCCCTCAGATTGAAGTGAATCCGCCGTTCCGGATCGGCAGGAAGGTATCGGGCTGTAAATCTCGGGAAAAGCAGTTTTTCTTTAGTGAATTGTGCGATCTATCCTCTGTTATCAACCCAATGAGTAGCGTATAATGTGTAGAAGAAAAATGGAAGCTTTATAGCACATTCCCTCTCTTTATCGGGATTTCCTTCAACGGGTTTCAAAAGTGAGTTCTAGGGCAGATTCGTCTAAAGAAGCGAGGGCTTGTCCCAAAGCCAACTCATAACGGGCTCCCTGACCCGCGGAATAAAGATCGATTTCCTTGCATGGGACTTGCTTCTCTTTTCATTTTCACATCAGGATCGATTTCAAGAACATGGTCAACTTCCATTCGATTCGCACTCTTGATGAAACGCATCGCTCCGCACTCTTGTTGAAACTCTACTCTGGAGAAGGGCCCCGGCTAAAGAGAAAGATCTGATCTGTCTTGTCCCTTGGGATCTTAAGTGTGGAAAGAGTCTAGTCTCTTCCATTGCCAACAAAGTGAGTGTGGCTGTCTTTCTACTCGGATAGGAGTCTTGCGCTAGAAATCTCTTCTCTTCTCTTGACAACAGGTGGATTTACGAAGCAAAGGTCGAGTACTACTGATTCCCCATTGGCTAGGCCCCAGCGTAAAATGGATCTACGATCTTGCCATTCCTTCGAATCTGGAAGTTTGCACTTTCTTGAATGTTAAATAGCATTATCAAATATGCCTCCAATGAAAAGAAGGTAAGTAGAATGAAAGGAAAACAAACCACGGAATTGGAGAATCGATTGTTCCTTTGCGGTGAGTGGAGTCAAGCTCGTTCTCGGTCGTATCCACTATAGGAGGTTTGCTACGAAGAAGCGAGAGCAGGCAGGCTATTGCTTGAAGGAAACTAGGCGGGATTGATTGTCCGCTCTGAGATCGGTATTAGATTACATTCTCCTCGGTTACGGGTCTTCATCTGATTACGTAGACTAGACCCGCACACAAGGAGAAGCTAGCCTAGGAATCAGTCAACTAGACTGCACTTGAAAGCCAAGCCATTCAACAGGGATTCTCTGAGCTGATACGATACGACTATTCCACTTCCAACTATCTCCCACCTTACCTGTTGAGGTAAGAACCAGGACAATAAGGAAAACCTCTAGAGCACTTAGCCAAGCCTTAGCACGATATTGAGATAAGATAGTAGTTGCACACATGGAACTAGCCTTAGATCAAATGCGGGATGATGCCATACCCATATCCCTTCTTCCCAAGCTCAAAACCATTACTAACGGAAATATCGCAGCACTCATAAATGAAACTAGACCCTTACGCACCGCACCTAAAAAGCAAGTTCAACCAACCAACCAAGCAAGGAAGTGAGCTCCCTATAAAGGAACTTACGCCCAAAGCAAAGAAATGGTTTTGATAATGGCGCATCTTCACTTCCACAGTCTTTCTCGAGCCTCATCAGCCCAACAAGCAAGCTTTTTTATTGCTACGACGCCTCCGCCTCTCTATATAATGATAATGGGAAGAATCTTACGAGCGAGAATCATCTAGTTATATAAATTACTTATATAGTTAGTTAGAAGACAATCTCCCTTTATTGCTTTTGCATAGCATTGAGCATTATATATGGTTAGTCATGGATCCGATGGATAATCTTGAGACTACAGCGTATAGTGTTACCGGCGATGTTTAAGCTTTACGTCTTGATTACTGGCGTGGTGCTATCATCACATTGATCTACCGCCCTTCTATTCCCTTCCTAGCTTTCGTGTTTGAGTAGTAGCGCCAGATTTAGATTCGGATGCAAACTTAGCACAATGCCGGTAAGCTAAACACTCGATTCTACATCTCCGGGGAATGCAACGAACTTCTACTTCTAGATAGGTCTAATAGATGAGCGGCTAATAGATGAGCAGGGGCCCACTAGTCACAGTATTGCGGTAGTTCAATACATCTCGACAACGAGAGAACGAACCCGGTACCTATAGTACAACAAACACCACCATTACTTGCGTCACTAAATTGAAGCATAGAAAGAGGTGGACCGCGCCTTGGATAATTGGTCGGATACGGCCGTGAACCGCGAACTCGATCGGACACACAGGGTGCAGTGCAGAACTCCTCAAGACACAGTAGTCAACTGCTTCACTCCTACACATTATCCTTTCTTTGAAAGGCAATATTAGGGAGCCAATTGGTGAGCAGACGAAGTAGCTTGCTTTGTACTACCGACATCTTAATACGATATTCTTTGCTACCTTTTCCAATGACAAGCCGGACTTGAACTGATTGGACACGAGTCGATAGCTTACTTGGGACTACGAAACTACCAAAGAGCAGCTCTCATTTTCTAAAGAGGAGGTGGATTTCAGTGATAGTGAAAAAGAGAGACCAACGAAGCCCTATCTGGCGAAACAAGCGATGCCGATTGCAAGGAGCAAGCTTACACGCCTCTGGAGTGGAGTGATCGAGTTCGACGCCATCATAATATGACATTCTAGGGTTGGCGCGCGAGAGAAGATCCCGTAAAGGGTGGTACATTTTCAACTACTTCACTCGAGAAAATCGAATGCATTTCCGGGTCCCATCCTCACTGCTTCTCTCTTACGCATGGTACTGTTCTGTTCCTCCTGGCATCTTAGAAGTCAAGTATTCTACTTACGATCTGTCAACTCGACCCACAACTAAGCGCTAGGGAAATGCTATTCTCGAAAGCAAGGGATTGAGTGAGATATGCAGCAAGCAAAGAAAAATGGAACCCGACAACCCGGAAACTACGAAGCCTATCTAGCTTATACGATCACGAAATGAGAGAAGGAGAGCGAGAACATCCACGGAAGATAGTGATTCCGGATGGCGAGGTTCTTTCCCTATCAATCTGCCACGACCCATCAAGCTATTCAGCAGCAATCCAGCGAGTACTTTAAAGGGTGCCACTAGACTCACGGCGAAACATAGCCCTATGACAAGGATACCCATCATTCCTATTCAAGGACTGGTCCAATTCTCTTCATTCACCATATTTAAGGGGATGCTTGGGGCCCATGACATCCTTCCTAAGCAGGAGCTATTGATCCAACACGAGCCATATTTATTGCGAGGAGCAATCCGGTTGCTAAAAGAGGAAGAGCTTCTAAGTTCGAGTCCACGATCCGAGATCAATGGGTTTCCACTTATGCGGACCGGAAGTAGCATATATGAATTAAAGGGAGATCTAATCAACCGAGCTAGGTGAGGATTACGAGATTATGTATTGGTCATTGGCTACTGGTGAATATAATTAGGTTCGCTGATCATCCAATATGACCCATGTCAGTCGCGCATTAATTAAGTGGTGGGCTATACAAGTGGGAAAATGCAGGCAGTTGCATGTTTCCTTTGTTTCAAAACAATGTTAAAAAGGCGGGTGTGATGAAGTTGGGAGGAGGGCAAGGTATATAGAATGTGAACAATGGGTGGAAATGGGAGAATAGTGCGAGCAGCCGTTGCACAAATATGAGAAATCAAGGGTTGTGGATGGTGGAAAGTCTCGAGTTGTTCTAGTTCCTGGCCTTGGTGGTTGGCCCATGCGAGGGATACTATAGGCGCATCTCTTTCTGCGGGAACTAAACAAGTTGCCAATAATAATAGATATCCCATAATACTTTAGGGCAAATCCGGGATGGGATATTCCTCGATTCTGAGAGGCAGCGATTCGCGGGCTCGGTCTTTGAGTGTGGCTAAATCTACATCAATAGCGAGGATCGAGGATCGATGCTTACTCGAAATCAATATTCCCGGTTTCTTCTGAGATAAGATATGTATGCGGTCCAACTAAAGGAAGGGTGGTTTTGAGCTTGGGTTTTGGTGGCGGGCTTTTCTCTTGATGAAGTGCGGTGCGCATCTAAAAGAGTGGAATATCCGTTACGCTATCAAAGAAAGAATCGAATCCGCCGCTTGTTTTTCTAGCTATCAAGCCAACCGCGTTTTCTTGTACTCTCTAGCTATCGTCTAGCTGAAGCGCTGCCGTGGCACTTGCTGCATCCTAACTTCTCTTATATGCAGGTGCAGGTAAGCACGGCACAAGCAAAGCCATGCTTTTTTGCAAAAAGCGAAAAAGAGAAATAGAAAGCCAAGGCCGAGCTTAAGAGGTGTCCACTAAATCTTTCATGTTGTTCTTGGCGGGATCAAAGAGATTCTTTCTAATAGAATGGGCCGGTCAAGTCTTTGGATAGATGCGAGAATCGGTAAAGGAACCCTTTGGTGAGCTGTCTTCTTCCACTAACAACTCATTTGGGTTCGATTCCATCCTTGAATTGGATAAAGTTGCAAGCTTGAGAAAGATACTTGCAGTTTCGGCATGGCGGTGAAGCGAAAAAGAGGTTATTATCGTTAAGTATAGGGTTCTCCATTACTCGACGGAGTTCCGCTCAAGATGCATTTTAGTAGCTGTCAAGTTAAGAAGGAGGTTTTCCGCATATGGCGATGGGTTGTGAAATCATTGGAGCTATCTCGGGTAGCGGAACAACGAAACTCTAGGGAAGTTCGGTCAGATCAAATCTATTGATAAGCTTTGTCACGAACCTTTGGAGTCCCTCAAATGGCGCATAAGTTCGGAGGGGTTATTTATGCTTTGCTTTAGGCAAATCTGCTATAGCTTTTGGGCTTTTCGTACATAATTTGACAAGAGGAGTTCTTCATCGGCGAGGCGGGATACTACACACACTTATAGTATAATGCGTTTCTATTGAGGTTGAGGCTTTAGGCTGGGGTCAATAACCTTGGTTCATAGCTGACCTTTCCTCGCTCTAAGTTCAGTTTAGCATTCTATCTTACGTTGGCATGGGAGGAACTACTTAAAGCCGGGTATCTTCTTTAGAATACTAACTAGTTTCAAGTCCTTTATGGTCGTAAAAAGTGCCGAGTCTTCCACGATAGGAATCGAAATCACTTCTTCTGCTTGGGCCGGATCGCAAGAAGAAGGAATGGCGAGGACGCATGGAAGGAATGGAACTAGAAACGAGCCAATGGCACCTGGCCCAGAAACGAAGAATCGTGCAGTTTAACAAGGTGAGTACTACTCTCAAGTCCAATCAAAGCTTTGAAACTCACTTCCCGGAAGAGCTCACTTTTCTCTTTCCTAAGAGTCACCCATACTACAACGCACACGGAAGATATGGCTTCAATCCACTATACTATGGATTTCCGTTTTGGCAAGCCAATAACAGCCGACTTCTTTCTAGCAACACAGGAGGTGGGATTGACTCTAGCTTTGGTAGCTCTACTAGTCTTAAGTCGATAAGAAATGTTTCCCGTTGTCCTTCCTTGAATGAGGTAAGTTATCGATTGTGATATACAATAGGGTAATTGAGTGTAGCGACAAACCATCCCCCCAAATGCGCGAAAAGAACTCATCCACGGGCAGAGGGCCACAGGTTCGTGCAAAGGAACACTCCTTTTGAAAAAGAAATATGTGCATTGGTTTCTCTGTCATTATTGCAGCCTATTTTGAGAATGGTTGTAGTATCGCGAGAAAGGAGCTGGTTCTAGTATCGAGCGTTACGGCTTCAAGATAAGAAACAAAGAAGTGGTGCCGACTTGCCTTGTGCATACCTTCTTTGGAGAGTCAAGGGAAGTGAAGCGAGGATGGTGGATCTGGTAACATTTCCTAGAGTCCTTGCTTTGGCGGTGATGGGCCTCTGTTAGAAGAAGAAGGAAAGGTAAGCGATGTGCAGGTGCGGTTATGCTGTCTTCTATTTTGATCGAGCACTTTCTCCGTTATCTGAGCATGCAATTCCTCAAGAAATCAATCAACTCCTTAGCAAAAACAATGATGACTAGTTTTCCAACTTCCAACTCAACTATATGTGGTGTGGCTCAAACTCACAAATAAGGGTCATCAACCTAGTCATTGACAAAGAGGACTGGTGCGTTGCTTATGGCGGAAGTGATCTTCTTGAAACTCAAAGAATATGGATTTCTTGGGTAAAACCTTCTCATTGATCGGGTATCGGCATCCCCATGGCTCGAAAGATCCGTTTTACGCTATCTGCCTTGGAGGGCAATCCTTTCTCGTAGCTCTATTTGGTGGCAAGCAGCTAATGGGTTCGTTTGAAACTAATTGAATCACATCGAAGCAGCTTGAAGTGATGATCTGAGATCGAGGAGCCGTTCACAGGTGTGGCAGGCCATGTGGAGCTCTTAATAGTTTGTTTCTATGGGGTGTGTATACTGGGGTGAAATGGCTCAAAGCAGGGGAAGGGGTGGATCAACTATAAAACTCCTGTCTCAAAAGCTGGTTCGTTCTGAGATATGAGAGAGGCTGACAGCCTTGGATCACATCTGAATCTGGAACCAAATCAGAAATCGGTAATAACCTCGCCTTGCTTTTTAATGTTTCACAAGTCAAAGTAGAGTGCTTGGCCAGGAATCTTTAGAGCACATCCATCTTGTTTTGATGAGAAATAGGGTTATTCCGCTCCCCTTATTAGTTAGTGCGCCTATCTATATTTACTAGGCTGGCATGTTTCTGATCCCTTTTGTAAAGGTAGCCCTTAGGGAATGGTTTGCGGATGGGGTCACAATAAATAGAATCCTTGGCATGCAAAGAGTCTTTCTAGATTGAAGTCTATAGCCGCCCGATTACTCGCCTTGACAGGTTTCCACTACTTGGGGAGCAGCCCATAGTGATATTGTGCTCATGGATCATAGGGATCTGGTTTTGGTGAAGAATAAGCTGAATGAAATTCATTTAGAAGGGCCCTGAAGTGCGGAAATCGTTTTCAACAAAGGATGGGAATTTGTCAGAAAGGGCGATTGAGTTCCTACTTGGAAATTTCCATAATGTAGATCTTCCACATAAGGTGCCCGTCGGAAAGAAGAAAGCGGGTTTGGCTTATCCTTGATAATTTCCGTCGAGTTTCAAAAAGTTCTTCTAAGGATCTCTGAGTATGGATGTGGCGTAATCGGCCGCCCCATTAGTTTTATGAGAATGGGTATTCCCACTAGAAACCCTATTACTTGACGGCACATTTACGTGGCGTAGATGAGTCCACGAAACCAAGTAGATAGACAAGCTAAGCAAGCGTAGGATAATATCTGTTCTGTACCTTCCCTTTAAAGGAGAGAGAGCTCTAGAGAGAAGAGAAGCGGTCGGCTTCACTCAATCTCTACTACTTTACTTACCAGATTGCAGAGTTCGAGTAAGCCTTTGGGAAAGAAAGACACATCACGAGAAGAAAGATTCGATGAAACCTTTTACAGGTGGCGAAGACTAGTACTATATCTGTTTCTCTTGGATTCCCGCTATGAACTCACTCCACCAGGAAAGGTTAGCTATGATTCAGTATTGAATATCCACTCCACTAGATACCCATGCCAAGGTAAGAAACAGCAATGCTTCCTACTTGAATTCAAAGTCGATAGCCAAGCAAAGCTATTCCACTTGGTGAGGCTTACGGACTTGGTATGAAATAGAGATCAATCCTGGAATGGTAACCTATGAAACAGTAGACCTTGAGCACAGAAACATATCAATTGAAAATACATCTTCTTATTTCCAAGAAGAATAGGGAAGCATAATCTAAAATAAGTAAGTAGTCTAAGAGTAATCCTAGATTTACCAAAGATAGGATTAATCTTCTATCTCTTCATGTTTAAGATAAGGGAAGGCTCATCTAGATTGTATAGAAATGGGATTTGACTAAAGAAAAAGAGAAAAAACAATCCTGAGTAAGATGATAGGGATGAGAAATCCTCTATTCCCGAATAGAGTCTTTCTCGGAACTACAACAATGCTATGACATATCACAGGTTAAACCGATCAAGCACGGAGAGATTACAAACTTCCCTAAGCCTAAGATCCATATTGAAATAAACCTAAGATCGAGGATAAAGCACTCCTCGGTTTGGGATAATGCACTTTGCGTATGTTCGGCGGAGATCGGTCTTGGATCTGGGCTTGGGAGAAGGAAGCTCGGGTATTGTTGGAAGCAAGCAGTGTCTGGCACGGATATTGGATCTGGACTGGATATCATAGCTTGGGCTTGGATCTACCCTTGAAACTATACTAGAAAGTGATGAGCAAGACTATCTTTGGGAAAGATAGTCTTACTCTGATTCAAGAATAGTTTCTTCATTTCGAATCTTGATTCTTAGGGTTCTTGGTGTTCCTATTGATTCATTTGGAATGCTCCTACATTCTGGCTGACGAAGGGTCGAGAAAGCAGTGCATCGGCTTCATGATTGTCTTGGCCTATCATGGGATTCTTCTCGTTGGGTTAGCACTCCGGGTCTAGTCCTCTATATGGGTCGGAAGTCAAGTCCTATTGGAGGGAGCCTCCTCATCTTTTGGCTCTGGTAGGCCTCTTAAAGTAAAGCACCGATCATCTCTACATTCTCGAGGGGAGCTGGAACTCAAAGAGAGAATAGATACGTTCATGTCCTTTCCTGTCTATCCACTCAGGTTAGAAACTAGGGAAGCACTGGCCTATTTCCAGCAGAGCGGAAGATCAGTCCGCGCTTCTCAACCTATAAACAGTTCAAACACATAAGCCTCTTCTTTTAGACTATGAAGCAGGAGAACCAACCCTAGAGAAGAAATACTTAGATGCTTGCTTTTCCCTTGACCCGGCACTATTCTCATTTCCACTTCCCCCATAATGATATCAAGAACGGGCCCTTGCTCGAGAATTCCCTTTCCTAGCCTCCTTTCTATCTCCCGCAAGCAAATAGGCCTTTCCACCTCAACCTATGAACCAGTCAAGCAAACTCCAATCCTAAGAAACAAGGGAAGATATTACGAGAACCCATCCTTTCACGATGCTTATCCCATCCTAAGCGGTACCACACCACAAGTGCAAGCACAACCACAAGCACAACACAAGTGGACAATCAAAAGCAATACAAACACATGCATGCCAAGAACTATCACAAGTCTTCACACACAGGCAATGGAAATGGATCGATCTCATGCTCATGGGGAGGAATCCTACTAGAATAACAAACAAGAAATAGGGATTCCAATAAGGAAGTATGACTAGTCCTATATAGATTACTAGAAAGAAGCGAGGCTTTCCAATGACTATGACTATCCCTACAATCATGGATACCTCTGCTAAGCTTTACCAACACAAATCCCTACCTACTAGAATCTTGTCATGACTCTACCAGCTACCTATACATTCCCTTTCACTTGCCTCAACACCTTGAGCTTGAGCTTCCTACCTTACACTTGCTACCTCTACATATACCTCCTTTGCCCGCCCTCCTTTACCATTCAGTTTCACTAGAAGCAAACCTTTCCTTGAGCTTTCGATATTTGAATTAGGGGATACATGAATTCGTAATCCTCCTTTCGGCTTAGGGCTATCTTTTGTAAAGGTACGAGATATAGGTTCGTATCCGGTTTATGGGCTCTCCACGAAAGAGTGAGTATAGAATGGGTGTTGGGATTTCCTTGAGTCGAAAGGTCCCTAGCAAGATAAGTCAATGTAGTAGTAGCCCACAGTAGATCACTATCTGCATATCCGGTATTGGAATCGGTAAAGCTTCCTTCGTTGAAAAGGCAGGGGTGGGAAGGGATGTGATCTCATTTATTTGATTTTAGTTGTGGGTATATCCAAGTAAAGTGCTTTTGTTGACTACTTTCCTCAAATAACTAGTCGCTAATTCCCAATCCTGGTCGATCAATCGAGGAAAGATCGGAAAACAATAGCAAAGAATTCCTCGGTTTTGGAGATCAGAGCTGTGTAGAGCAGCGGTATTGGAGCAGTCTTAAAAGAGCCAAGAAGAGCGAGAAGTAGTTGAAGTAAAGGCTACAGTGCGGGATCCTTGAATTGAATATGATGATGGGAAGTGAGCTGTCTTCTTCCTAAAGAACTATAACCATATCCTCGAAAACAACAACCCGCTTTCTTCTAACAAAGGGAGATTCCTTTTCTTTTGGATGAAGGATATGAATTGAAAAGCTAAGCAATGAAAAGACATGAGCGAGCAGAGGAGATTCTCGGTTGAAAGTCTATAGTTAAGTGGTTCTTACCATGGCCCGGCCGGACTGGTATGATTTATCCTATATGTTTTAGGATCTCATTGCCTTGAGTAGAAAGGTCCGTTAGTTGAAGGGCCTCTCCTTTCCGTTGTCTCTGAGATATTTCTCATTTGGCCTAGAATTTGCACAGGAGCACTCTAGTATTGCACAGGATCGTTCCTCGCGAGAGAAGAGCAGTCTTGATCCATCCACACAGGAACCACTGAAAGCTTGCTCGGCACTAGTCCATCCCGGCAAGAAAAGCAGATGCGAGTGCTTTAGCGGTACTGGCTTGATAGCTATCAAATCCCTTACTTAGCAGGAGCAGGATCTCTTGCCGCACCGGCACGAATCGAACTGCGGATCAGGCGTGTGGAAACGAATCTCTTGGATGCTCTGGGATTGGGGAAGCGAAAGCGATTATCGAGTCAAAGTCGGGAAGCGATCGAGCTACTACGGTACAAGAAGAATCTGTATTCGCAATGAGAAATAACATATGGAATCTGCCACCCAAAACAATAGGAATAGGCTTGCTTGTCCGCTCTTAGATCGGTTCATAGCTCAGGCTACGGTTTCTAGCGAGATGTGAATGAATTCATTTCTACTCTACTCCGGAATGGCACATCATTCGTACATTAAATATTCGTATTGGATTGTTGGAAGGAAGCAGTTGGCATTCTCGTTCGAAGGAAAGAGTACTTGTTCGAGGAAAGAAAGCGTATTAGTGCTCTGGGCTAATCGGTCGGGTAGAAGCTTCGTAACAAGAGCAAGCATCGGAGAAAGCGTATGTACTCGTTCTCGAGTCGAGAAAGCACTTGTTGGCATTGGCGTCGGAAAGTAAAAAGCAAGCAAGTAGTTTCGGCATTGGCTACTACTTCTTCCCCATGGGCGAGGTTACATTCTCGAAATAGCATAAGTGATCCTGCGAAACCGGCGATGCAGACCAATCAAGCGTATCATGTCGACTTTCGAATCCGGGACTTGACTATCCTTGAGATAGCAGTTCACTGATCAGAAGCGGAGTCACTAGAACGATATGAGATACCGCACATCTCGATAAGCCAATCCCAATCCCTTCAACCCAACCTTTACCAAAAGGGAAAGCTGTAACAACAATGACCCTGACTCGGATTCCAATAGGGCTTCGCTTCTTCTGCTTGGCAAGGTCAAGTATATACACAGTCTAAAGCCACAAGAGAAGGTATGATAGGACAAGTGCCGTTCGATGCCTTGTAACCATTTCCATGTTACAGTCCGGGTTCTAGGTCTAAAAGAAGCATTGGCTGTGTTGATCTGTCTCCAGTCGTCTATTTGAAAGGGAAAGCCCAGTGTGTTCGTTCCTCTACTATACGGAATCCTGGATATCTTGCCTTGGTTCCGACTCTAAACCGTTCTAAACAGATTCTTTCTGCATCTTGATGTTGGCAGTTATGCCTAGGTGATAGATGTATGTTGCTTTGGATTGGAAAGCTATCGATCCCTTTTATTCAATTATGACAGCTGAGAGGAATTTGGGATGGCCCGCTAGAGTTTCCAAAATGAATCGAATTGAACCCTATTGTTTTTTCACTATAAATTCCATAGTATCAATACAATAACCTTTGAGAAATTGTGAGAGCAGGAAGATGCAATCATTTAGATGGTGAAAATAGCGAGAGTTGAGCAACCCTAAAAGCACTCACAATGAATGGTACCAGCGGATACCAACCAGATAGAAACATGCTTTGAGAAATCTCTGTTATAGCTGAAACTAATATACCAATCCTATCAGTGACCCTTTCCACATTATGTTCTTAGTCACCTAACCTATGACTGCTGTTTCTTTTAAGCTTTAATAACCTTAACATTCGAATCTGCATCTGCTATTTCAGTTCTGTCTAAAGATACTATTCTTTGATCACATGAAACATAGTAAAGCATCTAAAACAGATATTATTGTGGATTCCCTCTCCTTGTGGGCTGGACTCCTTTTTACATGAATGAGGCAGGAAAGTGGAATCTAAGGAATTAGCTGGAACAGACTCACCTTAGCTTTGAGCGACTATATCCCTCTTCTATCTACATATGGATATATATGGTCTTTAATAAAGGAAGATGATTTTAGCCGAGGACTAACACAGCTTCCATTTTGCGACACATCTCTCGATGGGAATAGCATCATCCATGACTTGAGCACAGCTAGCTACGGAGTAAGCACAAAAGGTAATGGCGAGAGGGCCGTCCTATATACCCTGAAAGAGAAACTATGTGATAGAAGCCCGCTTTCCCTCTCTTCTATCCCACCTAACCACTTCGGATATCAGTGGCCTCGTGATCTCCATGAACAGAGATCACTACACAAAAACAACTATATGAAAAACTTGCTTGCTTCTTCGAATCTCGAAATAACAAAACATATAGAAAGTGTTTTTGTGATGAGACCATTCTCTTGGGGAACCTATAGAAAGATTATCAGGGCGGCTTTCATGATATTATGCTTCCTTGCCCGTGTGGAACATGTGTGAGCATTATGTTTTTCCAACAAGTGATCCGACTGGAAGAAGTGTTATATGAGGACTTGAGATCAAATAGAGAATCTGTCTCTCCATTCCTCGTGAGCCACTTATTTCTCCGAAATCGGAGATCGAGTGATTTTCCTCCTTTTTCCCAAATAGTCGACGGTCTTACACCATTGGGATACTTGGATAAAGCTGGAGTACATATATGAGAGACCGGTGCTAAAACCTTTTCTCGAGATATCTTCCAGATTCTTAGGGTCCTTGCTCGGATCTCGCCCCGGTCTTGAAAGCGATTGGTTCCGTAGTTTGAGAATTCTACTAATTCCAAGTATTCCATTATTATTATTAAATAAGAGAATATAAAAAGTAAAGAGGAGAAGACATAACCAGAAGAATTGTGAGAAATAAGTTAATTTATCAAGTTGAGGCATTTCGATTTGGATTTCAAATAAGAAAGAAAAAAAGGATTTTGTGAAATTTAGGAGTCGTTGAAAGCATCAAGAGGGAAGAACTCAGATAGAAAAGCGGCGAAGTTGGCGGCCAACCTAATTCCCTCCCAGTTGTACCCTTTGTGCATCCCCTTCGTAAGCGATTTCCACTTTGGATCTGGAGATTCCCGGTCCCCCAGAATCGTCATCTTGGACCCCGAATCATCATCCCACCTTTTACGCTTCCTCGAAGAAGGCGGGCCTGCCTCGTTAGCCCCATCATTTGCTTTTGTGCTTTCAGGATCCCGTGGAATGAGCCTCCTGCTCTTCCGCAGCGCATCGAAGTCGGGAGAATCTGGTTCACCGAGCTCGGTGGCGGCTAACCTTTCCTTGATTGGTGGCTATTGCAGCCAGATTAAACTTGCGTCCCGGCTTCAGTATAATCTGAGAAGATTTGTTGAAGAGTATCTCCTCCCTCACTATTCCACAATATATGATTTTCGGTGAGCGATCGCGCAGATTCACCCTCCTCTAAAGGAAGAGGAGTGCCTACTTCGTGAAATATTCTTTCAACCTTGAAGTCAACTCCGCAATAATGTCTTGGGATGGGCGGCGTGCACCATTTCCTGCTTGGAGGTCTGGTAGTCCGCCAACGGGAGGTTGGTCTATGGGAAAGTCACCCTCGTTAGGAGCATTGGTCATGGCGATAACATTGAGATCCATGACATTCTCATTCCCAAGATGAAAGGCTATTCCTTGAACTCCGAATAAGACAACAAATGCCATTATTAGTACAGGCAACGCATAAGACCAAGCGATGGTATAGCAATGAACAAAAAGAATGACACTTGGAAATATGGTCCGAATAATTTCGATAGTAGTTCCATGAACAATCCTTTGTGGGATTGGATTAGTTTGCTCGTTGAAATGCCATAAAAGCGCGAACCAACATCCGTGATCTGAAAACCAAAATAAGAATGAGGAAGAAAAAGATATCGTGATGTAAAATGATCATGGGGACACATTGTTTTGAGGACCACAATTTCCTGCACTGTGCACTGTAGTGATTTCAGAATTGGCAACTTAGCCTACTAAAAGATCGATTACAAGAGCACAATGCTTTTTGTGGCTTCCTGCTCGTGAGAGAAGCCACGCTGCCGGGCGACCTGTCACCCGGAGAAGATTTCTTTTCTTTGCTGATTCCTCTCAATGAAATTTGCGAAGAATAGCGGAGAGAAATGGTAGCGTAATAAGGAAAGGTTTCTAGCTGCTTCCATATCGCCCCCAAAAAGAACCAAAAAGTTCGGAGGCATCTTCCATTCATTTCGATTTAGGTCTTTCTGCACCATATTTAGATCTTCCCTTTCTACGATCCGAATTCCCGGCAAATCCTTGACTCCTCGAATACGATGGGATTTCACACTGGCGAATCTTTCACTCTACCTCCTCGACTAAGACTATAGAATGTTCCTGCAATTATGACCTTCGCCTGGAATGTGAGCAAATATATCATGTCGATTGCTCAACCGTACTTTTGCTATCTTACGTAGAGCTGAATTAGGTTTTTCGGTGTTCTCGTCGAAACACGTAGGCATACTCCTTGCTTCGGGGACATTGATCCGAAGCTCGAGTGCAGTCCGTCTGCCGTTTTTCTTCTCTACCATGACGAATCAATTGATTTTTGTAGGCATCCCTCTTTCCTATGTCCTTCCCCTTTGCCCTTTCCAAAGTGGTTACTCCCGATCCGAAGCACCCTTTTCCATTCATAGAGAGATCCAATCGTCAAAATCAATAAAAGGCCATCATGGACCAAGATCCAAACAGATCAATCTTGTTAGGAGAGTACTGCCCAAGGAAAAGAAAAGGTGACTTCGGATCAGGGATAATAAATAAAATAGGAACCGGATAAAATGCGTATATCGAAACGACTTACGGCATCACCGGAGGATCGGAACCACATTAAATGAGCCGACAATTTTTTACGGATAGGTCGAACTATTGGAAGCAAATGGAAAAGGAACACGAGTGGAATCAAAGAAACTAGTGGACTGATCACTAAATAGATACAAATAGGTGCAAATTCCGACATCACCAAAGCCCGCTTCGTTCTCTCGCTCTCCTCATGGCGCTCCTTGCTTTCAGCGGAGCGCATACCCAAAAAAAGACGCTCGAGATGTGGATTGAACCATGAAGGATTTCAAGGGCAATGCCCTTGCTCTTCCCACTGAAACAAGAAAAAAGGATTTGCAGTCCAGCAAGAAAGCGGATGCGCTAACAGCGCAACGGCTTTCAGCGCTAGTTGCTCAATCCGTTGCTTGTTTTGCTCTAACCAGCTGAGCTACCAGAACCACTTGCCTAAAGTCTCTTTTCTTCATCTATGAGCATCCTACCTGCGGTGGAGGAGCTTGCTCAAGAACCGAGAGCCGGCCGAGGACTGGACAGCCCTCGTTCGGGAAGGTCTTCTTCGCTATAGACGCCACCAAGAACAAGAAAGGGCGCTCGCTCCTAGTCACTAAGCAGCTATTCTGTCCGACGGCGGACTCCATCAATCTGAGGTTCTTTCTCTCACGTAATTTCGCCTCGCCCGTTCTACTTCCGTGCCGGAGGAAATGGGATTCGAACCCATGATACAATCTTCTTGTATGTCGATTTAGCAAACCAATGCCTTAAGCCACTCAGCCATACCTCCAAGTTGTTGATCGAATTGGATGTGCGGGTTGGTTGCCCGAAGATCCACTTGCGTAAGCCGTGGCGTGGCGATACTCTTCTCTCTTGGCGAGAAAGACTCTATCCAGATCTATGGATCTCCCAGTCCAAGCGAGACCCCATCCAAACCAAATCCGCCACTTTCGTTGGGCGAGGCCTTGCTTTCTATGAACACCTCACCACTGAATGAGAAACTTAGCCTCCGACCCGACCAAGAGAGAAGACAGGGTCAAGCCGACGCCGCCCTTCCTCACCTGCACTGAATGGAATGAATATCTCCTTCGTCTAGTCGAGAAGGGAAAAAGCCGGCGAGAAACAGGACCGTGACTCTTCTAAACCATTACATGACGGAGAAGTCCATTCTCGTCATGATCGATCCACGCCCTACCATAGTGCCCGGAGAACACTGCTTCTAGAAGATTCTATAGTGATCCCCTTTGGAGAATCGGCCTCGGTGGCGCCTCCCTAGTCGTCGAAAGATTTCATCCCTCGCTCGATCGTTAAGGTGGGGTGAAAACTGCAATTAATGCTCTATCTCCGTCATAGAATATGGGATACTCACTTTCAATGGCCTCGCATCCCCAGAGCCACAGGTGGCCTGCCCTTCCAATCGGGGTTATAACGGGTCCGGTATCGGCAACACCAGCCAATCGTGTTGATGCGGTGGGTTCCCCATACCCACTATTTGGAAAAAAGCTTGCCATAGCAGCTCAAACCTCCGATCGGAAATGGGAGTTCTAACCGGTCCTAACCCCAATTCCAAACAAATTGATTGGACCGAGGTTCGTGCGGGAGAGAATAGAAACTAATAACGATGGAGCAAGAAAGCGGATGCGCTAACGCAGCAGCGGCTTCAGCTAGTTGCTCAATCCGTTGCTTGTTTGGTTCGAGGTTGAGCTCACCCGCCGCCCTCGTCGATAGTCTTCCTAACTTCTATTCCCTTTTTTGCTCTAAGGTAAGGTCCTTCAAGAACAGCATTGCGGTGCATAGCAGGGCTCTGGGTGAATATTGTCCGCCCGTATGAGCCGGGCTGTGAATATTTATAGGTCGGGGTCTTTCTTGAAAAACCACAATACTACACTACAACAATTTGAAGAAATCCATAAGTGACTCTAATTTGAATTCACTAGTCGTGTTGAGTTTTTTATTTCCATATAAAAAATCTGCCAATCCCGATATTCCCACATTTCATTCTGGTCCAAAGTGTCCATTCCTGAATGAAAGAAATGAGCTTGCCCTTCACTCACTTCTGAATGACTCCTTTAGCACTCTCTTTTATATCCAAAAATAGAAACAGTTTACCTTTACCATACCTTCCAAGCAAGAGTGTTTTATTGCAAGATTAAGTTATTCTTGAACAAAGAGAAATTCTCATTATAAAGGATGAGAGAAATTGGAAGCACTTTTTCTTATTCTAGCGACGGAATTGAATTGGTCTAATTTAGGACTTTCCAATCGATTTTTATCTTACCTAATTCTATCTCGCCCGGGGGTAGGTACGTGCAAGCTCTGGGCAGCTATCTTATTCCAAAGAATCTAGCTCCCTAAAGGTTGCCGATACCATACCTCTATTGAACCCTACTGGATCCAATTGTTTAAGTGTTTGAGTCGAGAGGAACCACATTGACACCATGCTTGTGCTAAGCCACAGCTCCATCAAACTAATCTGGATTTCTTCTTGTTTACGAATAATGGGGCATCTGCCTAACCCTATCAAACCTCTCTCTGCAACTACTTCTCTCTGTTCTCGGCAGTCCGAAGGATTTTTGAGTCTCAAAGTCCTATTAGAACTCCCGCGCTTGCTCCTTTGGAGCCAAATGGATCAATTTGGTAAGATAATACAAGAATCGTATTTGGTTGGGTTCTAACTCTGCTGTTCAGTCTGGCGCGGGTGTGATACCGGTGAAGAAGCGAGTAGTTGATGATCGAGAAGTAGATTCCTTTAAGGAGAGAAATTCATTGGTTTAGCCGTTAGGCGGAGCTTCTTCTACACGCCGGTAGCGGAACAGCCCGAGCAGCTTAACGTGCTCTTGGCACAAAGGTAATAGAATAGAGTCTGACGACACCCGGTACTCGGGATCTCCTGCTTGAAGAAGCAAGGAATTTCAATTACTCACCGTTGAATAAAATAAACTAGATACCCATGTTTCCAATATTTACTTCTCTTTACTTGCAGGACCTGGCCTAAGCATAAAGTAGATTTGCTGCACAAGCTCAAGTGGAGGAGGAAGCGAGGGTGGCGAACAAAATGTTGGTATGGAAGATCTCTTGCTCCCCCACAAGGGTTCTTAGATTACCAAGTAAGGGAGGGAGGTAGGTACCATGGTTTCCTTCTTTTATTGAATACCGATGTAGCGAGTAAACATTTAAGTGAGAAGTTAGGTAAGCGTTGCCAATGGCCAAAGCCTTTACTCTTTACTTCTTGACTATAGTAATAGTCAATAATGTCACTAGATTTCGGCATAAATACTAGCCAGGTACCATTTCCCAAACTTGATTTCCTTTTTATGCACCTGTTTATGCACAGGTCATTGTTCACGAACTAAGACGGCTTAGCCGCCTTTCTTTGGGCCGTATGAAGGAAGTACTTCAACGAATGGGTAGGTTGCCAACCCAACATTATAGGCGGAAGTTCTCCTTTCTCCAAGTATGCTCATTAGACCGATAGGTGAGTAGCTAGTATAGTAGTAGCCAATACTCAAAACCGATAGTAGAAGGGTCGGTGGATGGCCCTTATGCGAAAGTGGCCACGCCGCATCCCTTCGATGCCAATCCTTTTTCTCAACGATGCAGTTCGGTTGGAACATGGCACAAGGGTTGTTTTTAGGTGCTGTCCTCGGCGGACCACCACAAAAGGTCCGAATCGGTGAAACTTCTTTTGGTGCCAGTGAAGTAGTAACAAGAACTCAACCTCTGTAAAATAACAGCCTCGTTTAGGTCTAGGTCATAATGAATTTTCTGATACCTACAATCGTCCATAGATCAGCGTTATGCTTTTTTCCCGTGATGAAGAAGGATAGAAGAATGGTAAGATAGGATCGTATTAGTGAGCCGTGGGAAAAGAGTTTTTCGCACCTTGATTGGACCCACCCAAAAGCAACAGGAATCCTTTCTCCTCCTATAAAGGAAATCTCGTCGTTCACTCTTCTTCAAGTACCATCGGATTAGTCAACTCAAACGCTGAGAGATTACTATAGAACCAAAGGCGGCTTTGAGGCTGGCTCCACTCTCCAAATAGGCAGTTACTTCGTTGACGACAAGAACCCCATTTCCACTAGCCAAAGAGCAATTCATTTCTTCGACTCGATGCCTCCTCATTTGCTCCCATTCCCATATTAATAAAAGAATTAGGGAAATGCGAGGGAAAAGAATGCCAAAAGCATTTAGAGATTTGACTGGGATTAGATTACTGCCTCGGATGGCGAGGATTGCTATAACTATTTTGAGAAGCATTAATGAGATCTCTTTTTTCACAAAGTGATATGGAAAATCATCTTGGAAGAACCTATATGTAAAATAATTCAAGATTCCCATCATACATTACCAAACTTCCAAATAAGAATAAGCTTAAAATGGATAAATACCTTAAGGAACTGGAAGCAGACCACTGATTATAAAGGGCAACCTCCTAAACCATCAAGATTCCTTGTAGGTGACATTGAAACCATTCCCTTGTTGGATCGGAACTATGTTCCCTTGGAGATAATAGAATCCAAAATCTTCCCGCCACCACGCTTATGCAGCCGCCTTTATGACTGTCAATTCGGACAAGAAACTCTCCAAGATTTATATTAATCATTATAGTTCCCACAAATACATAAATACGCACCCATCATTTTATGATCGGAAGTGATTGTGTACTCCAAGCATTCATAAATGGAATACTTTCTGTTGTAAGCAAACAAAGAAAGTCACTAATTATTTACTTTCATAACATGAGTCGATTCGATGGTATTCGATGACCCAACATCTTAGTAAGTTTCACCCCGACTTGAAAGTGGATCTTGTGTAATGCGAAATGGTATTATGTACGAGGTTGCTGTTTCTAGACGTGTTCGGGACGGTAGGAATAAATCACGTCTCCTTTTCAAAATGCGGTGTTCGTTGTTGATTCTCCCTGATTCGTTAGCAAACTTAGCTAAACAATTGTGTTAGGAATAAGAAAGCGATGTCGGCGGAAGAAATACGAAGAAACCTATCACACTTTTGTAATATAGACGGTGCCCTGATTTTATAGGCATCGGAATGGGTTTATCTTGGAAGATCTTGACATCCCCGTGACCCCGTGTCTTCTGCCTCCGACGCATCATATTTCCTATACCGACCCCGTACTTTTGATCACTTCTTCCTTATGAATCGTATCTATTACAAATTGTGTCTATTTAAGCTTTTTCTCGATGGATATTCCTTTTTCATCTATCTCATGAAATTTCCCTTCTATTAAGCGATAAAGAGCAATTGACGAAGTCAGCAGGAAGTCCGTCAGATGACGGTATGGATCAAAGGAATCCTCCTATCTTCGACTGAACACCCTTTTACTTTATTAACTAGTGGAGCTGTTGGGAGCCCCCTTCGGTATAGAGTTCCTCGAAAAGATTGACGACGGTATCTACTAATAGTTTATATGGATCAAAAGACGTAGTGTATCTACTTTAAATCGAATGAAAAGGAATGCACTCCCTTTCTTTGGTCGGGGTTCGCCATTCGATGCCTCAACCAAAGGGATTATTGGAGGTGGTAGTATGAGCCAAGATAGCCGTGAGATACGTTAAGCTGCTAATATGTCCATCTTTGTATCCATACGGAGGGAGAAGGAAGGCCCATTGATCCTCTTATGAGTCGCTTAACTAAAGCTCGAGCGATGTCCCTTCTGGTTCGCCCGAGATTCCTGTAATAATGCTTGATCCATAGTAACGTAAGTAGAAATGGGGAGGTCGAAGCTAAGCGGTCAAGCTGCTCCATTAGACCCGAAGCTTTCTTCTTATCCCTTTTGTCTTCTTCACGTAGGATGATTTCATCCAGAGTGTGTGTAAGGCGGTGGCATTCTTTGCCATAAGCTCTAAGCCACCACCTACTTGTAATATGGTATCCTTTCTCTCTTCACAGGACTTGAGGGGAGGTTAGTACCATGAATAAAGTAGTACTCGCTACCCAGCCAGTCATCTACTTGACAAGTTTGGAAAGAATCTCTCGGAAAAGAGAGCGCAATCTCTCTTTGCTTGTGCCACCCAGGCGGAACATATATCTGAGTCGAGCTCGTCAAGAAGAAAGCACTCTTGACATCCAGGGATGAGGGCTCAGATCAGAGTGAACAAACAGTCACGAAAAGAGATCGAGAAGGGAAGCATGCGCCCGAAAGGGGCCATTGCTCCATGTATAATATAACTCGGGATGTTTCACTATATTATATCCCCATTGCTAAACGCAATAGGAAGGGAAAGAAACGTTTCTCCTTCTACACATTTATGAAAATAAATGGCTTCCCGTCAGCTCACAGCAGCTTCTCTAGTTTAATTATCGCCAAAAACAAAGGAAATCGACTTAGTCGCTAAGCTTGTAACTCCTTTTCCAAGGGCTAATTTTCGCTTGTTGTTCTTCTCCATTGTTTGCTGGAATCGTACTTGTCCGTACCGACATAATCTGTTTCTCCCGGACTACCAAGGGATAAAAACCAAGTAAACTAGTGACTTTAATCATACTTCCTTCCTCTTTGATTGAGGAAACCTAACTACGAGGAACTGCTTAAGTCAAGAACAAACAGATGGAGTATTTCTTCCTTTCGAACTAAAAAAGTTAGGCTACAGCAAGCGCCAAGTCATCCCCTTGCGAAGTGCAAAACAAAGGAAATCGACTTCATAAAACAAGTTGAGCTATCGTTCCCTTCATTGACCTACTAACTTTCGTGATACAGCCGCGTTTCTTCCTCGAATCTCATTTCAAAAGGCATGAACCATCCCCCTAACTTGGAAGGGGACAGGAGCGAAGACAAGTGTTAAGCAAGCCTTGTTTCCTACTTGCGACCCTAGAACAACAAGAGGCAACAGGCTTGCTTAACACTTTCGAACAAGAGGAAATCGCTTCGTCTTTTTGCCCTTGGCGCGCCTTCTACTACATCGGCACAACTACGTATTTATTAGAATAGTGCTTTGCTCGGTCCTGCTTTGGACCTATGATCCCACGGTGATTAATCAAGATCTCTGACTTTCGCTTTGGGTCGGAATTTGGAGAGATTGGCTCTATAGAAAGGGAAGCGAGTCTTTGAACTATGTTAGCGCCGAGGTTCACTAAACCTCTTGTCCTTCGACTTTCGTGTTTCGTAACTCATTAGATTCCTAGCTTTTAGCGGGGGCTTTGTAAGAGAAATAGCTAGATCTGTAACAATCAAAATAAGTCGGGTTCAGTTCATTAGAGCAAGGAGAAAGTTCACTAGATAGACAGGTTGGACAATGAGGGCTTTACTCTCCCTATCTCGAGTAGGATCATTGAAAAGAAAGAAAAGGAATGGTTTCTTCAATGGCTTGTGCCACGACTCATAGCTTCGAATCGATTGGAAAAAGCGGAAGGAAAGTAAGGCGCTAGAGCCTCGATGAGGAAGACCTCGGATCTTTCGGAAGGAATAGGCCTACCTGCTTTAGCTTTTATGGTTCACCGCGGTCTTCTTCTTCCTAGTCCAAGCGGTTTCTCTCTCAAACTGAGTCAAATCCGTAAAATTGTAATGAAGAGGAAAGCAGCGGCTTTGACTCTCTCACCCTAACAGGTCGGTATTCATGTCCACCAGAATTGTCTCTTGATTGGCTGTAGTTTACTTCCGATCGGAAGGATCCGAATCTGTTTAATAAAGACCCATTGCCACCTAGGTATCCTTTATCTTCTCTCGTTCCTCTTTGGACAAAGGTTTCAAACCACCAACTCTTTAGAAATCTACGAGGAGTATGCATCTGGGTAAAGCAATGAATAGGATGTAGATGAAGCCGGTATGACTCAACGTTTTCACTTTTGCAAGGTCGATGATCAACGAGCTAAAAAAAGGGGGGTATGCGCGCTGGTACCGGTGCAGTTAATAATTGAGGTTAGTCGACCAGGATCTTATGACTCTTGTCCCTTTCAAACTTAATAGATTAGAGGATTCTAGCGATCCAAAGCGAGTAAAATGAAGCGACGTGGCGGCCGCAGTAATGATCCAATACCTTTCGTTCTCTTTAGCACTCATTTCTAATTCCTTTAGCTTGGATCTTTTGAATCTGGATAGTTATGAGTACAAAACTCAATAATCTTTCCTAGGATCCCGTGAGGAAGAAGCAAAAGCAGGCGTGGGCGATCTTTGGAGGCAAGCACGCAATGTGGGATTATGAAGCCTACTTAGTTCGTAACTTTTGTGATGATGAGCAATCACATGCATCTGAGAACCTAAAATATTAGGTGGTGTGACCAGATCAAATAAGTTTTGCTGCTTAATGCTCATTTTATTTTGTTTTGGCAAAAGAAAGACATCTTTGATGCAAATGATCGAGCGAAGGATTACGTACAAAGATTTCTCCTTGCTTTTCGGTGGTTCTTTGAATCCTCTTTGGGTAGGGTAGACCAAGATGTTTGACTCGAGGACTCTTCCTACTATTCCGATTCCATTTCAATGGTAGCTTCTTGGTAGACTTACTTTCTATGGTACACAATCCAGTCAATAAACACGGCTCATAGGACTTTACAAGTGATCGTGCATCCGCCACTCCTATGCCTTCTTTTCCTCGTCGATTTGAACTATGTTAATAATTTTGCTAGATCGGACCATAAAATGGAATTGAGCAGGCATCCTTGGTCCAATAGATATTTCCTTATGTATGGTAGAACTTAGGTGCACCCCAACTTGGGGCTAGCGAGCATGTCTCTCATCTTCCTAGTAAGCACGTCCTAGGTGCATTAACGGTGAAACAGTCTCACTATTCGATGAACTAGGGTGGGCCAGGGAACTCGTAGCTTATGCACGCCGCACGAGGCATGAAAAAGGAGGAAAGTCATTACATAGGAAAGGAGCACACGCCATAGAGGAATTATCATGTTATGCCTGGTAAAGAAGCACACCGACTTGAGGAAGAAAGAAAAGAAGTCATCCGGTCATCTACTATTTTACGCCACTCAAATCTGATGGATTGAAGAGGAATGGGCGAATAGCCAAGTGATAGCCAAGAACCCCGAAAGAGGCGCTGGAAGAGCCCAAGGTTATCCCAATTCCTATGATCCTCGTAAAAAGAGAGGATGGATTGAGATACCCTTTGCTAACTCCATAGTTAGGAGAGGTGCGTCTGCGGTGAGCATAAGAAGATTGCCCTGATCTCCTGGGATCAGCAGGCAGTCTTACTAGCGATGAGTAAACAAAGTCGCTAGGAAAGCTATAGATAGGTATCAAGGCACAACCGAACCGACAAGTAAGTTTCAAGACTTCCACCTATTAATGTTCTTTTTACTTTTTTTGCTGCTCGTCTACTTCGTAAGTTATTGACCAGTACCAAATGTGACAACCTTCAATTCAAGTTACAAAACCTGGAATTTGAAAGCGGAAGTTAGGGTGCTTGATGTACAAGGTTATGATCTTATTTTAGGCATTGACTGGTTGTCAAGTTTTGGTCAAATGACAGTTGATCGAGTAAAGGAATCTTTGAAACTCAAGCATAAAGGCAATCAGGATCTTACAAGCGAGGAAACTACCTCGCATTGGGGCCAAAGATAGTATCCGGTAAGCCTTCTCGAAAGAAAAGGCCCCTATGAATACTAGTCCACTTGTCATTCTTGGGTCCCTACTTCTCAAGAAAAAGTCAACTATCGCTTTCCACCTTTCAGAACTTCCAACTAGTCACTTCAATCGCTTTTGATCTCTTCCGTTTCGCTTTGCTTTCCAGTTTCCTTTTACGATCATCATCTCCTTCATCAAACATGCTTCAAACCACTCACGTTTTGGAAAATCGAATGTACAATCTATCTTCTTATCCCGTAAAGGAGCCAATGGAGTTCGAGGTCGTGTTACAGACTTCTAGAACAGAGCACTTGAATACCAAGTCAAAGGTGGATACAGCAGAGAATGCAGATATCTAAAGGCGAAGCAAGTAGATATAGGTTAGGGTCCACTCGATATATAGCACAAGGTGCAGCAAAGGGAAGAGAATTGACACTACTTCTTGGGTATTTCGATGGACCTTGTTTCAATTTATAAGTAGAAGAATACTAGATTGACTCTAGTAGAGACAGAATGATAGATAGTATAGATGATATATGCGGCTTGTATGTATCAATTGACGGGTTTATGTTAGAGGAGAAAAAATATCAAGAAGTTCTTCCACTGCTTCGATCGGATAAAAGAAAGGAATAAGGGATCCATACCTTTTTCTCATGACCTGAGGATTCTTGTTGTTGGTTGCATTCCACTAGCTTGCTTTCCGTCTTGCCTTTCTTGGGAGGCATAGGTTGAAGCTTTAGCAATAGCAGACTGTTAGTGAACCCAAGATAGGAGGAGCGAGCTTAAGAAGGACTATTACTACCACCGTACCCAAGGCAATGCGAAAGAAGGTAAACCGTACCACAGCTACCTATGAGTTCTGAGTGGCCAAGAGGATGAATAGGTTATTCTAATGACCATAGGAATAAGGAAGACTCGTTCGCTTTAAAGCAGCAAGACCGGAAAAAGTTCCTTCGCTAACCTGTTGGCTTAGTGAATAGTTCTGCCTTCATTGAAGAAGAGACCTATTTTCCACTTTCAAAGTAGATTCTAGAAAAGCGGCCTTAATAAACAACCCGTGTTCTTTCCAAGGAAAGAGAGAAAGAAGTCAACAAGCGGGGGATCGCTTAATAAGAAATTCTAACTATTGTTCAAAACTCAAAGTACCACAGATTCAATAGAATGAAATGGTTAACTAAGAATGAGAGAGTGAAAAAGCGGAGTAATAAACAAGGAGTGGCTTGCTATTTATGATGACGAAGAGCTGGTACAAGCCACCTTCAGGAATGACCCTGCGATGAAAGCAATCTACATCTACATGATTCCAAGATGGTAAAAGATATAAAGTCAAAGTGCTATGGAACGATGGTGAACAACTCTTGGGAGCACGGTAATCCCGACGCAGTAGGATCCAGAGGAACTCGGGCGGAAATCTTGCCTCCTTGATTGGATCGCACATGTCAACCGGCTTTTCAGAGACCTAAAAAGGCAAGCCCCTCTCCTCCCTCTGTAACTAGAGAGGTAGGCAAACCTGAGTTTAGAGCCACCTCGATTCGGGATGTCGGAACACCAACCGGATCGGAAACCTCATCCTAAACTTACTTGAATAGGTTCGAGAGCTTCCATTTCAATGTGTCTTTCCAAAAATCTTTGGTATGCCTTTTCCTGGTCAAAAGGTTTGTTTGGGAAAGCTTCTAAATCTAGGGTTCAATGTCTCCGAAAAACCCCACAGGCAGGATAGTAAAGAGCTGATTCTAGGGAAAGCTAGGATTTCACTTTTCTCTCAGCCATCGAGTTGGAGTAGTTAACCTTCTATATGCCGTGGAAGAATACGCATAAGCATTAGTTCTTGCCCTTCCGATGTAAGTGGCGTATCAAACTTGATCTAGTTCCACACATTGCCTTTTCCCTTATATGTCGTGGCGTGAGCTCCCTTACGGTAAAAAGGATTTGAGTGGAAGGTTGAGCGCCCTTAACGCTTAGAAGTATCCTTTTCAACGGTTAGAAACCTTTCTATTCTATGGCCCGGCTAAGTCGAGGGCAGACACAACAGGTCACGAAGAGCTAGAGGATATAGAATTCCTATTTACCGGGAACGGAAGGAAACATCGGCTCTTCCGAGATCTTATGTAAGGAATACTAGAAAAAGTAGAGCAAAAGATCTACAAAACTCTACAAGAAATGTCTTTCCAGCAGAAGACTCTAACTCCTCATAGCATTACGTCCAATCTGCAAATATCGAATGATGCTTGACAGATTCAGTCATCCATTCCGCTTTGAAATCGGAGACGAGGAAAACTTCATAGAAGCGCCGCGGATCAATATAGAGATGCGAACCAATATCCTTTTACTGGTGGGCTCTGAAGTACTCGTCTTTTGCGCAAGGCCTCGTGTCAAAAAACTTCCAACCACGTCCTCCTACCTCGCCCATTTGCGGAGATCATCTACATTTTGCTCCGTGTCGAGCTCCAGCCGGCCCAAACGTTTTCCTTCGGGAGGGCATAAAATCGCTTTCTTTCTGTAGGGAGGACGGATGATTCAAGTAAGGGCTGAGAGCCTACATATCACTGAGATGGGCCAAGGAAGAAAAAGCACCTACTGTTTGTTAATTGAAATTCTCTTTGCTTAGCGCCCTTGTGTTTCGAATAGAAAAGCACTGGAGATATCTGTGGAACTGTTGTTTTTCTTAGGGCAAGCTAGCAAATAGAAGTAATCTATCTGGTTAGCCAGGCGAAGCATTTAGGGTTCGTGCCTGGTTTCAAGTGTTCTTCTTCATCGTTTGGCACTTCACTTTTTGTTGAGTAATCCAATGGCCTAATGACACATGCACATCTTTTGGTGCTGTCGCCTTACTTAGTGACTAGCTCAAGTGCATTTGATCGCAAAAAGACCGCATTGGCTCCGGGTCAAATCTCTGGAGGCATGCAAATCAAATGCGAAAGAAAGGAAAACATTTCTGTTTCTTCGCTTCAATGTCGTGATACACTCGGGATGTTTACGATACCTTCCCATTATTTGCTATAACTTCTCGTGTTTCACACATATCTATGTCCGATTCTATGAAATTACAATTTTTGATTGCAAGCTCATCGTATATAGGCAAATCTTTTTCTTTGATTTCATGCCTACCAAGCAGGTACACTCTAATGTATACACCCTTTAAGAAAAGAAATCCTTCTCGTATTCTCGCTGCTTTTTGATTCATTTTATCCCAATAATAGCATAGACATCATATATTTATTCTTGCAAGCTCAAGTGCTTGATTGTTGACAAATTCTTCTCTCAGCAGGGCACCTCGTACCTGTCTATAGTTTCCTGTCTTGAAGGGGGGCGACGCAGCTATTTTCTTTAACAACACGTCATTCAACGAAGTGTTTTCGTTATTTGGTCATCACTAAAAAGTTTATAGTGATAAAGTGAGCCTATTATATTAAGTTTAGAGGATTCTCCTAACGTGATGAGTTTAGTTTATCACTTTTAAAGATCACTGTGGCAATGGTACTTCCTTTTATGCAACAACTCCTGTATGTACCATTTGGTAATTGGAGTTTGATAAGACCATGGATCCTTATATACAAAACATACTTGGCCAACTAAGGCCCTGCAGTCCAATGTCCAAATATTATCGTCGGTGAGGAGGTGTTTGGCAAGGTGTGACCGTTGTTTTGGGACAATGTTCAAGCGGAGGCCATGAATCTGTCTTGTCTCGCCATGGGGTGAGTTTATCTCATTGCTCCTTCCTGGTGTAAAGCCGATCACCGAGGTTTATGTCTATCAAACCGAGCTCTTGAACCCAATGTTTGGAACATCAACGTCCCTCTCCGATCGTAATCAGGATTTGATCTATCATGAAGTTTTAGCGCCACATAAGATCCACGGCATGTTATCTGTCGGTGCAGCGGCTTTGAGTTGTCGGAAAAAAGCCGTGAGCTTAAGTAATTCCTCGCTTAGTATAGGGTGTCCAGGAGAGCTGTCAAGGGAAGGTGGCGAACCCACACAGTGAAAACCCTACTTTATTAGTCATCAATGCGATTTCTCGCACTTTTGATACCTCCGAGGGGGTACACTTTAAAGGCATGCAAAACGTGCCTTACGGTCATGTTGGACGAGGCTAGGCGGTGAATGCAACGCTGGGAAGTTTTGTCCCGGTTCGAGAGGTTGAGCGAGCCAACCAATTCGATGTTTTGAATGGCCAAAGAATAGGTGTTTACTCCTCTTACCAATTGAGGTTTCGCACAACTTTTGACTAGGGCTTGAAAGGTTGTAGTTTCACGAGGAGCCCATAAAGCGACTTGTTTTACCTATGGGATGTGAAGATTGGCTCAGCATGCGACACAGATTGATTTAAGAACAATGATGAAAGAAATCCATTTATGAGAGACCATATTTCTGTTGTTTCGGTACAACTCAAGATCAGTTAAGGAAATAGGGAATAACAATAGTGAAAAGAATAGAAATAGCATGACCCTTGCTTGGGACTTCTTTCTTCTATCTCTATAGAGATGACCGGGGGAAGCAAATGAGAAAGGGACTTCTTTTTACTACGGTCAAACTATGATCAAACTCTCTAATCTTACTTCCGTGTGAAAGACCGTCCTAGGCGTGAGTACAAATGTGTCGAGGCGTTCTAAGTGTCAGAGACTTAATGCTTCTTGGCAGAATAAATGGTATGACACGACCTCTTTTTGCTCCATATAAACGAATTTGAAAAAGGAAGAAGGCTTTAGCTCCCTTCCATTGTCTTGGAGTCGAAGATCAAGTGTGAACTTCTCCCTCATCTAAGGTTGGGTTGTGGATAACAGACTTCCCCTTGGGCCGGATCTTCCCAAGTATAACACGATCCATGAGCGATATCAATGCAGTGACAGTCCTTACTATTGAGTCCTGTCTTTGGTAAGATGACAACGCTCTAAAAGGTTTGTTTAAGAAAGCAATCATATCCCGTCCCCAAGTGCGGTATGGACCCCAAAGAGTTATATAAGTAGGAAAACGGGAAGAATTGAGGCACCTACAGAAGTAATGGGTCAGCTTATGATTTTAGGCATGGTTATCGAGGGATCGTCCCTACCTATCTGCATAAGATCGGATCAGTATGGTTTTGAGAGGAAGGCTGGTGGCATACGAAGAGAGGGCTGACGTAACATCTGCATTCACTTTCTTTGATTGAGAGAAGGATAAAGTAGAAAAAAAGACTTGACTGAAATTCCATTCGCCTTTTTTCCTTCCTGAGATATGGAATGTCATTAAATTAAGTAGATGAGATGCCAAATATAGGCAGGAGTTATTTCGCCAAGCAAAGCTTTGTGTTCAAGGTAAAGAAAGACGGTAAAGCCCATTAAAAGAGTGCCACGCAGAAGCACCTCCTGTGTCACTCGATCCAAACCCGACACATCTTTCTTTCTATACTGAAATGAGTTCGGCTTTTTTTGCAAAATAGAAACAAAAAAGAAATTTAGGAATAGTGCGGGTGCGACGGAACGAATCAATTGAAACGAGTCCCCCTTATGACATTTTTCATCCAAGCAAGGGCGCGTTGCAAGGGATTCAGCAACAAAGGGATAGGGCTAAGGGGCCGCACGTCCAAGACAGCCTTTCATCTCAAGCAGCCATGGAACCCCCATCTTCCAATTCCTCTTACAGAGATCGTTGACTCACTTGCCTTATTTTGAGGAGACTTCCAAGCCAAAACAAGACAATGGGCAGTCACCGATCTTCTTTATGGAGGTGGGACCAGGGACCTCCTCAAAGAAGATCATTGTCTGTAATGCTTGCAAGACATGGCCACACACACTTCTCCCTGACCTCCAAAAAGCTCCCTATGACCCTTTGTACGGAGTATTCAAAGTTCCTCACAGCTGTCAAGCAAGACTTTGATCTCAATTTGGGAGAGCAAACACAGCTTAGCCATCCAGCCAAGTATCTTTATTGAATTGTGACCCTATCTAAGCGGCTTAAAAATCTTTCTTCTTTCTCCGTCACTAGATTCCGGTTAAAACGCTTGGTCCACCCATGCTTTTCCTCTCCATTTTGCATATGGAAAGGGAAAGCAGTGCCAACTTATTGAATTCTGCATGGCATATTTCCCAACCTCCTCGCTATTCCAGGCTCTAGTGCTCGATCCATAAACCTATTGCCCGCTCCGCTTTCCCATTCCTATTGCTTTCGGTATCTGAATCTTCCTGAATTCAAGTAGAGAATACCAGGGCTTTCTTCTTCTTTGATTTTCCTCAGGCGAGGATAAAAAAATGGA